>ML790735.1:283015-383429 GCA_009831015.1 Picea engelmannii | reverse complement strand
CCAACAAAGATGACCACTGGGTTAAAGCAATGAATGAAGAACTTGATCAGATTGAGAAAAACAATACGTGGGAGATGGTTCAAAGACCTTAAGGTAAAAACGTCATTGGCTCCAAATGGATCTTTAAGAATAAGTTGAATGAGAAAGGACAAGTTATTAGGAACAAAGCGAGGTTAGTCTGTAAAGGCTATGCTCAGATAGAAGGACTGGATTTTGATGAAACATTTGCGCCTGTAGCAAGATTATAAGCTATCAGAATGTTTCTTGCCTATGATTGTCATAAAAGGTTTAAAGTCTACCAAATGGATGTCAAGTCAGCCTTTCTTAATGGAGATTTAAGTGAAGAAGTCTATATGGAACAACCAGAGGGTTTCAAATTGTATGATAACCCTGACTTAGTATGCAAGCTGAAGAAAGATTTATATGGTTTAAAACAAGCCCCTCGAGCCTGGTATCACAGACTGGATATGTATCTCAAAGAAAAAGGGTTCAAGAGAGGAACAACTGACAACAATATGTATATTAAAACAGAGGATAATGATTTTCTCTTTGTACTGGTCTATGTAGATGACATCATCTTTGGATGTAATAAGGATTCACCGGTACAATGGTTTGCTTCTACCATGGAGTCTGAATTTGAAATGTCTATGATAGGAGAACTTCCATTTTTTCTTGGTCTACAAATTACTCGGAGTCCCAAAGGGATGTTCATTTCTCAAGAAAAATATCTAAGAGAAATGTTGAAAAGGTTTCAAATGGAAGATTCTAAACCTGTGGGTACACCTATGGTAACTAGATGTAAAAGCAAGGATGATGATTCACCTGATGTTGATCAAAGATCATATCGATCAATGATAGGAAGCCTGTTGTACATCACATCATCTCGCCCGGACATAATGCATGTTGTAGGAATGGTAGGAAGATATCAGGCTACACCCAAACAGAGTCATTTGCAAGCTGTCAAAAGGATATTCGGGTATTTAAAAGAACCAATGAGTTATGGTCTGTGGTATCCCAGAAATCAAAATCTTCAGTTGACTGCTTATTCAGATACAGATTGGGCAAATTGTGTTGATGAGAGAAAAAACACCAGTGGAGGAGCATTCTTCCTGGGTGACTCCTTAGTAGCCTGGCTTAGTAAAAAGCAAGGTTCCATTTCTTTATCAACCACAGAGGCATAGTACATTGTTGTTGCTACCTGTTGCACTTAGGTATTATGGATGATTTAGACACTTGCAGACTTAGAGGTAAAATAAACTGCATCGATCCCAATTCATTGTGATAACACTAGTGCCATCAGTGTGTCTAAAAAACCTGTATTACACTCCAAGACCAAGCATATTCCCATAAAATATCATTTTCTGAGAGAGCAGGTCACCAGTCAGACTGTTCAGGTCCATTACATTCCCACTACATAACAAATTGTAGACATCTTTACTAAACCCCTAGCCAAGACACCTTTTGAATATCTCAGACAGAAGCTGGGTGTCATTTCGTCTCACACCTAAAAGAGTCCATCTTGTTAGGGGGAGTTTTGTATTATTTGAATATCTAATGCCTCCTAAAATTACTGCAACAGCTTAGGGGGAGCATGTTTTTTCTTTGACATTGATTTCAAAGGGGGAGAAAAGAATTTGGGTGCCTTAGTTTCCATCAAGGACAAAGGGGGATATTGTTGGCATGTTTTACAAGCAGCGTATGCTTGTCATTGATGGCAAGTACAATAGTGATGATAGCTTAAGTACAACAACGATGATCAACAGTGTAGTGATAATCGGGGAAGAGCGGCAACTGTGATCATTGGATCAACAATTCAGAATTCCCGATGGTTGTCAGATCTCAATGTAGACAAGAGGAGTGCGCAGATATGGAGGATAGATCTCAGGCGTTAGATCCGAGCGTAGGGTCCGACCACCATTGGATCCAGGAGAGCCTGCATGTTCTTTAAAGTGCTAGGAGAAGTGGGCTTACAAAATCCTAAAAGCAGGAGGACCATCCATCTTCGAGTAGGACACGTGGCGAAAGATCACCATTTCGCTGACTGGAAAGTCAAAGGAACGAGGTTCCCTAACCTGCTGAATTCGCAAAATGTGAAACCCCGAAGTAAATTCCATTTCGGAGTTTCAAAAATCGGGTGATTGAGAAGTCAGAGACTCTCAACATTAGAAGTTCCGAAGTGTCGAAATGTGAAATCCCGAAACAAGACACGTTAGCAAACCACGTCAGCAAAGAACACATGGCACAACCAGGCAATGACAAGTGTCAAGATGATTCAACATTTCAGGCACATGTAAGTCACGAATCAGAGTGACACGTGACAGTTATTCGACACGTTTCAATCCATGTGTGACGTCAGTAGGTTTACATCACTTTGGATTTTCGGGGATCGAGAGTTGGAGATGTCAAAGAATATTAACCACAGGAATCCCGAAATCGCGATATGCAAAATCGCGACTTAATCGCAGCTGTCAGATCAAGATGTAATCTGGACCATTGATCTGACTCCATTTTGGAGTTTCGCAGATCAACACTTTGAAGTGACAAGAAAACTGAACATCAAGAATGTCGAAATTGTGAAATGAAAAATCGCGAAATGATCTGAGTCATCAGATCAAGTGTTGATCGAGACCGTTGATCCCATGCCATTTCAGGGTTTCGGGGATCGTGACTTGGAGAGTCAAGATGCCTCATCTCCAGATTCATGAAATGCGAAATTGCAAAAGCACCTTATGCATAAGGCTATGGTCATAGCCCTTGGTCACATCAGCGAGAGATGGAGGAAAGAGCTAGAGAAACCAAGCTCTTTTTTGGGGATCGCGACTGGGAATGTCGAGACACACGGTCACACGAATGCTGAATTGCTAAATGCTGAAATGCTGAAATGAATGCAAGATCCCATGGAATCAATCCAACGGTGCAGGTGAATTTGAGCAAGATCAGAGGACTACTGTAACACGACACAGTGTAACTACCAGAAACCACTGATGGTTTCTGCTAGAGGACTCAAAGACACTTCGGGATGATTGACAGAGGAGGTGAAGAGTCTCTAGGAATATTCAGTAGGAATGAAGATGTTTGTGGAGGTGATTGACAGCTGGATGAGCATTGAGGTCTGTAAATGGAAGAGAGAAGGTGAGCTCGACTGTCACAGAGAAGACGAAGAGTCTCAAACTGCCAGAGAGGCTGAGGAATCTCAATATAACATACAGTGATGTTGAACAAGTGGAAAACGACCAGAGAAGCTGAAGAGTCACAATGATGATCAGACAGAGCACTCAAGTTGTGGAGGAATTTGGCGCGGAGTGAGCATGCAGAGGCATTGCGAATATTGCATGCGCAAAGAAAAAAGAGACTATAAGAATGTTGAACAAAGAAGAGATAAGGGTTGTCGCTGTGTAGGACAATTCAGGTGTGTACAAGGAGGCAGAATGCGGGAGCAGAAATGTACAATCAAGGAATGGTGCATTGAAGGGATATGGCGCATAGAGAATAAAAGGCAGAAGAACAGAAAGTGATAGAGGTGTGCATAAGACACTGATGCAGACAGGACAGAGCAGTGTAACATAACAATGACAGGGCTGGTAAGCCATTGAATAATTTTATATCGCTGTAATAAGTTTTAGTAACAAAGAATTTATAGTTCAGGGTGGTTGGGAGGTGCTAGGGAGGACTGGTGTCCTCAAAGGTTCAAGTGGGTGCTTGAACACAGGGAGTTGGTGCTTCCCTCTAGTTGGTGCTAGAGAAACTAGGGAGTTGGTGCTTCCTTCTAGTTGGTGCTAGAGAAACCAGGGGGTTGGTGCTTCCTTCTAGTGGGTGCTAGAGAAAATAGAGAGTTGGTGCTCTCAACAAGTTGGAGCTTGCAAAAACAGAGGTTGTAGCCTCAAAATGAGTTGGTTCTCATATGTATGATAATGTAAAGAATGTAGATAATTCTTATCATATAAAGAAAAAAAGGTTTTTACCTTGTATGGGTTTCCTCGGGAATTATTTGTCTCTGTTTTCTCATATATGTGACTGATGCTGAATGTGCCTTTGTTTATTTCCAATTATTGTGATCATCATTGAGTGCCCTGTAAAGATTTCAAAAGAAGCATAATTGTTTAAGCATGGTAACAACTGATTCACCCCCCCTCTCAGTTGTCCAACAATTTCTAGGTAACCTTTTTCCTAATTATTAGGGCTTGTTGACATTCTTGTTACAACCACTTTACCCATTAATTCACTTGTAACTTCTTAGGGGATTCCTGGCAATTCTTCAGAGCTTCCAGCTTGATAAGGGCATATCTCCCTAACCGTAAGGAACCACGTGGCGTACCACCTATCATCGAAAGAGAAACGGCAAGGAATATCCATATATGAGTGTGTTACCTACATTTACACTATCTTTCATGTCCATATTCCTCAACCAACTTTGGGTACCATAAACACACCTAGGAGGCTTCATGTAGACTTTATCAAATGTACCCATCACATCTACTGACATCATCCAATCCCTCAATGAAAAATAAATCACCATCAATATCAACCACACCTCTAGGGCTTCTAGAATTTTCCAAGGGTTTACATCAATGACAACCAATTGTCCAACATACCACAAAAAAATATTCATTTCCTTTCCTCGTTGTTGGAAAACCACCAACAAAATCCATGGAAATGATTTCCCAAGGTAGATAAAGTATAGTTGGCATAGAGATTTCTTTCTATTACTAGGCTTCTTGGTTAAAGAAATTATGAATCCTCTAATATACCGAGCTACATCTTCTTGCACTTTGAGAAAACACAAATACCTCTATAAGTTGGCAAGTGTTTACCGAACAAAATTTCCTACAACCTTGGAGGTGTGAGCCTTTCTAATAAGATGCAGTATTTCACCTTTAGGAACACAAAGATTATGTAGATTGTATATAAACCCATTTCAAATATGATAATCAACATTACCATTACCTTCTTCTACATGAATATGTCCCTACAACTACTGAAAGGCCTCTTTAAATTCCTCATCTTTTCTGTATGCCTCTTTGTATGGATCATGGGTGAAAGGATCCATTTTTATAAGAGTTCTCAAAGTTATAATATTGTATGTAGGTCACCTTAAAGGAATGTTATCTAACTTATTAGTGCTTCCTTATTATACTTTATTGCTAGATAAAACTATCGCAAAACCCCATCCACTTTTAATGTCTAGATTTTTTAATCTTACTCTGGGCCTGCAAATACTATAGTGGGTGGTAATTAGTGTGGATAAATGTTTCCTTTCCCATCAAATAGTTCTTCCATTTATTAATATCTTTAACCAAGGAATATATTTACTTGTCATATGTATGGTAGTTCAGGAATCACCATTGAAACTTATCAGCATGATAGAATATTGGCTTGCCTCCTTGCATCAAAACTATTCCCATAACATACCCACTTGCATCTGTCTCCACTTTGAAAGAATTATGCAAGTTAGGTAATGTGATAATTGGTTCTTCACTAATATTTTGTTTTAGCTCGTCAAAATATTTATATTGGTTCTTTCCCCACTAGAAAATCTTACCATTAACTATTAAGGCATGGAGTGGTATAGCTATCAGTGAAAAGGATTTTATGGACTTCCATAGGTATTTCTATACCCCAAAAAAGACCTTAAATTTAGTGACATTAGGAGGAAATTTCCACTTCATGATGGTCTCCATATTTGCGGGATTTATCTTGAGATAACTTCCACCAATCACTTACCCGAAATACACCAATGAATACCGAGAAAAATCATATTTATTAATGTTTGATAACGACTTATAATTTTCCAGAGTCTATAATGCCTACATGATATGTGATATGTGATTGTCTCGGGTAGGATCTATAAACAAATATGTCATCCAAATAAACTATTACAAATGAATCTAAATAGGGACATAATAAATCATTCATCAATCGCAAAAATGTAGCTAGTGCATTACATAAACAAAAAAACATGACCAACCATTCATACAGACCTTTCCTTTTCCTCAAGGAAGTTTTCTAGGTGTATTCTTCTTTAACATGTACATCGTGGTATCCCAATTTGAGATCCAACTTGCCGAACTACTTGGCATGTTGCAACAAGTCTAACAAATCTTCGATCCTAGGTAGAGGGTATCGATTCTTGAGTGTGTTGTTGTTCAAATATCTATAGTTTATACACATTAACCAAGTCCCATCCTTCTTGGGTACTATGATGATATGTGACCCACAAGGTGAGGTGCTTTTTTGGATTACTGCCTTCTCTAGCAGTTTTTGCATCTGTTTATTCACTTTGTCCACTTCCAAAATAGGCTATATGTACAACTCAATATTTGATAACATGAAGACAAAAAACAATTGTACTCATCCTCCACTTGCCTCTTAAGTGACAAACCTTTATGCTCCTAAAGCACTCCTTTGTATGTCTTCAACAACTAATTCAACTATTCTTTATGCTCTTTTGTAGATCCTTCCAAGCATGCCTTTACTCTTACATATTCCTACATTGGCTAAGAATCTCTTAAGAGAAGGAATACATACTTTTTGTTGTAACTGATCAATTTTTTGTATTGGTTAGAATCTACCAGATATATGTTTAATTTCATGAAGATCACATCCCTCGTATACATGTATGAGCTTCTAAACATTACACCAAAAACATCAATGGGTACTACATCTAACTCCACTTCATCAATAAAACCTACACTTATAGAAAAATTGATCTTACATTGTTTAGTGAATTTGATCTATGCATCCTTATTCACCCATGTGAATGGATATGGGCTTAGATTATCATGAAATTACAACCCAAACTTCTTGACCAGATCATTTTCTATGAGGCTGGCCCATGAGCCAAAATCAAATAGAGCATCTGTCTTGGCCTTTTTGACCTAGATCTTAGTATGGAAGATTTTTTTCATCTTATTCTCTTTCTTGTGATAAAGGATACCCATATTCACCTCCATTTTTACTAAAGTATAGAAAATCTTCTCATCCACATCTGATCTTCTCTTTACCTAGTTTCTCCAGTCCTTTCCTAACAAGTACTTACTCTTAGCATCCTTTCTATTGTTCTTTGAATTCAACTTTGGATGTAGCTTCCAACACTTATATTCAGAGTGACCATCTATATCTCAATGTTTACAATGATTGTTTGGATCATTTCACTAAGTTGCAGTGGTTGCCATCTTCTTCTCTTTTCCTTTCCACTTTCTCTTCCCCTCCTTGGAAGTATCTTGGTGGTATTTATGTTTAAAACTACTTTGTTTTCCTTTCTTATGGCATATGTTAACTAAGTATTATGCTTGAAAACATGCCTCATCAACAACCCTTGGTTTGAATAACCTCACTTTCTTTCACAAGTGACTATGTAGAACCCGAGATACTTCAGGAGTATGTCTCGGTTCTAGGGTGAGATATCCAACATGATCACTATCTTCTTGAATTTGGTGGTGTACTCTTACACACTCTTCTCTTGAATTTATCTTAACTGATAACAACGTATCCACTAGTCCGATACATATCCAATAGGGTAGAACTGGAGCTTGATGAGATTTTTAAAATCCTCCCACTTAGTTGTTGGTGGATCACCCTTACACCTAAGTGTCTCCATGTATCTTTCCCACTGGGTTAGAGCTTGTCCCTCTAGTTTTAATCGAGAAAATAAATTCTTCTTCTATTCATCTATATTATGGACATTGCAATACACTTATAACTATTGCAACCAATGATTCAACTCAATAACACCAATATCACCTTGATAGGGCTTGATATCCAATTTTTCTTTCATTTTAAACAAAGGTTGTGAATAAGTGATGGAACTGGAACTTGGTTTCTCTTTCTGGAGCTCTTTTCTCAACTCCTTTTCTCTATCTTCACTAATTCCTAGTTTCTCATCATATATTGCTTCTGAGTTAGAGCCACTAGCCTCCTAGAAAGGTTAAAACTTGTTCTCTATATTGGCCATGAGGAGAGCCATGTTGCGAGATATATCAGTGACTTACTCTTCCATCCTTGCAAGTCTCTCTTTTGTTGCATGCCGATGGTTTTTTTGAACTAACTCATCCTCCATGGAGAGGAATTATGTGACTTCCTTCTTAAGCCAATTCCTTTATCTTGTAACTTTCCACAAATAACCCAAAGAAAATTACTCCCATACCAATATGATCTACAAAATTCCATGGATATTCCAATGGAACGTACCATCACAATAGATCTTATATTATACTAGAAACTGTTATCATGCAAGTTTATCTCCTTAGATATCATATTTGTTAGCACTGCATTATTGATCAAATTTAATGAAATAATTGAAATATAAATAAGAAATAATAATAAAATGATCACACCATCCACAAAAATTAACACAAGATGTATCTTGGGAAAATTGATACATGAGAAAACCTAACTAGAAGGTGAGGCCCGGGCTTTGCTATATTTTCTTTAGTTATGAAAGGTAAGTATAAAGAAAGGGGCACTCACTATGGAGTTTTCTTTGACACTGTGACCTAAACAACTATTATAGAATCTTCTAGATCCTCTAATATTCTCTCAAATCCCACTCCTAGAAGATCTATCTTCATAAAGTTTTGAGTCATAAAATTTCGATTTGATGCCTAAAGTGACTCCAAATTCTCAAATTGGACCTACCACTAAAATAGACCCTGCAAGACAATTCCTCCAATTATTACATCCAAAAAGCTACCAATATAGACAAAAAATAAAGAGTAGATTATAAACTTGAAAGAAACTACATAAAAAAATTAGCATCCCCATTTCAAAGGATTATAAATTCAATTCCCATAAATAACATATTGAACTTTTAATAAGTATATTGTTATAATATCCTCAATTACTATGTTAACATAAATTAATAATAATATTATGTTTTACAAGGTTAAAACATTTGTCCCGTGACCAAGCACAAGATAATAAACCCTAAGATAAACTATGGACAAGACAAATATCATTTGACTAAAAGAACAGATCTCTCATATAAATTAATTTTGCATATCTCGATCTCTAGTTCATTTGTTTTATTGGTCACAATTTTGTCATGTATCACTATGAGATTGAGTAAGGTGACTATGTGTATGAGTCGACGTGGCTACGCAAGCCACTGTATCTTCTATATATATATATATATATATAATATATGTTTTATAAAATAAATAAAAATTGTCTTCGATCGTTACAGCTGAAATGGAGTCCGAGAGTATTAACATTCTTGAAGAGTATGTGGATATGTTGGTGCAAGCATTTGCAGATGATCTGGTTCAACTACCACCAAAAGAATACCTGGCTCAGGTTTTATACAACCACGTGACATTAGAAACTATTTGGGATGTCAAACACAAAGTCGTTAAGCCATTCACCTACTAGCCCTTCGACATTAGCAATGTTATTCTGCAGGAAGAGTTGAGGAAATAAATGCATCGATACATAGTCAAGAATACAAGCCTAACTGAAAGGCTGGAGGTCATTCCTGACTATACTCAAGTCTTGAGCAAAAGAGAGATGGAAAATTTCTTGAATAAATTTATTTTGGATTAACAATGTCTTATTAATGTTGAGAAGGAAAATAGAGACCCGCGGGCAGAGTATTATTGGCACATGACTGGGTTGAGGTCAGTTTTCCTTGATCTTATGTAGATAAACTCAGACTTCTGAGTGAATTGTGGAGCTGGCCTACCACTTGCAGTAAAGGGGGTTGGAAGGTTTAGATTCCAACTAGATTCAAGAGGTTTTCTTGTAGGTTGTCGAGGTATTATATACTCGAGAGTTGACTTCTAATTTTCTCTCACTGTTATCTTTGGATGGGAGTGGATTTGGAGTTGTCTTCTATGGTGGACATGTGTTTTTATATCCTATGGGAGAAGATACAGACACAACAATGATGCTTGGTGTCGGGTATGAGGGCTTGTATAGGTTGTTGGGTCGACCTGTGTTGGGGTCCAGTGGATTTCTGGACTCATATTTTGTGTCAGAGAGTTGGCAGGTAGCACGGGAGAGAGAGTTGATACTGGGTACACAGTCTTCTTCTGAGACTCTCAGAGGACTCGAAAAGCATGATTCAACATAGATGGATGCTCGGGAGAGAGCGAAATCTCCTAAGAGCTTGTCTTTAGTTCCTGGTACAACATAGGTAGCATCAAAGGATTCTAGTGCAGTGGGAGTAGTGGCTTATTGTTTAGAGGGAGAAGAGACTTCTATTACAGATGGAGAAACTATGGAAGCTGATGAGATGGAGATGGATTCTGGTGATGATACCAGAAGTACCTCACTCACTAATAGGGAGTGTTAAAATTTGGTAGCTCGGAGGTACTTCTGCATTGGCAGCACTCAACATGCAGAAGTTACCAAGCACACTTTCTCCCTAGTGACTTTATAATATGTTTTTATAAAGTGATTTTATAAAGTTGGCTATTTTAATTTTTTAATGTAAAAGTGACTGTATGATGTTATGGGTCACTTTAGTGACTTAAGTGACATCAACTAATGATTAAGTCGTGACATTTGATCTCATGAGGGAAATATCTAACATTGACCATCAATATCATTGAAAGACCAAGGGTTAGGGAAGTTACATTTAAAATTTTAATAAAAGGAAGCTCATGAGGAGAAGGAGGGAGAACTTTTAGGGAGAGTGATAAGGAAGGTAAAGATTCATGATTCCCAAGGAAGAGTGTTTTCTTGGAGGAAGAGCCACAACAAAAGCGGTTTGGAACACATCCCAAGGAGCGGGATTGCCATGCAACCCAAAGCATTTGCAAAATTTATTACAGTTCCTACAACAATAGAAGAAGAGGTCATAGAGTTGTGTAAGTTGGTCATAAAACAAAGAAAAGGAATGTAAATCAATGTTGTAAGTCCACAACATGTTGGCACGATTTTCAATGCATATTCGCTTTAAAGAACTAGTGTTTTAAATAAAACCACTTACTTTTAAAATAAGATCCTTTATGTAGTTAGGGTTTGAGGCTAAAAATGTAAAATGATGATAACTTCTTCTATGTTTTTGAGATGGTTATTATGAAATCAATTATGAAATGTCACATATTATTTGGATCTACTGGCACTAGTTTGACCAAAATACTATATCAAAATATATCTTATGTAGGAAATTCATGGCCATCACTCAAAGAAACCCTAAAAAAAGTTCATTTTAAATCAACGATAAATTCACTTCTTAGACTATGTTTTGGACAAAAAAATGGATATTTTTTCGAGACTAATTTAAATCAATGTTTGATCTCTTCCATTTTTTCATAGAAAGTTTCAGAAATTGAATTGAATGTTATCATCCTCTATTTTTTTGGGTAAAAAAACTCCAAAAAGAAAACAATTTTTTTTACCCCCCAATTCATGCCCAAGAAAGAGATATGTTACCACTTGTAGTGTAACTTGATACAAATAAGAGAGAATAAACCATGCAAATTTAGAAATAAACCATTCAACTCCAAAGATACCAAAACATTCACTATGAGCAACACAAGAATATAGAGAGAAGAACCCTTAAGGTATAATAATACCATCAAATGTTCTTTATGGAAGGAACCACTCCACAAGACATGCTTGCTACAATGCAATGAATGCAAATACTTGAAAACCCTTTTTACTGTTGTCTAATGCTCTGTCCCTGGTTTTTATAACAACACGTTTATTGGAATCACAATATCACCTTAAAACAATAACATTTGTTCTAATATTCTGGGGTAATTTTTAATGCTATTATAAATCTTAGACTTTTAGAGCATTCAAATTGGTTATGAAATTGCTAAATTTTCTTATCTTGTTGAAGTTATAAATTAATTCTTCATGATGTTTTAAATACTCCTTATATCTTTACATAATTTCAATGGTTTTCTTAGTACTCTAACCTTTATACTCTTTTTTTGCAAATTGTTATTTCCTATTGCTAATGTATTGTTTGGGATTCTCATCAAATTTTGACATTTTGTAAATAGAAGATAGTGACAAAAGAATCATTACTTGGTTTAAGGTTTAGGGATGGATTATTAAGGATGGATGTTCCATTTTATGACTCATCAACATTACATTATTCATAAGTTATAAGAAAAAAAAATGCTTATGGTTAAACCTTTTCATTTATAAATAGATGGGAAAGTTATAGTGTGGAACAATCCTTAAGCTTCAATTGTATTTAGGCATGTAGAAAATATAATTGTAGAAAACTAGGTAGAAGAGACAATAAGATGAAATATGTAGACAATTTTTTTTTGTTCTGATCATCAAATGAAGGAAATCAATTTTCACTTTCCTCTTAAGCTAGGCCAATATTTCACTGAGTAATTCTCCAAATAAAAAAATGCATGACAAAACAATCCATATCCTCCTATCTCTTTAAATAGATTTTCAATTTAAAAACCCTAACTTCTTATGGTCCCATCACTTATGGGTACCAACTATCTATTTGGCCTTATAAAGTTGGCCATTTTACATTAAATAAGTATCCACTACTACATAATGGGCCTTATTCAAATAGGGTGACTACATACATCAATTGACTGATTTCTAGGTAACCTAAAGTAGGGAGGTTAGGGTAGGGCCTTAACATCCCCACCCCCACAAAATAAGTGTTGTCCTCTATAGTAAACCTTGATAGATATAAGAGGGAATAACCCCAAAATTTTTAGAAATAAAACCTTAAAGTCCAAAGATATCAAAACATTCAACATGAATAACATAGTAATATATAGAGAAGAACCCTCACAACCTTATGGAAGGAATCACTCCATTAAGGAAACTTATTTTGCACATTAATATTAAGTGTGCTAACCGATTCCATCCAAGGATATCCCAAAAAAATATCCGCATCATTCGTATTATATTTAAAAATTTAAACATTTTCACCCTCAACCTATGTCCTTTAAATATTCTTGGTAGGTGCCTTTAAATTTTTAGCCAAATTAACATTGATGAAATTATATTTGCTACTCGGTATTATAGAAACTATAACATTTTCTTGTTCAATAAATACAATAACATATAATATGAATTTGTCGCATGAAAATAAATTCCTAGTGCTCTTCTTATCCTTGTTCACAACATGAGACCAATTGTCTAAAAATACCTTTTCATATTCTTTATCACAAACTGACATCACCTTGTCATAGTTAAAAAAATTCTATTAAATAGTTGCATCACCTATTAAATTTATACCCACCAAAATTTTCCATGACTTTACCCATAATTCCTTCTTCTATTTTATGTATTCTTCAATACTAGGACCACCATTTTTGCTAGTAAAATGAACATTGTTGTGAAAACACAAAAATAGAACTTGGGTATTAAAGAAAATCACTTACTTTTCAAGTAGGCTCCTTTATGTAGTTAGGGTTTGAGGCTGAAAACGTAAAATGATGATAACTTCTTCTATATTTATGAGATTGGTTATTATGAACTCAATTATGAAATTTCACATACTCTTTGGATCTACTGGCACTAGTTTGACCAAAATACTATATCAAAATATATCCAATCTATGAAATGCATGGCCATCACTCAATGAAACCCTAAAACAGGTTGAGTTTAAATCAATGATACATTCACTTCTTAGACTCTGTTTTGGAAAAAAAAATGGATATTTTTTCGCGAGTAATTTAAATCAATGGTTGATTTCTTCAAATTTTTCATAGAAAGTTTCAGAAATTGACTTGAATGTTATTATCCTCTATTTGTTTTGGTAAATAAACTGCAAAAAGAAAACAATTCTTCTACTTTGCGCCCCAAAATTTCTCCCAATCCATGCCCAAGAAAGATATCTGGTACCACTTGTAGCGTAACTTGATACAAATAATAGAGAATAAACCATGAAACTTTATAAATAAACCCTTCAACTCCAAAGATATCAAAACATCCACTATGAACAACACAAGAATATAGAGAGAAGAACCCTTAAGGTATAATAACACCATCAAATGTTATTTATGGAAGGAACCACTCCACAAGACATGCTTTCTACAATGAAATGAATTCAAAACTCTCAATACATTGATATTCATGTGTATTTATACTTTCTCATGAGCATTCCTAAGGATCTATGCCAACTACCCATTATTATTATATTATTTCCTTTTAATCATATGGTGGGATTATTCCATTATTATGGTCAAATTACATTCATTATCCACTTGGGTACCTCCCTAGGTACCCCATATTATTCTCCCTAGGTAAATTACATCCTCAAGGATTAGAGATGAGGAAATTGTTGTAAAAAAGTGGCTAGCTCCCATTTGGCATATTTAATATGCATATATTTCCACTAGATCAATACTTCACATACCATGTGATGTTGCAACTGATGGGATTTGGTATCCAATACTATTTTTCATCGTAGCCAAATGGAGCCTTCTTATTCAAGTTCTAGTAAGTTGGTTTGCACCTTTCATTTTGATCCCACAACATTTTTTCAGACAAGACATATGAAATGTTGGATAATTCTGTTAGTAGTGTAAAAGAGACAATCTATAGGCCACTTCTATAATGTAATGGATGATCTCATAGGTTCCATAGAAATTTAGTTCTAATTTCTGAGGTGTTTTGTCTTTGAGTGATGTTTTCTATAGGGTTGAAGGAAAAGAAACACCTTATCCTCTTATACAAAATAATGTTTAGAGTGATGCTAATTTTATTCTTACTTCATTATATTTTGATACATAACCAAATAGTCCTTAAGTGAGCGGAGAATGACTTCTTTTTTGTGGAGTGTTATCCACTGTGTGGACCTTGGAGGTTCCTAGTAAATAGGAAGTTACTAACAAGGGTTTTAGGCCATAGACAACTTCATATGGGGTTAGTTTGGTAGTTCCAAGATAAGAGGAATTGTACCACCACTCTATAAGGGGAATACATTGTGTATATTGGTGTGGGTTTTTAGAAGAAAAGAATTAGAAATAGGTTTCTAAGAACTTGTTGACCACTTTGGTTTGAAAATATATTTGGGGATGATATGAAATGCTCAAATTCAACTAGGCACCTTGAGGTTTAAACAAATTAGTGAAATTTTGTTGTAGAAGGTAGGGTCCCAATCCAAGACAATGGAAGTGGGCATGCCACATAACTTAAATATATGATCCATGAAGGCTTGGGAAACTACGAAGGGGGTAAATGGGTGTGATAAGGCACATAAATGAGAATATTTGGAAATATTTTTGACTACCACCATGATCATTGATTTTTTTCCTTCTATTGGGATTCCCAGTATTAAATCCATAAATATTCCAATCCATATATGTGTTGGAATTTATAGTGGTTGAAATTCCCCTTGCATCATCACTATATAACCATTGTTTCTTTGGCAAGTTCCACATGTTGCTATAAAATCTTGAAAGACTATTTTCATGCCCTCTCAAAATAATTAGTGCTTATTTATTTCATAGTTTTATGAAATATAAAGTGATCTATTGTAGGGGATGAATGTAATTCCTATAAAACCCTTTTCTTCAAGGTGGAATTATTTAACAAGACAGTGTTCCCTTTAGACCTCAATGCATTTTGTTTCCATTTATACCCTTGAGAGTTTGGATTTTTGTGAAGACTTTAGATGAGTTGAATGATAATTTAATTTTATAACCACAATTGATGGGATTCCTCAAGACAACCTAGCATGGGGAAAGTTAAGGAAAATAAGGATCCATCCTCCTCAAATTGCCTCAATAAATCATCAACCACCAAATTTCCTTTACCCTTCTTACAGATAATATCATAATAATACCCAAACATCTTGGTCACACACTTATTTAGCTCTGGTGAGGATAAACTTTGTTTTATAAATTATTTCGAACTTTGATTATTAATATTGATCCAAAAATACCATCCCATGAAATATGGATGTGAATTCTCCACTACATGAAGGATGGTCGTCATCTCTTTATCATTTGCAGATTTACCCAAATTGTGATGACACAATTAGTTATTGGTGAATTCAATGGGGAACCATTCTTGCATCCAAACCATGCCAATACCTCTACCTAAGGCATCACATTATAGGAAAAAAATATTAGGAATACATGGCATTGATAATTATGGAGTAGTGCACATGGCATCCTTTAAATATAAGAAGGCTTGCTTAATTTCTTCTCCTAATTCAAAATAATTATTTTTTAGCACATATGTTAAGGGAGAAACAATTTTTACATATTTTTTTACAAACTTCCTAGAGCATACAAAAAACACTAAGAATGTATGTAGGATTTTCAACATATTGGGTTGAAAACACTCTTGTATAGTGGAAAACTTCTTGCAATCTATGTGTATTCCATACCGACTGGCAACGTTCCCTAAGTATTCAACCTTTGAAGCCCCAAAATAATTTCTGGATATTTTTAGGAATAGTTGGTGGTCTTGAAAGAGTTGTAAGGATTTATCAACATGATCTATGTGTGATCATTAAAGAATACCAAGAAAAAGTTCATAGAAAGAGTAAAAAACTTTTGTTCATGGGGCCCTTGAAGGTGGATGGAGCATTGGAATGAATACATTTCATCACTAAAAATTCATAATGATCCTCATGTTTGTGGAAGTTTATATTTAGGATATTTTCGTCTTTCTACAATATTTGGTGGTATAGAAAACATAAATCAAGTTTGATTAAAACATTGGCTCCATTAATTTCATCAAATATATCATGAATAATTAGGATGGGGAATTTTATTTTGATGATTATTTTATTCAGAAACCTAAAATTAGGAAACATATAACAAATAGCTTCCTTATTTAATACCATGACAACTAGTGATGAGTAGGGATTAGTAATGGGATGTATGAATCTATCATATAATATTTCCTTAATGGTCTTTTTTATTTCATTATTCTATATAAACAACGTCATATAATGATGCACATTGTGTGGTAGAATATCGAGAATCATTGGAATACCATGGATGGAATATCATTGGTAATAACCATAACTGATTTGTAAATTATCATGGATGTTCCACTTAATAGTTCATTACAATAAATATTGTATTATACTAAAATACTTTATCATGCAAGTTATTTTCCTTAGATCTCAGATTTGTTAGCACTAGCTTATTGCTAAGATTTGTGAAAATAAATGAAATACGAAAATAAGGAATAAGACAATCAACACGTCATCAAAACAAGTGAGCACAAGATGTTTCTTGGGAAGCTTCATATAGAATAAAACCCATCTATGGAAATAAAGTACAAATAAAGTGGCACTCACTATGTTTTTGTTTTTGGCATTATGGCCTAAATGGTTCCTATAAAATATCATACCTCCTCTGTTATGATCTTAAATTCCACTCCTATATTCTATAATCAACTATGTAACAACTACGATGATAAACAATGGAGCCCCCTATCCTCCCAACAACTCAATATTTAACATAACCTAATAGTTGTTGGATTAAGGTAAGGTTTTTGCATGCCTTAAGCCAAATTAGTGCTAAGGTTTGGACCTTTTAGGATATTCTTGAAAGTACACACATGGATATCCCTACATGTGTGAGTAATGAGGGATGACATGACATCCATTAATACCATGGTGGTCAATAAGGTAGGTCAACATATCAGAGGAATAACTTATGCATACGAGATCAACTTGAGGTTATTTTCACACTATTAGAAAGGTCTCAATGTTTAGAACAACGTCAAGGGGTTGGGATTTATGATCACAATTTTTTTATGGAAAAACATTCTATTTTATGCCTCAAAATGGCTCGAGAAGGTTTCAAACCCCAAATTTCTAAAATTAGACCTTCCATTAAAATAGGTCGTACAAGACAATTCCTATAATTTTTCTGCCAAGAAAGTACTGAGATAGATGAGAAAATATATAATGATGTAATTTAGATCATACCTCCCCATTTTAGGAGGCTTTTGGTCCCAAAAATATTTGTTGAAAGAGATGAGGAAATGTTTCCTCTACCTTCTCCCTAGAGTACCACTTTTCCTTTCCTAGAAGTTGTCCTTTAAATCCAATATGTCAAAGGTCATGTTGCCCCTCTCTAGTAGATATAGACTAATACTACAAAACTACATCTTAAACAACTCTTCCTAAGATTTTGGTGCTAATTCCTCTATGGTAGGTAGGACCTCCTACTTAGTTTCCTAATCCAACATGGAAGGTTGATCCAGTTTCAGATTCTCTACATTCATTACAGATTAAATGTCCATCTATGGGGGTAGACTAAGTCTACAGGATTTATCACCCACCTTCTATAGTACATCAAAAGGGTCTTATTGTAGATCCTTGCAATTGTTACCAGGACCATGTAGTCTTTCCTTGTTTAGTTGTAACTAAAATTTGTCTCCCACTCTGAATGATTTCTCTATTATGTGCTAATCATGTTAGGTTGTGTCACTTTCATGTGACTTCTTCAACATCCCATATAATTGCAAATGGATATTCCTAATATTTTAAAAAATTATTTTCACCTTTAGTTCTTCTCCTCTGATATCTTTCCTTACTCCTCATTGTTTTCAATATATAACATCCAAGAGTGAAGGTGGAAAATACCCAAAGCAAGTTTCAAAAGTGGACTTACTAGTAAAAGTATGGACTACTCTATTATAAGACTATTGAATGTAGATAAAATTTTCATCCCAGGTCTTTCGACGATTCGTATTGTAACCCATCAAAAGTTGTACCAAACTCTTGCTGATCACTACCTATCCATCCATATATGGATGGAATTATATAGATATCTTCAACTTGGTGTCCATTTTATCCCAAACTGTATTCCAAAAGGCACTAAGAAATATGGCATCCCTATCTAATATGATGCTACTTGGTATCCTAAAGTGAACCTATATTTGTTTAAAGAACATATTTGTTTCCTCTTGTCATTTTATGGTATTTTTACAAGGCTTAAGAATAGACATATTTCTGAACCTATCAACCACTGCAAAATAAATAGTCATTTCCCTTCCTTGTTGTTGGAAATCAGCAACAAAATCCATGAAAATTATTTCCGAAGGTAGAGAAAGTATAGGTGGTATAGAGATTTCTCTCTATTACTAGGCTTGTTGGTACAATAAATTATGCATCCTCTAATATACTGAGCTACATCTTCTTGCATTTTGAGCCAACACAAAGACCTCTATAAGTTGGGAATTGTTTACCCAACACCAAAATTCCCCACAACCTTGGAGGTGTGAGCCTTTCTAATAATATGAAATATTTCACCTTTAGGAACACAAATTATGTAGCTTGTAGATAAACCCATTTTGGAGATGATAATCAACATTACCATAACCTTCTTCTACATGAATTTGGCCCTACAACTATTGAAAGACCTCTTTAAATACTTCATCTTCTGTGTATGCCTCTTTGTATGGATCATGGGTGAAATAATCCATGTGCATAATAGTTCCCAAAGTTATAATATTGTATTTGGGTGACCTTAAAAGAATGTTCACCGACTTATTAATGCTTCCCTTAATATACTTTATCACTATATGAAACTGTTGAAAAAACCCCATCCACTTGTAATGTATGGAATTTTGAGGCTTACGTTGGGCATGCAAATACTACAGTGGGTGGTGATAAGTGTGGATAAAGGTTTCCTTTCCCATCAAACACTTCTTCCACTTCTTAATAGATTTAACCAAGGCATCTATGTACTAGTCATATGTATGGTAGTTCAGGAATCACCAATGAAACATCTCAACATGATAGAATATTGGCTTACCTCCTTGCATCAAAATTGTTCCCATTACATACCCACTTGCATCTGTCTCCACTTTGGAAGGATTCTACAAGTTAGGTAATGTGATAATTGGTGCTTCACTATTATTTTTTTTTTATCTCGTGGAAATATTTCTATTGGTTGTTTTCCTACTAGAAAATATTACTATTATCTATTAAGGCATGGAGTGGTGTAGCTATCAATGAAAGGGATTCTATGGAATTTCATAGGTATTTCACTACCCCAATAAAGCTCTTAAATATGGTGACATTAATAGAAACTTTCCAGTTCATGATGGAATCCATCTTTTCATGAACTATCTTGAGATCCCTTCCACCAATCGTGTACCCAAAATACACTAATGACTACTGAGAAATCTCACGTTTATTAAGGTTTGACAACAACTTATAATTTTCTAGAGTCCATAACACCTACATGATATGTGCGATGTTCTCCTCTCAGGTAGGAGCTATAATAAAATATTTCATCCAAATAAACTATTACAAATTAATCTAAATAGGGACATAATACATCATTCATCAATAACAAAAATGTAGTTAGTGCATTACATAAACCAAAAAACATGACTAACCATTCATACAGACCTTGGATTTTCCTCAAGGAAGTATTTCAGGTGTCTTCTTCTTTAACATGTACATGGTGGTATCCCAATTTGAGATCCAACTTGGTGAACTACCTCGCATTTTGCAACTGGTCAAACAAATCATCAATCTTGGGTAGAGAGTATCGATTCTTGAGTGTGGTCTTGTCCAAATCTCTATAGTTGATACAAATTAACCAAGTCCCATCCTTCTTGGGTACTATGATGATATGTGACCCAAAAAGTGAGGTTCTTGTTTGAATTAATACATGCTTGCAACTAATGCAAATTGTATTCACTTTGTCCACTTCCATAATAGGCTAGATGTACAACTCACTATTTGATAAGAGAGAGACAAGAACCAATTGTACGCATGTTGCGCTTCCCTCTTAGGTGACATACCTTTAGTCTCCTGAAAAACTTCTTTGTATGTCTGCAACAACTACTTCAATTATTTTTTACACTCTTTCGTAAATTCTTCCAAGGATGCCTTTACTCTTATAGATTCCTCCCTTAGCTAAGAATCTCTTAAGAGAAGGAATATATAATTTTTCTTGTAACCGATAAAATTTATGTATTTGTTAGAACCTATCAGAGATATATTTAATTTCATGAAGATTGCATCCCTCATATACATGTAGGATCTTCTAAACACTACACCAAAAACATCAATGGGTACTGCAACTAACTCCACTTCATCAATAAAACCTACACTTGTAGAAAACTTGAAATTACATTTCTTAGTGAGTTTGATTTATGCATCCTTATTCATCCATCCGAATGGATATGGGCTTAGATGATCATGAACTTATAACCCAAACTTCTTGACCATATCATTTTCTATGAGGTTGGCCCATGAGACAAAATCGAATAGAGCATTTTTCTTGTTAGTTTTGACCTAGATCTTGATATGGAAGAATTTTTTCATCTCCTTCTCTTCCTTGTGATAAAGGATACCCATATTCACCTCCTTTTTCATTGAAGTATAGACAATATTCTCATCCACATATGATCTTGTATTTACCTAGTTTCATGAATCCTTTCCTAGAAGGTACTTATTCTAGGAATCCTTTGTATGGTTCTTTGAATTAAACTTTGGATGTAGCTTCCAACACTTATATTCGGTGTGACCATCTATATCACAATGTTTAAAGTGTTGCTTGGATCCTTGCACTAATGTACAATGGTTTTTCTTCTTCTTGTATTTTCATTTCCATTTATTCTTCCCCTCCTTGGAAGCATCTTGGTGATATTTTAGTTTAAAACCACTTGGTTTTCCTTTCTCATGGAATATGTTCTCCAATTAGTATGCTTGCACACATGCCTCATCAATGGTCCTTGGTTTCAAAAACATCACTTTATTTCTCAAGTTAATATGTAGAACCCCAGATACTTCTTCCCTTGTTTTCTTCCCTTGTTGAGAAGGGTTTCCCAGGATACTTCTTGTGTTCTCGTGCATGGTGTTTCTTCTTGTGATCTTGGTTGCTGCAACATTATTTTTATGGTTAAGTTAAATGAAAAAATGGAATGAACTTCATTATTAACCTAGATTATGAAAAATCAACATGGCATCAGAGCATAGGTCTTGAATATCCCATTGCACAATCATTTTCCAGCTCCTTCTCTCACTCATATGAAGAAACCGTATGACCCTCCTAGGGTTTGCAGAAATTTTGTACGACCTCCTCTCCTGAGAACTTTCACCACTCAAAATTTGGATGTTAGAGATGAAAAATACATAAAAGGGTATGGCCTCCTTCAACACACCTCCAGCAAGTCTCAAATCAAAATTCTGGGCATTTTGAATTTTTGTCCCTAAGGGTTTCTATGGTTTCGCCAAAATTCTGCAGAAAATCCTAAAGTACATTTCTGCAAACTTCTTGAAGAAGCTCCTCAGCTTACCATGGATACCATATTTATGAAGGATTATTGTTGGTAGTCATAAGCCCAACAAAACCTAAAATTGCTAGACTAGCCTAGCCATTAGGTTTTCTAGCTTAGTTGACAAGGTTTTGTGAAGATGATCAAAATCGTGATGGGATGAAAGATTAGAAAAAAACTCCAAAACAATGAAGACATCAACATCTCAACACTCTCAGGTATGGTTCCTATAAATGAAAATACTTGGTTAATTGATAGTGGTGCCTCCAAGCACATGAACGATACTAGAAATCATCTAACACACTTCATTGAGAAAGAGACACATCTACATGTTGTTCCTGGAGATGATGCAAGATAGAATGTAAGAGGAGTTGGAACTTCCACCTTCCAACTAGATTCAGATATGCATGTTAAACTAGAGGAAGTTCTATATGTATTCGGAATGAAGAGAAACCTTGTCTCCATTTCGTCCTTGGAAGACAAAGGTTACAAAATCACTTTCTCAGAAGGAAGAGTCCTTGCATGGCACAAAGACTCTCATATAAGCTCTTCCAAATTAATCGGTGTCAGAGAAAACAACTTTTACAAGTTGACCATCAAACCAGTTCAAGGCTTACTACATGACACTATCAGCTTGAGTGAGTTATGGCAAAGAAGACTTTCTCACATTCAATATAGATCTCTTCCATCTCTAGGGAAAATGGTAATAGGTCTACTAGAGATCTAGATCCAACATAAATGTGTTTTCAAAGGTTGTTCCCTTGGAAAAAATGTTAAAGGATCCTTTCCTAGCAATGACAACAGATCCAAGGAAATCTTGGACTTGATACATTCATATGTATGTGGGCCAATGACATTTGCATCCTTAAATTGATACTTATACTATGTACTCTTCATAGATGATAACTCCAAGGAAACTTGGATTTACTTTCTGAAGAACAAAGATGGAGTCCTTTCCAAATTTCAAGAATTCAAGGCTTAGGTTGAAAACCTGACCGGAAGAAAAATCAAAGTATTAAGATCATACAATGGAGGTGAAGACACCTCAAAAGAATTTAATAGTTTTTTTATTGAAGCAAGAATCAAGAGGGTTTTCACATTTCCTTACAACCCTCAACAAAACGGGGTTGTTGAAAGGAAAAAATAGAACTATCATTGAGGAAACTAAAGCAATGATAGATGATCAGAATCTACCTATGATTCTATGGGAAGAAGCATGTATGATAGCAATATATGTTCAAAACCATAGTCCTCATTAGATCCTGAATACTATTACTCCAGAAGAAGATTTCACCATGGTAAAACCTCATATCAGACACTTCAAAATATTTGGATGTTCAGTGTACCTTAATGTACCTAAATAAAAGAGATCCAAGCTAGAACCTTCAAGAATAAAGGGTACATTTGTAGGATACAATGAATCCTCAAAAGCTTACCGAATCTACATCCTAGTTTAGAGACAAATTGAAGTAAGCAGAGATGTTACCTTTGAAGAAGAGGTAGCCTTCAAGAAATCCAGAGAGGCTCATATGTAAATTTATAGAGGAAAAATACCTTCTCCCCCTTCAGTAGTTCAGACAGAGACATATATCATTACAGATGAGTCAACAACTCTATTTGATCCAGTTGCTCCAGCAGATTTTGATGCCCCAAGAAACCTACCCAGAAATGTCACATCTAGACATAAGAGACCTTCTTGGGATCGTCAAACCTTGGAATATTCAGAAGGACATAAACCTCCACAAGGAGAAATAAGAGAAATCTAGAGACCAAAGAGATTCTCAAGCTACCTTTCATCCATGTTCCACATTATTGATTCAGAGCCATCCTGTCATGGAGAAGTTGCATGTGAACAAGTTTGGCAAGATGCCATGATTGAAGAATACTAATCTATATTAAAAAATGATGTATGGGATGTTGTTCCAAAACTAGAGGGAAAGTCTGTAGTAACTTCTAAATGTATTTACAAAATCAAACATGTTGTCGATGGAAGCACTGAAAAATACAAAGCAATATTCGTGGTTAGAGGGTTTTCACAAAGAGAGGGAGTTGACTATGACGAGACATTTTCACTAGTATCCAGATATACCTCCATCTGATCTATCATTGCACTAGATGCTTCCATGGGTTGGAAGCTACATCATATGGATGTAAAGACAACTTTTCTCAATGGAGAAATTGAGGAAGAAGTTTATATTGAGAAGCCAGAAGGTTTCGTTATGCACATCGAAAAATCTCATGTATACAGGTTGAAGAAATCCCTATATGGCTTAAAACAAGAACCATGTGCTTGGTACGAGAAAATGGATGGATTTCTGATGAGTTTGGGG
The DNA here is from genome assembly GCA_009831015.1 of Picea engelmannii. Taxonomy (NCBI): domain Eukaryota; kingdom Viridiplantae; phylum Streptophyta; class Pinopsida; order Pinales; family Pinaceae; genus Picea; species Picea engelmannii. The sequence continues at coordinate 358,956 of ML790735.1, read as the reverse complement.
TTCAACAAAAGTACATCTGACCCAAACTTGTATTATCACATTGATGGAAATGAGTGTCTGATCTTAGTCCTATATGTGGATGACCTTTTCCTCACCAGTTCAAAAAGACTCATTGAAAAATGCAAACAATCCCTAACTACCAAATTTGAAATGAATAATTTGGGCCTAATGCATTGTTTATTGGGAGTAGAAGTATGGCAAAGAAAATATGAGATTTTCCTAAGTCAAGGAAAATATACTATGGAGATACTAAAGAAGTTCAAAATGAGAGATTGCAAATCCATGCCTACTCCAATGGTAATGGATTTAAATAAAATGAGTGGCATTGATTCAGGAGACGTAGGCTCACATTTATATCGACAGCTTGTTGGATCTCTGATGTATTTGGTTAACACTAGACCAGACATTTGCTATGCAGTAAATGTGCTTAGCCAATTTATGAGCCAACCAAAACAAACACACTGGATAGCTGCAAAAGACATATTGAGATACTTACAAGGCACAATTGGTTATGGCCTGAGATATGCAGCCAATGTAGACTTAAGCTTGGAAGGTTATGCTGATGCAGATTGGGAAGGACGTGCAGTAGACAGAAAGAGAACTTCAGGTTGCTACTTCACCTTAGGATCAAGCATGGTTTCTTGGTGTAGAAGAAAACAAAGCTCTGTAACCTTAAGTACAGAAGAGGTAGAGTACATTGCACTGAGTGTGGCAGTTCATGAAGTTGTATGGATTCGAAAATTTTTGACAGACTTGTTCAATCATGAAATGAATCTGACAACTATTCATTGTGACAACCAGAGTTGTGTAAATCTCTCTGAGAACCCAGTGTTTCATGAAAAATCAAAACACATTGAAATAAAGTATCACTATTTGAGAGACATGGTGCATAGGAAGACAGTACATGCACATTACCTATATACTCATGAGCAAATTGCATATATCTTCACTAAACCACTTTCCAGGACAAAGTTCGAGTATTTATGTGAGAGACTTGGCATAATGGAAAATTCTTGCCTAGCTGAGAGGGAGTATTTATGAAAGCATCTATGTGAGACATTATACAGCTAACTAATTTGTAAGGTGTGGATCATTTCAGCTATGTGAAGCCTTTCTCTCATATTACAAACCTGAGAGAAAGCCCATAGGAAGGGTTTTTGGTTCCTGCCTAGGACAGAGCTAGGAACATAGAGATGATCTCCTCCATGAAGAGAGTGAGAATAACTCCAGATAATTATCTAGTAGTAAAAGAGATCTGATGAGTTGGACGTGCCTGTGGCTGAGCACAAGGTGAACATGTGAAATCCCAAAAGTGTTGGGCACATCGTCATGTGAAAATAAATTAAGATGATGTGATAGCCTCCTCTAAGAAACATAGTTGATGAGAAAACTCCAGATGATTCTCCTCTATGAGGCAATGGGAATAGAGATCTATAGAGTGGACGTGCCTGTGGATGAGCACAGGTGAACGTATATAGATCTGGTTCTTCTGTGTAATGCAATGAGCTAGAGCTACGGCATCCCTATGAATTTTCCCCTAGTGGGTGTATCAGATCCTTTTCTATATGTTTTTCAAGAGTCATACCTCCCTATAACCCTAATTGTTATATGAAGGATACAGGTCAACCCCACCTTAATGTGATTAATAATAAATAATAAATATTGTTAATATTAATATTAATAATAATAAATTATAAAGTGAATTAGAGAGGTCGTCCCTATTGAGCCAATAGACACCTTTGTTGTTTGGTCAAGTATGATATAAGTAAGGCATGATTCCCCATTGTGGAATTAGATCTTCCTTGTGTGTTTGGAAATTACAACAAATACATATCTTGGTAAAAGGTGCACACCTCTCTTGGGTGCTAGTCTTCTAGGGCTTAAACACCCTCTTGTGTGCTAAGTCTTTCTTGTTGGTGAAGGTATTTCTCTTGAATATTATAGGAAAGGATTTGGCTGGGTTTTCTTCCCTTGTCAATAAGGGTTTCCCAGGATACTTCTTATGTTCTTGTGCATGGTGTGTCTTCTTGTGATCTTAGTTGTTGCAACATTATTATTTATGGTTAAGTGAAATGAAAAAATGGAATGAACTTCATTCTTAACCTAGCTTATGAAAATAAACAGTAACTTGTAGTTGACATGTTGTACTGTAATACTGACCTATAACTCTTCCACAACCTTCAGCAGTTCGATACTAATATTTCCCTCAAATTTCCCTTAGCCTCGTGAGACTAAGACTCCCTGTCACGCGGGGCCTTATGTGACATCACTTAGGAAACCCATGGGGGTGCCTCACATGACACCCTCAAGCTCACCCTCTAGGGCATACCAAATTAGGGTTATTGAAAAACCTTAGCACTCTTCATCTCTAAAACTTTATCTCTTTTCTAGCACTTTCTTTGTTGCCTCAGACTTGCTTTCATATTCACAAATAAACCAAAAACACTATACCATAACATTCACAAGATAGATATTCAATGTAAGTGTGTATATCAAATGAATATCTCATGATGCACATATTTATACTATTTCTAGGTAACCTTTTTCCTAATTATTAGGGCTTGTTGACTTTCTTGTTACAACCACTTTACCCATTAATTCACCTATAACTTCTTAGGGGATTCTTGACAATTCTCTGGGGCTTCCAACTTCACAAGGGAATATCTCCCTAACCTTAAGGAACCACATGGTGTACCACCTATCACCGGAAACAAAATGGCAAGGAATATCCATATATGAGTGTGTTACCTACATTTACATTATCCTTCATGTCCATATTCATCAACCAACTTTGGGTACCATAACCACACCTATAAGGATTCATGTATAATTTATCAAATGTACCCATAAAATCTACTGACATCAACCAATCTATCAATGACAAATAACTCACCATCAATCTCAACCACACCTCTAGGGATTCTAGACTTCTCCAAGGATTCAATGACAACCAACTGTCCAACATACCGCAAACAAATAGTCATTTCCTTTCCTCGTTGTTGGAAAACCACCAAACAAATCCATGGAAATGATTTCCCAAGGTAGAGAAAGTATAGGTGGTATAGAGATTTCTTTCTATTACTAAACTTGTTGGTACAATAAATTATGAATCCTCTAATATACCGAGCTACATCTTCTTTCATTTTGAGAAAACACAAATACCTCTATAAGTTGGCAAGTGTTTACCAAACAAAACTTCCTACAACCTTGGAGGTGTGAGCCTTTCTAATAAGATGCAATATTTAACCTTTAGGAACACAAATAGTATGTATCTTGTAGATAAACCCATTTCAAATATGATAATCAACATTGCCATTACCTTCTTCTACATGAATATGTCCATACAACTATTGAAAGGCCTCTTTAAATTCCTCATCTTTTGTGTATGCCTCTTTGTATGGATCATGGGTGAAAGGATCCATTTGCATAAGAGTTCTCAAAGTTATAATATTGTATGTGGGTGACCTTAAAATCATGTTATCCAACTTATTAGTGCTTCCCTTATTATACTTGATTGCTAGATGAAACTATTGAAAAACCGCATCCACTTTTAATTCTTGGATTTTTGAATCTTACTCCCGACCTGCAAATACTACAATGGGTGGTGATTGGTGTGGATAAATGTTTCCTTTCCATCAAATATTTCTTCCATTTCTTAATATCTTTAACCAAGGAATATATTTACTTGTCATATGTATGGTAGTTCAGGAATCACCATTGAAGCATGCCAGTATGATAGAATATTGTCTTACCTCCTTGCATCAAAACTATTCCCATAACATACCCACTTGCATCTATCTCCACTTTGAATAGATTATGCAAGTTAGGTAATGTTATAATTGGTGCTTAACTAATATTTTGTTTTACCTCGTCGAAATATTTATATTGGTTCTTTCACCACTAGAAAATATTACCATTAGCTATTAAGGCATGGAGCGGTGTAGCTATCAGTGAAAAGGATTTTATGGAATTCCATAGGTATTTAGATACCCCAAAAAAGATCTTAAATTTGGTGACATTAGGAGGAAATTTCCACTTCATGATCACCTCCATATTTGTAGGATTTATCTTGATATCACTTCCACAAATCACTTACCCGAAATACACCAATGAATACTAAGAAAGATCACATTTATTAATGTTTGATAGAAACTTATAATTTTCTAGAGTCTATAGCACCTACATAATATGTGAGATGTCCTCGTCTCAGGTAGGAGCTATAAACAAATATGTCATCCAAATAAACTATTACAAATGAATCTAAATAGGGACATAATAAATCATTCATCAATCGCAAAAATGTAGCTAGTGCATTACATAAACCAAAAAACATGACCAACCATTCATACAGACCTTTCCTTTTCCTCAAGGAAATGTTCTAGATGTATTTTTCTTTAACATGTACATGGTGGTATCCCAATTTGAGATCCAACTTACCGAACTACTTGGCATGTTGCAACTAGTCTAACAAATATTCAATCCTGGGTAGAGGGTATCGATTCTTGAGTGTGGTATTGTTAGAATATCTATAGTTGATACAAATTAACCAAGTCTCATCCTTCTTGGGCACTATGATGATATGTGACCCACAAGTTGAGGTGCTTGTTTGGATTACTTCCTTCTCTAGAAATTGTTGCATCTGTTTATTCACTTTGTCCACTTCTAGAATAGACTATCTGTACAACTTAATATTTGATAAAAGGGAGACAAAATACAATTTTACTCATCCTCCACTTCCCTCTTCGGTGACAACCCTTTATTCTCCTGAAACACTCCTTTGTATGTCTAAAAAAATACTTCAACTATTTTTTATGCTCTTTTGTAGATCCTTCCAAGCATGCCTTTATTCTTATAGATTCCTCCATTTGCTAAGAATCTCTTAAGAGAAGGAATACATACTTTTTCTTGTAACTGATCACATTTATGTATTGGTTAGAATATACCAAAGAGATGTTTAATTTTATGAAGATCACATCCCTCGTATACATGTATGAGATTCTAAAAATTACACCAAAAACATCAATGGGTACTACATCTAACTCCACTTCATCAATAAAACCTACACTTATAGAAAAATTGATGTTACATTGTTTAGTGACTTTGATCTATGCATCCTTATTCACCCATATGAATGGATATGGGCTCATATGATCATGAAATTACAACCCAAACTTCTTGACCATATCATTTTCTATGAGGTTGGCCCATGAGCCAAAATAAAATAGAGCATTTTTCTTGGTCTTTTTGACCTAGATCTTAATATGGAAGAATTTTTTGATCTCCTTCTCTTTCTTCTGATAAAGGCTGCCCATATTCACCTCCTTTTTTACTAAAGTATAGACAATCTTTTCATCCACATATGATCTTGTCTTTACCTAGTTTCATGAATCCTTTCCTAACAAGTACTTACTCTCAAAATCCTTTGTACAGTGTGTGCACAGGGGAAGACCCAGGGTTCAATGCTTCAACAATGCACCAAAAAAACCCTAACTACCGGCCCTTTCAGAAACACTTGCGAAGCAGATGAAGTCTCACTCAAGGTAGAGGCAGGGGTGGTTGTAGGACTCCAGTGTCTGCAACCTTAGTTGGGACACAAATCTATGATTACAATACTCTAAAAAAACACTTAGCAATTGTCGTTCATTAGTACTTAACCTTTGTCTACAATGCAAATAAACCCTAATTACAACGCAACACAATATTCAACAAGATTCAACACATTCAAGTACTGAACACATCAACATAGATCAAATCTAGCATCTTATTCACATCATTAGGCACTAATCTATCATATTCATCTAAGCATACATCATTGCACTAACCACTAATCATATGAACCGTAAAACAACCATAATGCACAAAGCAACCACAAAACAGGATATACGTGGTTCACCCTCAGCCAGGGGCTACGTCCACCAACTCTTCTTCTCTTTGTTGTCTTCTATCAATCATCTACATGCACAGATCCATAAGGTCCTACTCCACATAGGACAAGAGATCCACGTGCACCTTGCTAGATCCTCCTTCCACAAGCTAGGCTACAACACAAAGCCTTTACACAATCTCTTACAGTCACTTTCACTTAGCCTTACAAGTCTCACACAATATGCACAAAGCATGTACAACTGTCACTTGCACTTAGCACATCGACCTTCACTTTCCCTTAGCACCTAACATCACACCACACCACCTACATACATAGCCTATCTTTCTTTTTATACATTAAAAAAGGGACTAAACATGGGTAAACCCATGGGCTGACATCCCCATACCCGTTACATAAGCCCTAATCCCAAAAATGCCCTAAAAGGAGCCGAGATACCATGATCTCTGCTTCAACTTGCGCTCCACCTTCAATAGCCTGTCAAAGTCCCAAAATAGGTCAAACCTGACCAAGGATCTCCAAAACTTGGTAAAGGGCCAATAGATCCCCAATAGTCACCTATGACTTGTCCCGAGTCACTTTGATATGGGTAGCTCTACTTCAAAAGCCTCAAGCTTGGCTAGAGCTGCTTCGACCTGCTGCTGCGCGAGGGCCTCTTTCTCGGTGAAATCCTGAAGAAATTCCTCATTCACAAGTCCTTATAAGTGTTGTTCTACTAAAGTGACTACTTGTTCCAGCTCTGTTCCTCATCCTTCAATCTCTTTGCACAGTTGGCAAGCTGCATCCTGGACTGGCTGGAGCCTCTAAGTCACTTCCATGACTTTGCTCTGTATGCCAAGGACGTGTTGTTTAGCAGTGCACTGTTCCTGGGATCATTTCATTCTCTCAACTGCTGATGAGAGCTTCATCTTTGCCTATACCGTCACTACATGCTACTTTGCCTCCTGGAGTTGTGACTCTAGTGTCTTCAGCAAGTTACTCATAAGTCTACGCACTTCTATTGCTAAGATATTTACATTCCATAGCTAACACTCTAATCCTCTCAAATGCGCTCTAAGCAGTAGCTTCTCTTTCATCTCGCACGTCCTGCAGAGTACTTGGTACTATTTGTAGCTCTAGATATGTTATTCTCTGCTGAATCTACTAGATGGCTTCAACAAGCTATGCTACTTGATGCTCCACTAGGTCTTCCTCCATGTGCTCTAAGCCTGTCACGGAGTGAAGTACTCTGCTGACTGCTAATTTTACTCCAACCTGCTCCGCGAGTATCTGTTCTTTCTCATGCTGGATCTACACCTTTTACTCTTCAAAATTTGCTTGGAGGGTAGCCTTCTCCTGTTGTGCAACCCTGCATTTCTCTATTACTTTCTCTTGTTATTTCTTCAGGGCCACTATGTCCTATTATATTTCTTCCTCTGTGTGAACAATGAGGGCTTCAGTTGCATTGTCTAGTCTACAGAGTTTGGTAGGCTCATCTCCCAAGTTTATTTCTTCTGATGGCAGGGGCACAGTGGACACTACACGACTAGAGTGAAGGGCCTATTGTACCCCTCACAGTTCTGCTTCAAATTTTTCATACATGGTATCTTTCTTAACTTCATTTCTCTGATATATATACGATGATGAATTTGAAGTCATTGAGCATGAGTACATTCTGCAGCTTGGTCTTACCAGGTTTTGACTTCTTCCGCGATGTGGGTTTCATGGGAGAAAACTTTATTTTGTTAGACGGATCTGTGTCATCAGGGGGGTTCTGTGGTGCTTGTACTTGACCTTGCTTCTCCTGATCTTATTTTCCATTGTTCTCTTCTTTATATATTTCCTCATCACCTCTGCCTCCAGGGGATTCTAAAGCAATTTCTTTTGATGCACTGCTAAGATGTTGTACCTCTTCTGTCTTCTTCCTTCTGCTAGTTCCAGGTGTATCATACCCTTCATGAGTGACCATCGGGCTTCTGATTAATTTGGGATCGAACAGTTCTGTGGTGTCAAAAGGGATAAGGAGTTATGCTGGCCACTCCTTAGTGATTTCTTATAGTTCCTCCTCAGTGAGTTTGTAGTAACTCTGTAGTACTTATTTGTGTTCATCTCTGTGCACAGTGATGTAGATAAAATGTTGTCTATGTGGAACTTCACAAATGGCCTGAACCTGTGAAGGGTGTTCTACATTATACGAGGGACATCCTCAATATCCCTCTTTAACTGCAGGTAGTAAGTGTGGAACACTGTGTTTGATTACCATTGTTTTCCCATATCGCTTGAATACCATAGTGAAGAGAAATTGATGACTAAGGGTTCAAATGGTCCTAGTTTAGGGAAGGTCTCACCTTCTGACATCTCCCAAGCTATGAACGTAATGAGGATCAACAACCAGCTAAAATGGAACTCATAGCCCTGATCTTGAGCTTCGCGACAGTCTTGGTCTAACTGGTTCACTAAGTACTTTTCCCAATTCATCTGTAACCCCTCCATGCATTTCCTCGCGAGGTCAACAACAAACCCTATGACCTGCGTGGGTCTATTCTTCCGGACTATCTTACCAGCAATCAATTGGAAAGAAAGATGCACTGCACCATTCTGGATGGAGGATACATTTTATCCTTACTTTCCCTTCTCCACATCACCGTATGTATATTTAATTTTTTGTGCTAGGGTGCGATCTACAACCTTCCTTGGGTAAAAGTCTTGCGGGTCTAGTCCTTGCATGCTCAATCCGGTGATTCGATGGATCAACATCGAATCGATGGTGATGCGTCTATCTAGCCACAAATAAATGCCATGGAAGCTTGATTGCAGGATCTTAACGCACACATTAACCTCCTGGTGCCTTCCAAAATGGCGTATTTTCATCACATTCAGAATAATGGACTATGCGAGGTCCATAGTCCATGGTTGGGGGATTATCCTCGACTTCTTGCCCTTCATCCTAGTCAAATACCTGTGAGGAGCGAGCATGTTGAAGTTCTATATTTAGTGTCATGATCTTATTCGGTTGTGGCTTTCCTATGCGTATCCCCTTCAGGAGGTATGTAGTAACCAGGGTGTAGTCAAAGTCCCTGGGGACATTTTCACGATTCATCGCGCCAGCCAAAGGCGAGATGTACTCGGGCATGATGGATGGGATTAAATTGGTGTTCGCCAGGTCATCTCAATGCTCAGTTCTTTTCTCATCTGCATCTCGGGATGGTCCAGATCCATGAGCAGTCGATGGGGAGGCTTGCACTCCTCACGTCGACGAGGCTTGAACTATTATGGACATCACCCTCTCTACCATTAGATCGATTAAAATTTCCTCTACTGACTTTTCCACAGCACTGATATTTTCTTACATGCATGCTCGAGATCGAATATCTCAGGTTGATGAACAATTTCTCAACGCAACATAATGGATGGAAAGGTCTCAATAATCACATCACAGTAACAATGAGTTATCTTGTTGGCTCAGATACAATTCACGAAAGTGTGCTCGGCGCAACAGTCAACGGGATAAGTAGACAATGATGTAACAGATCCTTCCAACGGACAATAATCCTTCATCAATGCATTTCTATCTGTTACGGCACAGTCCCAACGGTTCGATGGAGAGATTTTGAATCATAACTATTGTTCTAACCTTCCAAGAACGTCAATCTAGCAGTTATAATTCCTCCAATGGTCATATCGCTCCACCATGGCAAAGTTCCAATCTGAGTTGCTTTGATATTCCAACGAAGTTCAAATTATGTAGACTTTCCTTCTGCAAAGTCTTCTCTCGAGCTTCTTGTAATTTCTCCAACTTTGCTTTCTTCTTGCTAATCTTTCTAGCCTTCTTCCTTGTGATTTGTGTTATTGGGTTCCTCTTCCCATTCTTATTCTCATTTTCTCTTATCATAATAAATTCGCACTGTTGATGGTCTTTTGTACGGTTTAAGGACAATACTTCTTATTTGTCTAGTGTAGGTGCTCTACTCTCTTCTATAGACAGGTGTTTCAAATATTCTTGTGTTCTTTCAACTTCGACATCCAAGTTTTTTGTTCTGAACAACTTCGGTCCGTTCTCCTGTTCTTCTATCAAGTGCACTATTCTCCGAGTCATGAAATCTTTTAATTCTTTCTTTTTGTGTTCTAGGGCTTCTTCTTCTTTTCTCTGGGTCTGATCTTTTTCAATCTAGGGTTTTCCTAGCAATAAAGAAAATGGGGCGTTGTTCTCAACAAATTTAATAACCTCAAATTCTTCCTCTATCGAGGTTCCATGAGAACTCATAGATATCTAGGTAAGTCTTCCACATAGGGTTATCATCTTTCCTCTAAATAATCCTATTCCTCCAAAAAAGGAATCATAGCAGGCTTTCCTAAATTTTCCCAAGTTCTTTCTGTCATAATATTCACTTTTGTTTCCTCATCCAGAACACAGTCTATGGCGAAGTCTCCTATTCTTGTTTCTATGTTCTCTTTCTCTTTGAAGATCTCTAATAAGTTGATATCTCTATGGTCATTCAAGGTTTCATGCATTTGTAGTAATACAATCTCTAATTCTTTTTGGGGTTCTTCCATAGTCTCAATTTCTGAGTCTTTCCCATGTTTTTCTTGTTCCATATTCATTCTTCAAGTTTGGAAATCATCCTAGGGAAATCCATAACTTCATGGTCCATATATTTAGAACAAAGACAACTAGGTTTTCTATTAGGGCAATCCTTAGCAATATGGCCCAACCTTCTGCAGTTGTAACAAAGGGTTAATCCTCTCTTCCTCTTAAAAGATCCCCAACCTTTCTTGTACTGTGCACTAGGATCATGGTAGCTAACCTATAGAAAATTCCTCCTAGGATCCTGCATCCATTCGTTAGTCCAAACATTCTTTCTATGCATAGGAATAACATATCTTTCATTATTTCTATCAGATCTACTCATATCAAACCTTCTTTCTTCTAGTTGTACCCTAGTTTTCAGACTAGGTCCAAATTTATCAAACATAACTAGATCGATACTTTTGAAAAAAAAAATTCCACTTATGTTACCTTTAACAGAGCACAAAGCTTTCAGATCTTACCTCTTTAATTAAAAAAAATCACTTTACCTTTATCAAAGCACAAATATTTAAGATCTTACCTCTTTTCTCTGGACCAGACTTCTTTTCTTAGCATAGATCTTCCACAAGGAAAGTAGAATACTACGCACTAAAGCAACAGATGTACACACCGATATTTCTTTCTTTTCCTCAGTTCCCAACAATCACAGTTTCATGTCCCAGTAATGGAACCATTTGTTGGCATAGGGGTAGACACAGGGTTCAACGCTTCAACAGGGCACCAAAAAAACCCTAACTATCGACCCTTTTGACAACACCTATGAAGCAAATGAAGTCTCACCCGAGGTAGAGGCAAGGGTGGTTGTAAGACTCTAGTGTCAGCAACCTTAGCTGGGACACAGATCTATGATTACAATAATCTAATAAAGCACTTAGGAATCACCATTCATTAGTACTTAACCTTTGTCTACAACACAAATAAACCCTAATTACAGTGCAGTGCAGTATTCAACAAGATTCAACACATTCAAGAACTAAGCACATCAACATAGATTAGATCTAGCATCTTATTCACATCATTAGGCACTAAGCTATCATATTCATTTAAGCATACATCATTTCACTAATTATTAATCATATGAACCGTAAAACAACCATAATGCACAAAGCAAACACAACACAAGATATACATCGTTCACTCCTCGCTTAGAGCTACGTCCACCAACTCTTCTTCTCTTTATCGTCTTCTGTCAATCATCTACATGCACATAGACATAAGGTCCTACTCCGCATAGGACAAGAGATCTGTGCGCACCTCGCCAGATCCTCCTTCCCCGAGCTAGGTTACAACACAAATCCTTTACACAATCTCTTACAGTCACTTGCACTTAGCCTTTCAAGTCTCACATGGTATGCAAAAAGCATGTACAACTATCACTTGCACTTAGCACATTGACATTCACTTTCCCTTAACACCTAGCATCACACCACACCGCCTAGTTACATCACCTAGATTTCTATTTATACATTATAAAAGGGCCTAAACATGGGTAAACCCATCGGTCGACATCCCCATACCTGTTACATAAGCCCTAATCCAAAAAATGCCCTAAAAGGGGCCAAGATCCCACGATCTCTGCTTCGACTTGCGCTTTGCCTTCGACAGCCTGTCGAAGTCCCAAAATAGGTCAAACCTGACCAAGGATCTCCAAAACTTGGTCAAGGGGAAACATATGGTTCTTTGAATTTAACTTTGGATGTAGTTTCCAACACTTATATTCAGAGTGACCATCTATATCTCAAGGTTTACAATGCTTGTTTGGATCCTTTCACTAATGTGCAACGGTTTTCATCTTCTTGATATTTATGTTTAAAACTACTTGGTTTTCCTTTCTTATGGCATATGTTCTCTAATTATTATGCTTTCAAACATGCCTCATCAATGACCCTTGGTTTTAATAACATCACTTTCTTTCACAAGTGACTATGTAGACCCCCAGATACTTCAGGAGTACGTCTCGGTTCTTGGGTGAGATATCCAACATGATCACTATCTTCTTGAATTTTGTGGTGTACTCTTACACACTCTTCTCTTGAATTTACCTTAATTGATGACAATGCATCCACTAGTCCTATACATATCCAATAGGGTATAATTGGGACTTGATTATATTTTTAAAATCCTCCCACTTAGTTATTGGTGGATCACCCTTACACCTAAGTGTCTCCATGTATCTTTCCCACTGGGTTAGTGCATGAACCTCTAGTTTTAATCGAGAAAATAAATTAAATTCTTCTCTTCATCAATATTATGGACATTGCAATACACTTCTAATTATTGCAACCAATGATTCAACTCAATAACACCAATATCACCTTGATAGGGCTTGCTATCCACTTTTACTTTCATTTTAAACAAAGGTTGTGAATAAGCGATGGAATTGGAACTTGGTTTCTCTTTTTGGAGCTCTTTCCTCAACTCCTTCTCTATGTATTCACTAATTCCTAGTTTCTCATCATATATTGCTTCTGCGTTAGACCCACTAACCTCCTAGAAAGGTTAAAACTTGTTCTCTATATATGTCATGAGGAGGCCCATGTTGCGAGATATATTAGTGACTTGCTCTTCCATCCTTGAAAATCTCTATTGTGTTGCATGCAGAGGGTTTTCATGAACTAACTCATCCTCCATGGCCAAGGTTATGTGACTTCCTTCTTAAGACAATTTGTTTATCTTGTAACTTTCCACAAATAACCCAAAGAAAACTACTCCCATACCAATATGATCTAAAAAATTCCATGGATATTCCAATGGAACATACCGTCGCAATAGATCTTGTATTATACTAGAAACTTTTTTCATGGAGTTTTATCTCCTTAGATATCATATTTGTTAGCATTACATTATTGATCAAATTTAAGAAAATAATTTAAATATAAATAAGAAATAATAATAAAGTGATCACACCATCCACAAAAATTAACACAAGATGTACCTTGGGAAACTTGATACATGAGAAAAACTAGCTAGAAGGTGTGGCCTAGGCTCTGCTCTCTTTTATTCAATTATGAAAGGTAAGTATAAAGAAAGGGGAACTCACTATGGAGTTTCCTTTGACATTGTGGCCTAAACAAATGTTATAGAATCTTCTAGATCCTCTAATATTCTCTCAAATCCCACTCCTAGAAAATCTATCTTTATAAAGTTTTGAGTCAAAAAATTTTGATTTGATGCCTAAAGTGACTCCAAATTATCAAATTGGACCTACCACTAAAATAGACCTTGGACCTACCTCTAAAATAGACCCTGAAAGACAATTCCTCCATCCAAAAAGGTACCAATATAGACAAAAAATAAAGATTATGTGTAACACACCCACGGCGGGGTAGATTTTTTTTTTCTTTTTCTTAACTCTCTTTAGATTCACCTTTCTTCAATTGTAGGTTCTTCCAACCCACGCTCTCTTTCCTGGCCCCTTTTGAAGGGTTTGAGAAACAAGTGCTAGTTCTCCATTCTAGCCCCTTCCTTCATATGACCTCAATATGTGACCACACGCCTATCAAAAGGAGCTTCACGACTTCGCATGTCGGGTATTTGCATGTGAGCCAAACCTGACTGTTTCGACTCTCGAACTTCTGAACTAGAGACTAGTGCATACTGGCTACTCCCTTAATCTTTTTCAAAGTAACCCCTCACTATGACCTAGGGCCAATATTTCGAGCGCTTTGTGACTTCGCGCTACGCGTTGTTGGAATATTGCTTGTCTCCCTTCTTCTAAAAATTGAACTAGTGAGTTCCACTCGCCAGATCAATGGTCCACACTCTCCCACAATCCAACGGTCCTGATATCCTCTCTCACGAATCGAGATTTCACGTTTCACGACTTTGGAGGTTATCTTACCTTTGTTTCCTCGATTCTTGATTTCTCGATATCCTCTTTCTAGATGAACGGTCTAGATCCCTCCTTCAATCAAAAACTGTGATCCTTTCACGAACTCGTACATTGTGAGTTCTCATGACTCCTATATCTAACTTCCTGAGTTGCGAGTCAGAAAAAACGATGATCTCTTGCCACGCATCCCTTCTCCATAGATGGCTAGGATCCTTTCGCAAACTCAAGATTCACGAGTTCTCACAACTCCTATCTCTAACTTCTCGAGTTGTGAGTCAACGAAACATTGATCTCTCACCACACATCCATTCTCGATGGATGGCTAGGATCCTTTCCTAAAATCGGACTTCGCGAGTTCTCACGACTCCTATCTCTGACTTCCCTAGTTGCGAGTCAATGAAACCTTTATCTCTCGGCACGCATCCCTTCTCGATGGACAGCTAGAATTGTTGTGGCGCCTAGCTCAGTGGGTATTCTCCTCCTATCTTTTATCCAAAGGGTTCTTGCTTCGAAGCCTGTGGGTTTCTACCACATACCCTTCCCAGCACCAATGTCTAGGATTGACCTTGTGACTTAGGACTACGTGAGCTCTCACTCCCCCCCTCGCAAATGTTTCGAAGTCCAATCCTTTGAAATCTCGGATCTACTGCCACCTGTCCCCCTGTGATGGATGGTTCTGATGATTTCGAAACTTCAGGACTTCACAAATTCCACTCTCCTGTGCAACTCCAAAAGGTTAAATCTCGTGCACTTTCCTCTAGATCCAACAACTGTTGGTCCACGCACTCAGATCTAATCACTGAGATCTAATATCCTCCCTACGCATTCTTCTAATTGTCTGGACGTGGTTCCAATGGTCCATATCTTTCACAACACTCGATCCAATTATCATTGTTGCTCCTCCTCTTAAGATTTCGCTTTCTTCCCTGACTTGGAAGATTTTAGATGTTTCGAAGGTCTTTACCTTCGGTTTACTTCCCACGAGCCCTGATGTATGGTCTCAACTTTCTCTTCCCCTCTTGAGATTACGAACTTGAAACAAGTTCACCTCTTGGACCTCATCTGTGCTTCTAAAAATTGCTTGTCTCTTCTGAGCTTGGTCCTTAGGGATTTTCAAATTCCCACATACTCCTTGCATTAATATTCCTACGTCGGATCGATAGTCCAGGACCTTCCTTGATCCAATGGTCTAGATCACATCCCAACTTCTGGTTTTATAAGTTTAGTCACGCCAACGTGTGATTCTCACGATGTGTGAACTCTGATCTCACCAATCTGACAGTTAAGGAGAGTCCCGATAGAACCTTGGATCTACTGTCCAGGTCACATCGCTACTTCAGGTTTCAGCGATGATTACCATCATTCGTCGAACTTGCTAATACTGAGGGAGTTGAGGCGCTATTTGGGGTTATTTGATATAATGAACCCTCTCATATAGTTTTCACATTATTCCTCTAGTGGTATCATGGCAAGTAATTTCAAGGCTTCACCCCCACATTCAGTTATTGGCAACTCAAACAATAATACATTTACATGGTCCACATGCCTTAGCATGGTAATTCTTATTTTATGACTAATTACAAACTAGGGGAAACAAGGATATTACATTTCCCTCCCCCTTAAAGGAACACCGTCCTCGGTGTTCTTCCTCAAAAACACCTGTCATGCCTTTCTCATGCAGTTGTTTCAAAAATCTTGATCTTTCTCTCTCAATCAGGTCCTTTTTCAAACCATTAATATTTGTCACCTTCTTTCAGTAATTCTTGGACAATCAAGCACGTTAATCATAGTCTTATGCGAAAACATTGCATAAAAATTTCTAGGAAAATTTTCATAATCTTAACACAATAATTATCTACGCAGTTTGTGGATTTGTATCCACATGATTATTTTGTTATCCAAGTTAATTGTTTTGTCCTTGACATACCCATTGGGTGCATGATACCAATCAATAGTTTACAATAAATATCAAGGTTTCATCTTTTTTGCGATCACTCACCCTCTAGGCCCAGGCTCAGGCATCCCCTTCTCTGCTATACAATCCCTCGGGTGATCCATCTTGCTTTGCCAAGGTTTTATCATACAGGAAGAACTACCCACCATGTACATGATCAAAATAGTTTACAAGAACTATTAAGGTCTCCTCTTCCTTCTGGTCACTCACCCTCTAGGCCTAGGCTCAGGCATCCCCTTCACTGCTATACAGTCCCTTGGGTGATCCATCTTACCCTACCAAGGTTTTCTCGCATAGAAATAATTCTAGAGACTCTATTGAGTCTTACAATCGAGTTGTCCCTTAGAATTTCTCTTATGAGGTGTCCCTCCAGCTTGTGTTACCTCAACACAATATGCTTCAAAAAATCATGTCTTATCACGAGGTTCTCATGGCTCAATAGTAACCATTTTTCATGGTTTTTCAGCTTGACATCCTTTCGGCTCAACGAAAGTTAAGGACAAGCATTAATCTCCTTATCCTGGAACATAAATAGATAGGGATGAAGGTAACTCTCCTTCTCCCAAATCAGTCATAGATAGGGACGAAGGTTACTCTCCTTCTCCCGAGTCAGTCTTTATTTCCTACGATCAAAACATACCCTTTTTCTCAGTTCTTCCTCGAACCCGAGAGATCAGTATCTCATCTCTGCACTCTTCATAGATATTTTCCCTTCACCTGTATCATAGGCATACAAAAATTCATGAGACATCATCATAAATTTTAAATTCAAAATTTCCTTGTAAATCTGTTACCTACATATTTCATATTCTACATTTTATTTTCATATTTGTTCAACACAGGAACCGGATTCATAATTATGGGACTTTCCTTCCCATAGAGGTTTGGCTCAGTAGGCAATTGGTCTTCCTTATGGGCTTACAACATTGCCATATTCAAGACTCCTTTGCTTCCTGCACTTCAAATTCAATCAGCCAAACAAATTGTTAGTTTCTCCATGCATATACATTTTTAGTGCACCTTTATAACGTCATCACAAACAATTTCAGAGCTGTGCATACTAACAATCAAATTCACTTTCTTAAAAAAAAGTACCATTCCCTGTAGTTTGGCTTAGTAGGCAATTGATCTTCCTTATGGGCTTACAATACTACCATATCCAAGACCCATTCCTCCTACAGTTTCAACATTCCTCAGCCAAACAATTGTTAGTTTCCATGTACATTATCTTTTCAAAATCAAGCATACTAACAGTCTAAGTAATTTTCATCTATTCAAGGATACCAAGTAAAAGGGATACATCATCCCTTACCTATGCATCATTCCAACCTACCAAAGTTTTCAAAATGTAATTCATAATTCATATATCAATTGATTTTAATGAATGCGCCAACATTCATGGCCACATTCATACCCAATGCACCCTTGCATTGATTTTAAGTTTCCCATACTTTTTGACAAGTACTTTTCCATGGTGTGTTGGATTTTAGCCAAGATTTTCACCATGTGGATTATTTATTCTCATTTATTGTTTCAGCAGGTTTATGCTTCCGGTTATAGGCCGATCACGATCCCAAATCAGTACACATGAAACTCAAAATTTTCACATGAATGCTTTTAATCATTCTTCCTGGATTAATAACCAGGGTGCCAACACTCATGGCCACCCAAATTTGGTTTTCTCTAACACCTATACAATGTGAGTAGAAATGTTGGAAGGCCCTCCTTCCTCAATGGGAAATCCATCGTCTGTCCTTTATGAAAACATGCATTTCCTTGAAGTAATTCCATGCAACGTGCTATCTATGAGCACTTTTGTTTCCAATCATTCCTTGATTGGTCCACGTATTCATGACATATCAGTTCGTGAATTCTTTCGAGGATTACAATCAGTATTTACTACCAAAGGTTCACGCCTCCATCATTCAGGTTCTCCTTCTTGAATCATACCCTACTTGGGTATCCAAGGCATACAACTACCTTTCAATGTTTCATACATAACATTAAGACCATAAAACATTTCAAAAGGTATTCTTACCCAATCCATTCATACCTTGTGCCACATAGGCATGCACATTTTTATATCGGTTATGGCTTCTAGCACCCCCTTTGATATTACCCCATCAGTGGTGCTCCATGGGGAATTTTAAAGTTCTCTCAACAATGTTTCAACAAGAACCTTCTCATAGTCATCCTCTGATTGAGGTTGTTCATTATTGGAAATTTTCTTTCTCAACAGTTCCAATCTTATTTTTTTCTACACATGACATATATCATAAGAACATTAGTCGTCATGTAAATTAAAATGTAAGTACCATAGCATTTAAATTAATAAAATATTTTCAGACATGTCCTAGCATATCTATATGCACTTCATCACATTATCCTTAATGTTTTCATGAGTGCAACACAACATTTCTCAATCGTTTTTACAGTAATACAACCATCATCACTATGGTGCCAAAACATTTACTTTCATTAGCGTAATAGCTTTCTCATCCTAGAGAAAAACATAATACACAACAAGAAAAGAATTGAGGGCTCTTCCCTTCTTCAAATTATTTCTACATCACTTGGGACTTTTCAGTCCAGCTGAGTTATTTCTAAGGCCTCACTGTATTTTCTCTTCTTTTGCAATTTTACTCCCTTTCGGGATCTTCCTTCTCTTTTCCTTGAGCTGCCTAGGTTAGGCCTCACCGTAACCCTTTTTGGAATAGAACAACATGCTTTAACAACAAACGTTTTGTTCATAATGGATCATGAACCTGTGAATCCAACACATTCCCATTCGGTTATCAAAATGCTCAACATTCATCTATTAGTCTTCTACTCATTACATGATGTTTTTCAAAATGTAATCTAGGATTATGGTATATATATGTGTGTGTGTGTGTGTGTGTGTGTGTGTGTGTTTGTATTCATATAAAATTGTGGCTTACTGCTTAATTCTCAACAATCATTAAGGTTGTGACTTTGTTTTCCTGACAGAGTCTTCACACAGTTCCTCCATAGGGAATTCCTTTATCATGCAACTTCTTTATTTCATATCCATCACTATCTGTGCTAGACTGAACCTTGAGTTAGCTTTTATCTGTTTACCAAATATTCCTTAAGGAATATAAACATGCATATTTTTCATGTACCTAATTACGTATCCATACGTATTCTAGTTTTGTTAAATTACATCCATGATGTATTTAACCATATTCATAATCCTAAGCGTGCATGTATCTGTCATAGGTATATTTCACAACCCACATACATCTTTAATTTTAAGGTCAGTCAACTCAGGATTGTTCACAATCCTTCTCATGTTATTCCCAAAGGCATAATCATTTTCCTCTTATTATGACAACATAGCATCTTTGCCCATTTACCCTTTTATCTAGTCATATTAGTATTCCCTGAGGAAAGGGAATACATTCCCCTCAAGATATTACTTGGAACATAACTTCCATGACTCTTCAAAATGGAGTCAGCCATTCATCCATAGTATTTGTTTAATCTGGACAAGATCAATTCTTTCTTTATATTTCCCTCATCAAGGAAACCATATGGTGCCACTGGCTACAATTATACTCTTTCATCATACACGTGCATCACTTGCATGTTTAATATCATTCATACCTAACTTGTATCGATATCAGGCTTCATATTAAGAAGCTTCACAATGCATTAAACCCATTCACTTGAGCATAATTAAACAAATCTAAGTATTCATCATGCTAGCTTATTTCTTAGACCTTTTCCATGTCATTCACACACATGGACATATCAGGCTTCTATATCCTTTTTCAAATGATATTCCAAGCATCCTTATGATGATGTATACACATTCATGTATATGTAGGTGCATTTATTACACCTTTTTACCTAATGCATTCATTGGATAGTTTAATTTCATCATTAGTGTCCTTTAGTTTGAGATTTCAGTCACTTACAGGACTAATCTCATAGTCATATCTCGTGTTCATGTTTCCTTCTCTCATGGCTATAACCAACCAGGGTCACTTTCATATTTACATGACAACGTCTTCGCAAGAAAACCTCCTTGCCTCAGTGTCCATAGGGTCTTACCCATCTCACTTTTCTCTGGTCATGAGGATTTATATACTCCGATTTTGATATAAAGAAATAACTATAGCTGCCAAGGATCCTACCTAATCCTATCAGATTCCTTTAAGCTCACAAAGGTATTGACCATTATACAATCCACCATCAACAGTGCCTAAAGTTCCAACTGCCCATGCTTAGAAGCAATGTTACGCACACCAAGTCATTCATCCTTCGGGCTTCAGTTGCCCTTGACAGAACCCTTCCACCCTCATCTATCCACATTCAAGTCTTATTATAAATGTTAATTAGCATATCCCTACTCTGGTAAGAGTAGTTGTCACTTTGATAAGGGATAAAGAAATTATTCTATTGAAATTCAACAAGAATTCCCAAAATCACAGGTTCAATCTGCAGTCCTTCTCCTCAAGGAGTAAATGCAGATAAAAATATATTCTTACACGACTCGTACACGAGAGAAAGAAGGACAAGTGTTGTAACCATGATCTAATACCAATTTGTAACACACCCATGACAAGGCATAAAAAGAATTCTCTTTTTCTTAACTCTCTTTAGATTCCCCTTTCTTCAATTGCAGGTTCTTTCAACCCATGAGCTCTTTCATGGCCCCTTTTGAAGGGTTTGAGAAATAGGTGCTAGCTCTCCATGCTAGCCCCTTCCTTCATGTGAACTCAAACTATGACCACATGCATATCAAAAGGCACTTCGTGACTTCTCATGTCAGGTGTTTTCATGTGAGCCAAACTTGACTCTTCCGACTCTCGAACTTTTGAACTAGAGCCTAGCACATACTAGATCCTCCCTTAATCTTTGTCAATGTGACCCCTCACTATGACCTCGGGCCAATATTTCGAGCGCTTCGCGACTTCGCACTCCGCGTTGTCAGAAGATTGCTCGTCTCCCTTCTTCTGAAACCCGAACATGCAAGTTCCACTCACTAGATCAACGATCCACACTCTCTCGCAATCCAATGGTCTTTATATCCTCTCTCGCAAATTGGGATTTTGTGTTTCACGACTTTAGAGGTTGTCTTACCTCTTTTTCCCTGATTCCGATTTCCTGATATTCGCTTTCCAGATGAATGGTCCAGATCCCTCCTTCAATCAACGACTGTGATCCTTTCACGAACTAGGACTTCGTGAGTTCTCACGAATCTTATCTCTGAATTCCTGAGTTGCGAGTCAGCTAAACACTGATCTCTCACCACGTGTCCCTTCTCGATGGATGGCTAGAATCCTTTCACAAACTCAGACTTCACGAGTTCTCATGACTCCTATCTCTGAATTCCCAAGTTGCGAGTCAACGAAACGTTGATCTCTCGCCACGTATCCCTTCTTGATGGATGGCTAGGATCCTTTCGCTAACCTGGACTTCGTCAGTTCACACAACTCCTATCTGTGAATTCTCAAGTTGCAAGTCCGAGAAACATTGATCTATCACCACGCGTCCCTTCTTGATGGAGGGCTAGGATCCTTTCGCGAACTTGAACTTCGCAAGTTCTCACGACTTCTATCTCTGACTTCCCAAGTTTTGATTCAGTGAAACATTGATCTCTCGCCACATGTCCCTTCTCGATGGATGACTAGGATTGTTGCGGCTCCTATCTCCTACGGTATTCTCCTCCTGGATTTTCTCCGAAGGGTTCTTCCTTTGAAGCCCGTGGGTTTCTTCCATGTACCCTTCCCAGCACCAATGGATAGGATTGACCTCACGATTTTGGACTTCATGAGCTCTCACTCTCCCCCTCGAAAATATTCTGAAGTTTGTTCCTTCGAACTCTCATATATGCTACCACCTATCCCCCTGATGATGTATAGTTCCGATGATTTTGGAACTTAGGGACTTTGCAAAGTCCACTCTCCTGTGCAACTCCAAAAGGTTAAATCTCGTGCACTTTCCTCTAGATCCAATGGTTGGTGGTCCATGCACTCAGATATAACCACTAATATCTGATCTCCTCCCTATGCATTTTTATAATTGTCTAGATGTGATTCCAATGGTACAGATCTTTCACAGTGCTCGATCCAACGATCACTATTTCTCCTCCTCTTGAGATTTCTCTTTCTTCCTTGAATTGGAATATTTCAGATTTTTTGAAGGTCTCGACCTTCAGTTTACTTCCTTGGAGCCCTGATGTATGGTCTCAACTTTCACTTTCCCTCTTGAGCTTACGAACTTGAAACAAGTTCGCCTCTTGGACCTCATCTGCGCTTCTAAAAAGAGTTTCTCTATTCTGAGCTTGGTCCTTAGGGATTTTCAAATTCCCACGTACTCCTTGCATTAATCGTCCTGTGTCGGATCGATGGTCCATGACCTTCCTTGATCCAACGGTCCATATCACATCGCAACATATGGTTTTGGAAGTTTAGTCGCACAACATGCGATTCTGCTGATGTGTGAACTCTGATCTCACCAATCCAACATTCAAGGAGGGTACAAATAGATCCTTGGATCTATGGTCCATTTCACATCACTCCTTCAGGTTTCAGAGGATTTTTCCCCTTCACGATGATTACCAAAATTAATCGAACTTGCGAATATTGAGGGAGTCGAGGCGCAAACGCCTGTGCCCCTTCTTCAAATATAACGGTCATGACAGACCTTGGATTCTCCCAAACGAGTATCATCCGTTCACCTACCAAACAAAAGGATATTCTCTTTCGATACTTGAATCTCACTATTCTTCCTGAGCTTAGTTGGCTCTGAAAGGATTAAGAGATTTGTGCTCTTTCTCTTGAATGTAACGCTTAGAAGAATTCTTCTGTTCACCCCTTACTTTCTTTTCTTAGCACTAGAACTTAAGTATTTCTCAGTCTCTGTTTGCCTCACAGAGATCCTGTGCATATTTTCACTACCTCTCCTAAGCTTAACAAACTCCATCCTCCAAGGAGCTCAGAATGACTAAGAGGCTAGACATGTGTACATGAAAATGTACCTAGGGTCGACGAACTCACAGTTTGTGGCTCTAGCTTACGCCACCATAGGACGCAAGAATTTACGAGTACAATTTATGTTCGAACCATATAATTTCTTACTTGCCTAAATACACAATCAAGCACAAATAGAAGGAATACAATATATCCATTAAGCAATCATGCACATTCTTGAAACATTCATGGGATAACCAACTTTAACTCACAATACCACTTAAATACACAAGATATGTGATTACTTATCTATTACATGTGGTAGCCAACTAACTAACTGTGGGTTTTTGTCCTTCCACCCAACAATAGGCTTAGAGGCATTAATTATTATCACTCTGGCCACCCCCGTGCAAAGCCATGATATCAACAGGAAACTCTCACGGTTCTCAAGGATTATTTCTCTGCTTCAACTTCTTCTTAGGTTCTATTCTCTATGAACTTTCAGAGATTTCTCTCTCTATTATGGCCCTAGTGAGGTTTATGATATGCTCACTCAAGATCAAGCTCGTGACCTTCTATTCATTATCCCCCTTAGAGAGCTTCTCACTTCTCCCTTACGAGCTTTTATGCTCTCGTCTCGTGTCTCCTCTCTAGTTTTCCATGTGTATCTATCTTAC
This sequence comes from Picea engelmannii, assembly GCA_009831015.1. Taxonomy (NCBI): domain Eukaryota; kingdom Viridiplantae; phylum Streptophyta; class Pinopsida; order Pinales; family Pinaceae; genus Picea; species Picea engelmannii. The sequence goes on along the minus strand of ML790735.1, from coordinate 335,101 downwards.
CTTCCTTCATTTGGAAGGTTCCCGACCCATCACGTTTCTTCTTTCAGAAGGAAGCTTGGGTCTGTAGGTCTCTTTGGTACTTCGGGCTGACATTCTGCAGCTAGACCGTGCTCTCATTAGTGGGATTGGTTGATAATTCAAGAACTGGTCCTTTCTTCATTAACTAATTTCGCTCCTTGGGATTCGAAGGAGGTTTATCATCCTCATCAAGGGAAATTTTTGGTTATTTGATATAATGAACCCTCTCGTATAGTTTTCACATTCTTCCTCTAGTGATATCATGGTCAGTACTTTCAAAGCTTCACCCCCAGATTCAGTTATTGGCAACTCAAACAATAATACATTTACATTGTTTAGATGCCTTAGCATGGTAATTCCTATTTTATGATTAATTACAAACTGGGGGAAACAGGGATATTACAGTAGATTATAAACTTGAAAGAAACTACATAAAAAAATTAGCATCCCCATTTCAAAGGATTATACATTCAATTCCCATGAATAACATATTCAACTTTTAATAAGTATATTGTTAGAATATCCTCAATTACTATGTTAACATAAATTAATAATAATATTATAGTTTACAAGGTCAAAACATTCGTCCCTGGTCCAAGCACAAGATAATAAATCCTAAGCTAAACTCTGGAAAAGACAAATATCATTCGACTAAAAGAACAAATCTCTCATATAAATTAATTTTTCATATCTCGATCTCTAGTTCATTTGTTTTATCGGTCACAATTTTGTCATGTATCACTATGGGATTGAGTAAGGTGACCAAGTGTATGAGCCGACCTGGCTAAGAAAGTGATCATATCTTCTATATATAATATATGTTAATATCTACATCTATCTATAAATAAATAAATAAATATATATATATATATATATATATATATATATATATATATATATATATAATGTTTGTTTTATAAAATAAAAACAAATTGTCTTTGATTGTTACAGCTGAAATGGAGTCCGAGAGTATTAACATTCTTGAAGAGTATGTGGATATTTTGGTGCAAGAATTTGTGTATGATCTGGTTCAACTACCACCTAAACAAGACTTGGCTTAGGTTTTATACAACCACAGGACATTAGAGACTATTTGGGATGTCAAACACAAATTCGTTAACCCATTCACTCACCAGCCCTTTAACATTAGCAATGTTATTCCATAGGAAGAGTTGAGGCAAGAAATGCATCAATACATAGTCAACAACACAAGCCTAACCGAAAGACTAGAGGTCATTCTCGACTATACTCAAGTCTTGAGAAAAATAGAGATGGAAACTTTCTTGAATAAATTTATTTTGGATTATCAATGTCTTGTTAATGTTGAGTAGGAAAAGAGAGACCTGCAGACAGAATATTATTGGCACATGAATGGGTTGAGGTTAGTTTTCTTTGATATTACAGATATAGACTCAGACTGCTGAGTGAATTGTGGATTCGGCCTACCACTTGTAGTAAAGGGGGTTGGAAGGGTTACATTCCAACTATATTCAAGAGTTTTTCTGGAGGTTGTCGAGGTATTATATACTCTAGAGTTGACTGCAAATTTTCTCTCACTGTTAGCTTTGGATGAGAGTGGATTTGGAGTTTTCTTATACAGTAGACATGTGTTTTTATATCATGTGGGATCAACTACAGACACAACAGTGATGTTTGGTGTCAGGTATGAGGGCTTGTATAGGTTGTTGGGTCGACCTGTGTTGGGGTCCAGTGGATTTCTAGACTCAGATTCTGTGTCAGAGAGTTTGCAGGTAGCATGGGAGAAAGAGTTGATATTGGGTACTCAGTCTTCTTCTGAGACTCTCAAAGGAATCGACAAGCATGATTCGACATAGATGGATGATCTGGAGAGTGTGAAATATCCTAAGAGCTTGTCTTCAGTTCGTGGTACAATATAGGTAGCAACAAAGGCTTCTAGTGCACTGGAAGTAGTGGCTTCCTATTTAGAGGGAGCAAAGACTTCTAGTACAGAGGGAGAAACTATGGAAGATGATGAGATGGAGACATATTTTGGTGGTGACACCAGAAGTACCTCACTCACTAGGAGGGAGTGTTAAAATTTGGTAGCTTGGAGGTACTTCTGCATTGGCGACACTTAACATGAGGAAGTGACTAACCACACTTTCTCCCTAGTGACTTTATAATACGTTTTTATAAAGTGATTTTATAAAGTTGGGTCTTTTAATTTTTTGATGTAAAGTGAATTTATGATGTTATGGGTCACTTTAGTGACTTAAGGTACCTCAATGAATGATTAAGTTGTGACCTTTGATATCATGAGGGAAATATCCAACATTAACCATCAATATCATTGGAAGACCAAGGGTTAGGGAAGTTACATTTAAAATTTTAATAAAAGGCATCTCATGAGGAGAAGGAGGGAGAAATTTTGAGGAGAGTGAGAAGGTAGGTGAAGATGCATGATTCCCAAGGAGAAGTGTTTTCTTGGAGGAAGAGACACAACAAAAGGGGTTTGGCACTTATCCCAAGGAGAGGGATTGGCACTCAACCCAAAGAATTTGAAAAATTTATTGCAGTTTGTACATCAATAGCATAAGAGGTTGTACAACTATGTAATATGGTCATACAACAAAGAAAGGGCATGTAAATTGATGTTGTAAGTATACAACATGTTGGCACGATTTTCAATGCATATTTTTTGAGTTTTTCTTTTTGTTCCATACAATTTCCTTTTGGCACAAATTTCTATTCTGATTGTTGACTTTTTGTGGAAGATTGTTGGTTGTCCTAGGTCGTACATGTCGTACAATCATGGTTGTCTACCCTAGACACAGTCTGGGACTGTTTGTATAGAGTTGTAACTTGCTAATGGTAGAGAAACGCTGCATTTTTATGCTGATGTTATTTGTTGGTGTAATGGTTCTGATTTTCCTAGAGCTAAATAAAACATTATTTCTCCTCATATCTATCCAAATTTTTTGTGTATATTTCAAGTGGTTATGTTCATATTTTTGTGCCAAATGAGAGTTATTTTTTGTTGATAAAAGAGTTATTTCCGCTCCTATTTTATTTCAAAAGTTGTCTAATAGTGTTTATGTCTATAAATTACAGTTCTATGGCTATTGGATCTTTGTAAGAGGCTGAAATATAATTTAGTATAAGTTAGATATTGAAATAATATGTATTTCAATAGAGGTAAATTTCTATGCAAATCATTGGATCCTTTCTATCCTTTGTAGTCGAGAATCAGGTCTTAGATTCTCGATTTTCAATATTTATATTCCTAATAGATATATGGAAAAAACAAAATGTTGGAACTCTTTGTTTTCCATCAAGAAAAACTTTAAAATAACAACTGTCATAGGGGATGGAGACTTCAATACAATCCTACAACGTTAAAAAATAGAGGTGGTAGTTGCATTCAAGACTCGATGTGAGAAAATATTAAATATCTAATATATGATTGGTGTTGGCATGGAATTGATCAGACCAGGGTCCTTCTCAGGTTACCAGCAAAAGGTATTGAGTAGTCTAGAGGGATGGAATTTTCATCTTCTCCAGAGAGAAGAAGTGTCACCCGAAGTGCAACCAAGACAAGAAGATAGGGAAGGGAAAGGAGAATACTTAGGTAGGTTCCCAAAATATTCAAGATTCACCATAACCTTGCATAAGATGAACTAACCAAAGAACATATCTCAACTCATTCATAACTAGTAATAGAGATAATGAAGTTGCGACAACATTTGCACACAGTTATAGCGTATTGATCTTATCAGACATAAATAAGTAAAGTAAAGAGGCGATTCATAATCATAAACAGAGGATTACACAGAATATTTCAAAATTTTAGGTCCTTCCATATGTATTATCAAAAGAGATCCAGACTCATTTCTCATAGCTCTATCTACCATTTTCCCAAAATGGATACAAATTACAATCAGAGAACCTACATGGAGTAAATGATAATTTGTCTACACCCTCTACACCATATACCCATCTATATCAGCTAACCCTTTACAATCATATACATATCATCTATATAGGCTGATTGAAATCTTTTGGCTTTAGACTTCACATGATTTTTTGTTCTTGTTCTATTGTAACTTCTTTTGCCTTGTTGATGTTGCGTTGTTCCTCTTTCCAATTATTTCCTGTTTCCTTGCTTTCTCCACTATCCATCTCCTTTGTGGCTTGCAAAACTTGTGTTTGACAAAAATTGGGACTGTAGTCTTCCTTGCGCAACTTCTAACCAAAAACGAAGGGCCCAACAAGCTCCGACCACAATCCTTGATTCGCCCTCGAGTCAAGTCCTTGGCTCACCCTCGAATCAAGTCCTTGGCTTTTTTGCGGCTTCTAGGAGTGCATGTTTGTTTCCTTTATCCTGTGTCTTTGTTTTTCTTTCATCTTATACTTGCACTCTTTCCTTTTACACCTCTTCAAACCAAGGGCCCAACTCTGGGACCAACTCCAAGGCTTACTTCCTGACTTCTTGATAACCCACAATTTTTTCCTGCCACTTCCTGGCAAGGAGTGAGGCTTCATCTACGAATTGCTGAGTCGCATTTGTAATGCATCCTTTAGGCTTGAATGCGACCATGGAATTCCATTTGGAATCAATTGTATAATCTACCTAATGCATATTCATGTACGTTGTCTAAATGACAGGCCAAAATTCCTATAGCTCTTTCTTAGCTACTAATTGTGATTCGAATAGAACATTCAACTTGTTATCTTCCTGTTGGATCTGATCAAATTTTTCCTACTACTCCAGCGGATCCATGGTGATAGAAAATTCTTTGTTGAGGGAGTGCATCTTTGCATGCACATCCTCTAGAGTTTGGTTTCACCTTACAATGATTCCCATCTAGTCGCTAACTTCGCGAAAGATCCTCGTGAATTATGTTGTTTGTTTGTGCAGTGTTGCTCTAGCATTATTTCCTTCCAACACTAATTTTTCCATTTTCTCTTGAAGCTTATGAGGTTGTTTCTCTGCTTCGTGTTGACTCTCACATAGCTATGATTCCAGTTTCTCTGCGTGAATGGATGTTTGTGACCATTCTCCCTGGAGTATCTCAATATCTTTCTCAGACTCTCCTACGGTACTGGATTCCGACAGTTGTTGTGTTGCCTTCCTTATCTCTGGCTAGGCTTCGATAAGCTTCTCCTGGACTCTTTCCAATTTATTATCCACCTGGACCTTGGTGTATTTCATTTGTGTCCTGCATGCTTGGGAAAGGAGTACTTTCTCCCTTCCAAACTCTACGTCCCTTTTGGCATGTTGGAGCCTCTTCTCAAGTTGATCAGTTGAGACTCTAATCATCCGTACTAGTTGTGTTGACGACCATTGTGCGAGGTCAACAAAAGAAGTGGTGGCCTCCTTGGGTACTCGGACCTGCAGTGGGATTCAATTGGTCGTTCAATGCTCTTAAGGTGTCTCCACCTCTTCCTCTCCTGTAGATGGACCTAGTGCAAGTCTCAACCTCAACATTGAGGGTAGGAAACGTAGCACTTATGTTCTTTCCAGGAAGAGCTGCATCAACTCTGCACACTATTCCATTTGTTCCATTTGTTGCATCAGTACTAGCTCCATTTGTTCCTGCAATGACATTGCACTCTGTCCTGATGACGTTTTAGGTTCCTTCTGAGCCTCTAATACGTATTCCTCTTTTTTGACCTCGACTTCTGGGGTTGCGCTCATTTGCATAGAACCCTCAACATTAGTCATTGAGAGAGTGCACTGAGGAATTGGGACTTGCGTTTTTGGTGCAGTTTTCATCTCCGTTGAAGGTGGAGTGTCTTGAATTGGTACAAAGGGGAAAATTTGTTGGCTCTGGGCTTCTTGATTTGGAACGGTGATTTTTGGTCTTTGTTCGGGTAGCTCCAGGGGGGGGGGAGATGCGGGGTCCAATTACATGGGCTCTGGGTCAGTGGTTTCAGTTGTGATGGTGATTTCTAGAGGTGGTGACTGGGGTTGTGGGGGTGATGGGGGTTTTTCAGTAATGATGGTGGTGGATGGAGTGATGTCAGGATCAGGCTCATCTTGGATATCAATAATTTGGGTTTCTTGAGTCTTTTCTTGAGTATGAGGAATGGTTGACGATATTGGTTGAGGGTTCAAAAATTTTACTGGGGAGAGCCCCATCCTAGGTTTCTTGGCCAATGGGTGTCTAATGAAGGAAGCGCTCAGTATGTTGTTGACATATTTACCTGTCAGCATGGATTTCTCTAGAATCTATGGGAACATGGGAAATGTTATCTTCTTGTGCTCCAATGGTTGTGTCTCTTCCTCCTCCTCTGAATATGCCTACACTAGAGATTCTTTCTTTTGTTCCTTCGAGCCCGAGCTCAGTCCTACCCTTGCTTCCTAGACCTTTTTCTTCACCAGTTCCTCTAGAAGAAGGTAGTGCATCCCTGACTTGCACAGGTTGTGTTTCACTCCTGGCCATGACATGACCTCCTTGTTGAAGGCCTCCTCATCCAGGTAAAATGGCATCATCTGGGTTTTGACGTCTTCTCACTTGGCATGAATTGTCCATACGAATGTGTGGTGGTGGTTCATGTTGAATGCAATGTTCGATGTATTCAGGTTGAGCAACTCCTGATGTATGCACAACCTATGATTTGCATCCAGTAATCGGTTGTACCATTTTGAGAACATTGTGTTGTTGAAGGCAGTGTTATCTGAGTCTAACCTTGAATGCGAAGGCTCAAACATCTTTTCCAATCAACCCTTGTCTACTAGCGATAGAGATCTTCCTGCAGATGGCATCCAATTCAACATGGTGAACGCAACTAACAAGTATCCATAAGTGAAGGTGTCTCCCTTCTCCTGCACTTCCTCGCATGCGACCAGGAGTTCTTACATCAAGTAACTGCACCAATTGAACACAACGTCATTGGCTTAAAAATATTCCACTGATAGGGCATCCAATGTACATTCACCTTTGTAATATGACTGCATGACCTTGCTAGAAATTACGTAGCAGGTGGTCTTGGCTGTCTCGGGTAGAATGTGGTAAATATTGGTTGTCGCCCCCCTACCCCCCCCCTCCCCCTATGCATATGAACTCATTCATACAAGGTAGGTTCTCCCTTTTTCTTCCCATTCTTTCTAGGACCTTGAAATCCTTTGGATACATCCTCTCTTTCGATGGATAATCCAATAAGATGATGGATATCCTCCACATGAATTGGGTATATTCTATCCATCCATCGGATCATGTCATGTACCTTGCTAATGAGGAACTTGGTACATCTTGCAACCTCACCAGTAGTGCCAAAAAATGGTAAATCTATGAGATTCATAATAGTGTAGTTGAATAGGTTTATGAACTCTAACTTTGTCTTGAATTGCATTCCTCCCAATTTATTTGGAGAAACACTCCAAAATATGTCAATGTTCAATTGCGAGAACAAAACCTGGTATGTCAAGTCAAGTTCGAGGAGTTTAAATTGCTCTACCTTCCCTTTGAGATCACCCATGATCTCGACTCGGGGATCTCATGGCTCGTCCAAAACTACATCTTTAGAAACTGCACTTATGCTTCTTGTAGCTCTCTGCATAGTGATTATGGTTTGTCAACAAACTTCGACATGCTAGCTGGGATTGGGGATCACGACTGAGGGCCAAGTGATTACACAGGATTGAGTGCAATTAAGAATTTGCAAGGCACTAAGTTATTTCTAGGAAACAATAAATATTACCTTGAGTTCACAGAACCTTATACTCGGGCTTCGCTGGCAAGTCCTGTAATAATTGCTAAGGCTATTCATCGTTAACCCTATAGATGAAACTTGGATGTAAGTTGTATGACGGGATTGGTTAATTGGGTAAACCTGTTTGTTGATCCTAGAATTTACTAAGCAATTTGGTGAGGGACGTCGATGACTTTAGACCTTATCATTTAACAGATGAGAATCCTGGCATGAATACTGATGGAATCTTCGCATATTGTGACTTTATGGTTTAACATATTTTGGATGGGTTACTGTAGAGGTCACAAAGGTTATAATTAAGTTGGGTTCGTGTGGCACATGGAATAGGATTACATCCAGATTATCTCTCCCTTCGACCACATAGGGGTCCCTGCCAGATTAGTGATCATCATTAATAGATTCATGGCTCTTATGATCCTACTCTATTGAGTAAGCAGTTCTACACCAAAACAACACTTAGACGGAAAAATGAAATACATGTCGCAACGCAACAATGCACAATTCCACTTTATTAACTGAATTGACAGAAATTGAAAAAAATTCAAATCTAGCTACTATACATGCTCCTTTGGAATAGAGAAATAGTCCTTTATCTTAGTTATGAGACATATAGGGTTTCAGGTGAGCCTCATTCACCCATCCTAACCAAAGTATACCATCGAGTTGCGCAAGTCTGTCTACTCCTAAGGGTCAGATATCCGCAACTATAAATGGTCCCAACCAATGCATGTGTAACTTGCCTGGATGTTTCTGGTATCGACTGTCATAAAGTAGGACCTTATCTCCTTACAAAAATTCTTTAGTCTTAATGTGTCTGTCATTCCAGGATTTTTGCCTTGCTTTCTCAACTGATTGATGAAATTCTGCTAAAAAATTGGTCTCTTCAAGTTCTTTCAATTCCATAAGCCTCGGCACGACTCATTCATCATTAGACATGTGTGTAATTTGTGCAATTTATAGATTCGTGGTAATTAATTACACAGGTACCACAACCTCTTTCCCACAGACTAGCTGAAATGGAGTATGCTTGTGGAGTTTTTTTGTGGTTGTCCTATAAGCCCATAAAACTGTTGGGACTCCGTCATCCTAATCTTCCATGTTTGCACAATAAATCTTTGTTAATCCTTTCTCTAGAATCTTGTTAAATACCTCTACCATGCCATTGGCTTGCAGATGGTAGGGGATACTTTTCTGATGTTGGATCAAGAAATTTGTTGTAAGATTTTCTGTTGTACTATGCATTACAGGATTTGATCGTGGTTTTAGTTCAATTTCCATCTCTCCCATAGCTCCTTTAATCCCTTTTAGTTCTGAGAATGTCTTGGGGAATAAGTCCTCATACTCCTGCAATAGGCTATGTATTTCTTGGCTAGTTTTCTCATCCTAGTAATCTCCTACCATGGCTATCTTAGGTTTCTATGTAGTTCCTATATTTACTTTATGCAACTTCAATGGATAATTATAAGAACTATTAGTCTGGATGGGTATGGCGTTTTAAATCTCTTTGCTTCCCTATGTTTCCTTAATAGATAAGTTTCTCAATTCTTCTAAATCATACAGGGTTTCCAAATCCTTCTCAATCTTATATCATTCTATAGGTATTGTGTTTGTGGCTAGGTGAAGGTTATACTGAAGTGCTTGGCTATGATTTACATATACCACTAGGTCTGATTTCCGTTCACTAACATAAAAAAAAAGGAATTCTTTAATTCTTTGTAGGACTATCTTAAGCTCATGGTACTTGTAAATGAGAAGTCCTTGAAAAAATGATCTGTCAATGTTTTCTAGTCGCTGGTCTATCTTCTGGTTTCTTCATGCATGTACCAAGATTTCAGAACCACACCTAGCGAATGGGGAAATACTTGAACCCACAAACAAGGTGGTATTTCTGCAACTAACCACTATCTCACACACTATTCAATATGTGCTTTAAGATCAAACTGTCCATTGAATAGTTGCACAGCTTGGAAATCTATCTGCATCTCTGATTCCAACTTCCCTTTATCTTGAAATCTATATCATATATCTTTCTTCACATCCTCCTAGTTCTTAATCAAGGCTTTCTGACTAGTCCACCATCTAGTAGGGGTGTCCTGGAGGGCTAAGTCCAAAACTGAAATCCTTTGATCCTCTGCTATATTTTCTTCCATGCTGACCAGAAAACTATCAAGTTCTAAGGTACCATCGTATATCGGGTGTTTTCTAACCTCGGTTCCAACCCATATAGTTTCTTTGAAAATTGCACATCTTCTTGAAAATTTTTCATATGAACCTTGCTGCCAACTGTCAAATGCTAGTTCTAAATCTTCGTCCCCTGATTGTATTCTCCTCCAACTTACTAATCCATCAATAATAGGATTTATGTAGTCTTCTCTCATTCCTACTGTTACAACATATAAATAATCCAATTCTTATCCTTCCTTATTGTTTTCATTTGGCTCTGCGTATCGAGGGCCTACATACAGATCCAAGGGTTGACTTGCTTTTATTTCGTCTGCCTCAAATGTCATAGTGTCTCTCTTTAGGTCAATCACTACATAGTTATCATAATCCCAATCGATACCAAGTAGTGCAGGATAAGGGTCCTTATCTCCCATGATTTCGAGCACCTAAAAATCAACTACAGTCTTTACTCCCGCAACATCTATTTCCACATTCTCCAGTCTTCCTATTAGAAAAATACAGTATTGATTGGCCATTCTTAACTGGATTGGGGAATATGTCAACTAGGGCTTCCCTAAATATTTCCAAGTCTTTTTAGGTAGTATGTTAACATCAGAAACTAGATCTAACATAACATCCTTAATCTCAAACTCATCTAGTTGGGTTGCTAATCTAAACTCTTTTCTAGTTTGTATTTTCCTTCTTTGCACTCTCTGATTATTATTCTATGGAATATTAGTCCTTATTCTAGTTTCTAGAGATTCTTCAGTTCCTAGGACTAGGTATAGGGCATTGCACAACTTTTCTGTCAGCTGATCATTCCCAAGAATATTAGAAAATAACTAAAACCAAAGGTCAACTACATTTTGTGACAACTTAGGTTGTCTTATCAGGACTACAGGGTTTTAGTGTGTAGAGGTGAACGAGGGACTTGCGTGAACTTAGTATAAACAATAGGTTGAGGGGGTTTTTCTTCTATCTCAGGGACATGGATACTCTGGAATAATTCTATTTCATTTTTAAAGAATAGATTTTGTTTCAAAGGATCATACCTGTCCTCCTTAGGCACTGCTTTCTAGATCTGAGGTAAATTATCAGCATCTACACCAGTCTTTTCTCCTCCTCGAGTAATGATATTAAGGTTGGGTAGCTATCCTCTAATGACTCTCTTTATCTCTGAAATTATAAGATTAGTTCCTCATTGACGTACCTGATCTTCCCATTTCGCAATTAACTTGGGGCAGTCTTTAGTTGTGTGCCCATTGGTTCTGCAGTGAGAGCACCATGGTCACCTCAGATAAGGAAAATATCTATCCATGTGGCCTTGCTCATCACAGTTGTAGAATCTACTTGGTCCTCTTCCCTTGGTTCTTCCTCCTCTGAAGTCTCCTCCATCTCCACCTCCTCGACCTCTTCCCGGTCCCTGAGGGGTTTCATTCACCCTGAATGATGTTTGATCTAGTCTCTCCGCAAGTGCATCCAATGATCTACACTGGTTTGTGGCATGTGTGGTAGATTCACAAAACTCAGAATGCACAGTATTTGGTACTGTTGAATACTTATGAAGAATGGGGAATTATCTAGGCCCATGCCTAAGGATTTGAAAAATATTGTAATACTCAACTGACAATGATGCTTGATTACATGGAAAAGCATGATACGGGGTTGGGGTATGGAATGGTAAATTCACAGATACTTGCGCAACTCCTCCTGTGGGTCCTGGTAAGGGCCCTATCGTATTATGAGGGGGTCACATTCCCCTCATCTGTGGACATTCGTTCACCAAATGTCCTTCCGCGTAGCATCCGTTGCACCAGACTTGCGTTCATCCTAGTCTGGGTATCATCAATTCTTGAATCTTCTCTGTAAGCATTGATATTTTTCCTTGTAGTTCCACCAAATTCACATCTGTTGGGGGTCTGGTCACTCTTAGGTTACCTAGATATGCTTCCATGGATTCAATCTTCATTTATTTCTCCAAGGCATCTGTCAAAGTGGTTATCTACTCTTGCGTTAACGAAATTCGTGTCAGAGGTAGAAATCCATAGATATACCATTCTCTTTGATGTTCCTCATGAATTGGATGTGATAACCTCCCTATAGCATATTTAAACTTCTAACTATATTCCCAAGCTGATTCACCTTCCCTTTGTTGAATTTCCTGCAACTCAGAGCTTGTTGTTCTGACTAAGGCAGCCTAAATTCCGTTATGAATTTTGTCCGTACCTGGTCAAGTGTGAACTCTTTTCCTTGCACTCCTAGTACTCCTGGCTCAATATCCTTCATGTACCATTTGAGAGCATGACCTCTCAAGGTAGTTTGGAAATCGACCAATTTATTTGCGTCTAGAGTCCCTCTAGACCTCTAGATTGCTTCACATAAGAACCAATGTTGCTCAACATCCTTGTCTCCCTTACCCCATAATTTTGCGTATCAAGCAATTCAACCTTGTAGAAATTTCAATACAAATTAAGTATTTCCTTCGATTCTCCTGATCTAACAATTACGCAACTGTTAAATACAGAATCACTTCTACTATTATTCTTGCGGAAAATTAAACCACGATCACAACCACAATCACAAAGTGAAATATCAAGAATGCATAACACAAAAGTTTTACCGGGAAAGCATAAAGCTAAAAACCCCACTATCATATATTATGTATATCATGAATCATGAAACAATCTCATACAAAACTCTAATCCAAGATCTCTCAGTACAATACAATCGTCTCACACTGTCATACACAAATCAACAAATACATGTGCCAATTCCTGTGTCCAGACAACTTGCCTCCTCTGCACAATCTCTGCAATTCGATCATTGTGAGAATTCGAATTGCAGAGATTGTGCAGAGGAGGCAAGTTGTCTGGACACAGGAATTGGCACATGTATTTACTGATTTGTGTATGATAGTGTGAGACGATTGTATTGTACTGAGAGCTCTTGGATTAGAGTTTTGTATGAGATTGTTTCATGATTCATGATATACATAATATATGATAGTGGGGTTTTTAGCTTTACGCTTTCCCAGTAAAAATTCTTTGTTATGTGTTCTTGATATTTCACTTTGTGATTGTGGTTGTGATCGTGGTTTAATTTTCCGCAAGAATAATAGTAGAAGCGATTATGTATTTAACAGTGGCGTAATTGTTAGATCAGGAGAATCGCAGAAAATAGTTAATTTGTATTGAAATTTCTACATGGTATCAGAGCTTTGGAGGCCACGAAGCTACGGAAGTGAGGTGCGAACATAATTGTATTCTCGCAGGTCTCGTCTCTAGCAGGGTGTGAACCCTAGTACTGAAAACTACCATCATTTTCAGGAACAGTAATTCTCGCACCCTAGACAAAGGCAGGGTGCGAACTTAGTTTGGCATTCTCGTAGGCTACAGTGAAGCAGGGTGCAAACTTCCCTCACCCTACAGTGAAGCAGGATGCGAACTTCCCAGGTAAGTTCGTAGGCTACACACAGGCAGGGTGAGAACTTCCCTCAAGCTACTCTCAGGAGGGGTGTGAACCTCCCAAGGAAGAGGGATTGTAGCAGTTGAGTTTTGGTGGTTGGATAACATTTGAATTTGCAAGATTTTCTTGGTGCGACAACTAATTCAAGATCGAAATGTCTTTCAATGGCTTGAGGTTGGAGTATGCAATCAAGGGCATCTTGAACTACATTGCTTGGAAGGATAGGATGGAATCAATACTCGAAGACAATGGCTTGAAGGGTTACATTGACAACGATGTTCCTAATCCAGATGCGACAGACACTGCAAATCTTGATGCATGGAAAAAGAAAGTGGCGAAGGCAAGGAGGATTCTATTGGATGGAGTACGAGACCACATTGTCTCAAGTCTCCATGGGAAAACCACAACATATGCAATGTGGAAGGTTTTGACAGATCTATTCCAAAACAGTAGCGACCATAGGAAATTGGCGCTCAAAGATAAACTCAGGAAGATCAAGATGGAAAAAGGCGACACCATTCCAAAATATCTCACGAAGTTTGTCCAATGTCAGGATGAGCTTGGAAGTGTGGGAATAACAGTCGTTGCTGATGATTTGGTGAGCTTGGCGCTCCTAGGGATTCCCAAGAGTTGGCATAGTTATCAAGACTCTGTCAATGGAAGGGAAAAAATGTCGGATTGGGAACGACTATGGTCGGATCTAGTGCAAGAGGAGTTCAGGCGAAACACCAGAGATGGATCTTCATCAAAGTGTGATGATGAAGAGGATTGTGCTTTGACTTCCAAGGAAAGGAAAGGGAAAGGGAATAAATTCCATCCAAAATCCGAGTCTAAAGTCAAGAAGCTGTATTTGTCCAAAGTGAAGTGTTTTCACTGTCACGAACATGGGCATCTCACTACTAACTGTCCACAAAAGAGGAAGAACAAGACGGTTGTTGTATCTGCAACTGGTGAGGCTCTTGTCTCACAATTTGAGCTTGACTTTGCTTTGATCGCATGCATGGATTCAAGTGCATTAGGATCAATGTGGTATTTGGATAGTGGTGCTTCCTTCCACATGACGGGAGATAAAGAGTCTTTCATTGACTTAGAGGAGAAAGATCTCAGAATGCATATAGAGATGGGCGATGATGGATGATACAGTGAAACTGGTATTGGTACCATTACCTTTCAGAGGGAGTCAAGTAAACCATTTCAATTGAAAAATGTTATGCATGTTCCAGGTCTGAAGAAAAACTTGGTCTCAGTCGCAATGTTGGAGGACAGAGGCTATGATGTTGTTTTTAGCAGTGGTAAAGCCTACTTGTGAAATAAAGCAATGGGTCAAGTCAAGAATATAGGGATTCGAGTTAAGAATCTCTACATTCTGGAGGTAGATGGCTGTAGTGCCATGATAGGCAAGGCAAAAACAGTGGTGAGCCAGGATGAAGGTGAATTATGGCACAGGCAATTCATCCATTTTCATCATGGAGCCTTGAAGATAATGCAACAAATATCTATTGGGCTTCCAATGGGAACACTTGCTCAGTTAGATTAATGCAAGGGGTGCACCCTGGGGAAGTATGTAAAGTCCACCTTTCATGAAAAGGAGAACCGTGCTTCGGTGATCCTCGAGAGAATTCACACGGATGTGTGTGGACCATTCTCGATTGCTTCAACAACAAAACATAGGTATTATGTTATTTTTGTTGATGACTTTTCTCGTAAATGCTGGATATTCTTCATGCAGAAGAAGGATCAAACATTCTCAAAGTTCTGTGAGTTTAAAGCATTGGTGGAGAAAGAGTCGGGGAAGCAAGTGAAGGCTTTAAGGAGCGATAATGGTGGAGAATACATCTCTAATGAATTCAAAGACTTCTGCAGCAGAGAAGGAATTCGAAGAGAACTCATAGTGCCTCAGAACCCACAACAAAATGGGGTCGCAGAGAGAAAGAAAAGAATGATCGTGGGTGCAGCATGAGCGATGTTGCATGATCAGGGCCTACCAATGAATTTGTGGGCAGAAGCATGCAATACTACGGTTTATGTGCAGAACCGTTGTCCTCATAGAGTACTTGGCATGAGTACACCTGAAGAAGCTTTTACTGGTAAGAAACCTGATGTTTCTCATTTTAAAAATTTTGGCGCATCTGTTTATGTGCATGTGACCAAGGATTCCAGGAAGAAGATGGAACCGACTACTAAAGTTGGGATATTTTTTGGGTACACAGAAACACCCCATAATTATCGCGTGTATTTTCCAAACATTAAGATAACTGTTATGTGAGGGGATATAAAATTCGATGAAGGGAAAGCCATGCGGTTGTCGCTTGAGAGGGAGCTAGACTTCCATGCAGAAGAGGAATTGTTGGTTCCCAAGGATGAGTCTCAAGATGTGGATCAACCACATGAGGAGGTTCATGGAGTGGAGGAAACCACTCAAGCAGAGCCATCCATCAGAAATGGCAGAAAGTGCACCATGGAAGCTGACAGATTGAGACTAGATGCTGCACAAAATGTAGGAGCCCCTACTTCATAGTGCATATAGAGACAATCTCCTGATCGATTTGCTGGATACATGGCTCTCATGAGCAAATGTATTGTGACTGAACCATCTTCCTTTCAAGAAGCATTGCAGGACCCCACTTGGGTTGATGCTATGGTAGAGGAGTATGACTTCGTTGTAAAAAATAGTGCATGGGAAATTGTCCCAAGACCGGTCGATAAATCAGTGGTAGGTTCGAGATGGATCTATAAGGTAAAGCAAGATGTTGATGGGAGTGTGGAGAAATACAAGGCCAGATTTGTGGCCCAAGGCTTCTCACAGATCGAGGGGATAGATTATGATGAGACCTTTTCACCTGTCGCAAGGTACTCTTCCATAAGATCCATCCTTGCACTCTCAGCACAGATGGGTTGGCGCATTCATCAGATGGATGTAAAACTGTGTTCCTCAATAGGATCATTGAGGAAGAAGTGTACATTGAGCAGCCAGAAGGTTTTGAGACCTTTGACAGAGAGTTGCACGTGTGCAGACTCAAGAGAGCACTGTATGGGTTGAAGAAAGCACCCCGTGCTTGGTAGACTCGGATAGACATATATTTCACTGGATTGGGTTTGACCAAAAGTGAAGCAGATGCAAACCTATACCAAATTGTGGTGGAGGGTAAGCTTTTAATCATTGTTCTTTATGTTGATGAATTAATATTGATTGGTGATGAGCAACTGATACACTCATACAAGGAGGACCTTGCAAAGGAGTTTGAGATGAAGGATTTGGGCCTTCTTCATTATTTCCTTGGTTTGGAAATATGGCAGCGAGATGGTGAACTTTTTGTGTCTCAATGAAAGTATGGAAGAGAGATATTGGGTAAGTTTCACATGGAAGGCTGCAAACCCATGGATACTCCTCTTCCAGGAAACTGGAGGAAAGAGGATGATACTTCTGGAGAGGTAGTGGATGCTATTGTCTATCGACAGTTAGTGGGTTCGCTAATGTATTTAGTGAATACAAGACCAAACATTTTCTACGCGGTTAACTAGCTAAGTCAAGCAATGGTTAATCCTACCAAACTCTTTTGGAAGGCATGTAAGCATGTCCTGAGATATCTGAAGGGCACATCTGAGTATGGATTATGGTATAGACAAACATATGAGGTGAAGTTGCATGGATTCACGAATGAATATTGGGCGGGTAGCCCAACGGAAAAAAAGAGCACATCAAGAGGGATCTTTAGTATCGGATCTACAGTTGTTTCTTGGTACAACATGAAACAAAGATTCGTGGCACTTAGTTCAGTGGAAGCGAAATACATGGGAGCAAGTCAAGCTGCATGTGAGGCTATCTGGATGAGGAAGATCTTGGTTGGTTTTTTTGGTTCTCATTTAAATCCAATAGTGATTTATTGTGATAATAAGAGTTTCATTAAACTCTCGATTAATCCTATGTTTCATGACATATCTAAGCATATAGATATCTGGTATCATCATCTCAGAGATTGTGTGCAACAAAAGATCATGTTTCTTCAACACATTCCTACAGAAGATCAGGATGCAGATGTTTTGATGAAGGTGCTCACCAAGAGCAAATTCGAATATCATAGAGACAGGATTGGGGTGAAGGATAATCCCTTTCTTGTTCAGAGGGAGTGTTGAAAAGTCAACAAGAAACATGTGTCTAATTTATTTTTCCCTTAAATAAATTGGACAATAAATATTAATCTGTTATTTCATTCATAACTAAGTGAGTCTGATTTGTAAAAGAATTATAAGTGTAGTTAAGTGGGTTAAGATTAGTTGTACTAGTTGTAACTAAACATGCACTAGTGAGAGTTCAATTAATCAGTGAACTCACATGCAACTGAAGATTCACCACGGTTAACTACATGCATGTCCAATCCAGTGGAGACCAAGTTGAGATAACAGGTGAAAGGGATAGTTTGACTATCAGTTGTGATTTGATCACACATGCAGTGGATATGCTTATGAGCATGTGCAAACTAGGCAATTGTATTCGATCATTGTGAGAATTCGAATTGCAAAGATTGTGCAGAGGAGGCAAGCTGTTTGGACACATGAATTGGCACATGTATTTGTTGATTTGTGTATGATAGTGTGAGACGATTGTATTGTACTGAGAGATCTTGGATTAGAGTTTTGTATGAGATTGTTTCATGATTCATGATATACATAATATATGATAGTGGGGTTTTTAGCTTTACGCTTTCCCAGTAAAACTTTTGTGTTATGCGTTCTTGATATTTCACTTTGTGATTGTGGTTGTGATCATGGTTTAATTTTCCGCAAGAATAATAGTAGAAGCAATTCTATATTTAACAGTGGTGTAATTGTTAGATCAGGAGAATCGCAGGAAATACTTAATTTGTATTGAAATTTATACAAACCTCCCGTGTTTCCAACCATTGTTGATATTACTGCTTCTACGAAGATAAAATCTAACGGTCCTTGTTGCAATCTACCAGGGGATTCCAATATCCTCCCAGTGCTCATGCTTCCTAGTTGTGACTGACTAATAGACTATAATGGAACTTGAAAAACATACGAAGGTAGTATGGAATTTACCACTAGTATAGAATACACTTGGGGTATGGGTGATTCAGGGTTGGTGCCACTGGGTTTGAGGCAGGTTTCTTTGATCTAGGGGGTCTCGTTCTCATCCTCTGGAGTAGTCTCTTCATCTAGATTCCCAATCTTTCCTTGCATCCGGGATGAATCTTCTCTTTCTTATTCAAAATCCATGCCGACTTCCTTTCCCCATGCTTCCACACCTTCTTCTTCTTGTCCACCCCATTGGGGACTTCTTTCTCTCCGTGTTTCTCTCTCATTTAATCTTTTACTAGACAATATTTCGTGTCTTCTCATATTTCACAACTCTTCCATGTGTCTTTCCTCGAATTCTCCTAGTTCGAGTTCTTTCTGCAACTCCTTAGACTGTTTCACTGCTTTATTTATCTTACTGCGTCACCACTTCTCAACTATGGAAAATATTTTCAAGGCTCGCTCATCCCTTGAGTCCATTTCTTGTTGCTCCCTTGGTTGTCAAAGAACCCTCTCCCCTCTATCAGGCCATGATTCCAGCCAAAACTCACCCCACCCCAAGTGAGGGTGTTTACGTTGCCATATAAGTCGAGGACATAGTCAACATCCCCTCCTCCATCAAGAAAACCTTAATCCACAGGGATATTTCTCTCAACAGTATTCCCCCTTGCATCTTTCTTGAAATCTGCTTATGCCTGTGAAAGATATTGGTGATTCATAGCTACAAACTTGATAATGTATCCTTCTAATGTTGTATTGACCCATAAATTGATCGCTTGCATTACCAAACGATCCAGTTGATGAAGTGTTGCAATATTTTTTGTATCCCAAGCACAGGTTTTCTTGACTCGTTCTTGGAATCCCAGAGCTTCTTGGAGCCTATCTATCTAGTGGAAAATCTCTTCTGGAAACTTAACCCAAAATATCTCGTACTGGTCACTCGATCTTTCTGAGTAAAAGACAACCTCTCGTGTATCTTTCACAGATTTTCCTTTTAGCTCCGCTTCTTTCCATATGAAGGCGTCACAATTTCTCTCCCATCACTGGTGAATATCATATTTGTGAATCCATGAAAGCATTCTCCCTACATGTTCCCTTTTAACGCAAGTCTCGGAAATAGAACCATTTTGTTGGCGCAAAATTGATCAAACCAGGGTCCTTCTCAGATTACCAACAAAAGGTATCGAGTAGTCTAGAGCGCTAACATTTTCATCTTCTCTGGAGAGAATAAGTATCACTCAAAGTGAAACCAAGAAAATAAGATAGGGAAGGGAAAGGAGAATACTTAGGTAGGTTCCCAAAATCTTCAAGATTCACCATAACCTTGTGCAAGATGAACTAACCAAAGAATAGATATGAACCCATTCATAACTAATAATAGAGACAACGAAGTTGCGACAACATTTGCACGCATTTATAGTGTATTGATCTTATCATAAATAAAGAATTAAAGTAAAGAGACGATTCATAATCATAAACAGAGAATTACACAAAATATTTCAAAATTCCAGGTCCTTCCATATACATTATCAAAAGATATTCTGATATACAATTTGACAGATACAAGTCATTACTCTATTACAAGCTTTCTGGCTCTGGATTCATTTCTCATAGCTCTATCTACCCTTTTCCAAAAACGGATAAGAATTACAAGCAAAGAACCTACATGGAGTAAATGATAATCTCTCTACACCCTCTACGCCATATACTCATCTATATCAGCTAAACCTTTACAATCATATACATCTCATATATATAGGTTGATTGAGATCTTTTGGCTTTAGACTTCACATGCTTTCTTGTTTTTGTTATGTTGTAACTTCTTTTTTCTTGTTGGTGTTGCGTTGTGTCTCTTTCCAACCGTTTCTTGTTTCCTTGCTTTCTCCACTATCCAACTCCCTTATGGCTTGCGGAACTTGTGTTTGACCAAAATTGGGACTGTACTCTTCCTTGCACAACTTCTAACCAAACACGAAGAGCCCAACAATTGGGATATTCGGTATATTAATCCCTCAAAAGGGAAGTATACTTGGTGAAACAAACATTATGGTCTTGGCCACATTGTTTCTCACTTGGATTGTTTCCTCATTCATAATTATCTCCTCCTCCTCTCCCTCTCTATTTCCTCCAATATCCTTCCCTCTTCTCTCTATAATCATAAGACCATCTCCCTATCTATATCCTCTCCCCAAAACTTTGGCCCTATCCCCTTCCATTTCAATCCTCTATGGCTCCACCATGAACATGTTATCTCTCTTGCTAAATGAACTTGAAACTCCCCTACTTAAGGCTCCCCTAATTTTTTTGGGGAGAAAAAATTAAGAGTTGTTAAGTAGGTTGTAAAATATTTTGTAAAGTCATCTTACACCCCACCCTTTATGAAAAGAGATTCAAAAATTCTAGAATTAGTAGCTATAGAAAAATAAATGGAATAACATGATGTGATTAAAGCTACTTTAAAAGTGGAAAGGGAAGCATGCCAAAATTTGCATTTATCCCGTCGAAAAGAAGAACAAGAATGGAAGCTCAAATATCCTATTCTTTGGTCACAATCAAGTGATTCAAACACCTCATGTTTTTGAAAACAATCCTAACAAAGGAAACATAAAAATACAATGCAAAAAATTCACGTGGAGACAAGGAAGGTTATGGATAATTTTGAGCAAATCAAGGACACAACAGTGCAACACTTTGGAAATATCTACACTCAAGAAAGTGAGGAGGGTGAATAATTCAATGAGCATGCCATTTTGGAAAATATGCCAATTTGCATAATAGTATAAGTGAACGACATTCTTCTCAAGGAAATCAACGAAGATGAAGTCTACTAAGAAATATGGGGTTTGGGCCCAAAAAAAAAGCCCTAAGTCCTGATGGGTTCTTCCTTCACTTTTTAAAATTCTTTTGAGAAACAATTAAATTTGATTTGAAAAGGATGCTAAATTACACTTTAAGGAAAAGAAAAATGGGAGGAATGATCAACTCTACCTTCTTAGCTCTAATTCCCAAACATATCAATCTCTCTAATTTCCCCAGATTTAGACCACTCTCTCTCTCTACAATTTTGTTTACAAGTTTCTTACAAAAATCATAGCCAATAAACCACTCTTTCGCAAATTAATTTCCAAAAATCAAGAGGGCTTCATGAAGAATAGACAAATCAAGATAACATTGGGCTTATTCAAAAGGTTATTTACACAAGCATGGACAATAAAGAAAAATGAATGGTTATCAAGTTGGATATGGCCAATTCCTTTGATAGAGTCACACACTCCTTTCTTTTCTATGTTCTTCACAAATTTGGCTTCTTAGAAGCTCTTACTAATTGGATTCATGCATGTATAGGTTCCCCTTGGATCTCTCCAATATTTAATGGCAACCCATCTAATATTGGTGCTGAAAGGTGTGCTTGATAGAATCACTAAAAATCTAAAGAAGGAAATGGAAGGTTATACATTCAATTCTCATAAATAAATAAAATATTTAACTTTTAACAAGTATATTATTATAATAGCCTCTATTACTATGACTCTTTAATATAAATTAATAATACTCCTATGGTTTACAAGGTCAAAGGTCAAAACAATGGTCTTATGGCAACATCAAAAGGTAACCACGTGTATGGGCCTACGTGGCTAACCAAGGTCAGTAAGGTGACCACGTGTATGCGCCGACGTGGCTAAGCAAGCCATCGTATCTTCTATGTTAATATCTATATCTCTCTCTATATATAATATGTGTTTTATAAAATAAAAACAAATTGTCCAGCAGAAATGGAGTCAGAGAGTGTTAACCTTCCTGAACAGTATGTGGATATGTTGGTGCAAGAATTTGCCTATGATCCGGTTCGACTACCGCCTACAGAAGACCCGGCTCAGGTTCTGTACAACCGCAGGACATTAGAAACTATTTGGGATGCCAAACACGAAGCGCTTAACCCATTCACCCGCCAGCCGTTCGACATTAGCAATGTTATTCCGCAGGCAGAGCTGAGGCAAGAAATGCATCGATACATAGTCAACAGCACAAGCCTAAACGAAAGGCTGGAGGTCATTCCCGACTATACTCAAGTCTTGAGCCAAAGAGAGATGGAAACTTTCTTGAATAAATTGATTTCGGATTATCAATGTCTTGTTAATGCTGAGAAGGAAAAGAAAGACCTGCAGGCGGAGTATTATTGGAAGGGCTTGTGGCAGAAATTTAATCTGCTTCGTCTTTATTGCCAATACCGCCCGGAAAACAGGAACGTGTTTTGTTCAATCAGAGGATATGAATACTTGTTCAATGGGAGGCTTTATTTTTTGTGCCGTCACTACCTCTCTTCATGTGATGATGCCAAGGAAGTTTTGAAAGAAGTGGGCAGGATCGTGGATGTGGTCGGTTTGAAGGATAGCAATTTCTCTCGAAACTTTCTGTTCGGGATTGCTACCATCCTGTGTTGCGTTGTAACAGAATACGATCATTTGAAAATACAGAGCATGGTTTTAAGAATATATCGTGGGTTGTTTTACGACTTGAACATTGAAAATCTTGCCAGACCTAGCTTGAAGCTTTTCTGCTTTTGTACAGTCGACGTCACCCTCTATACGTTAGGGCGTGAGAATTTCAGCGATATARCTAATGAAGACCTCTACAACGGAATGGCAATCCTAAAAGCTGTCTGGATTAAAAATCAAATTACTTGCATTGAATCAGACTTTGATTACGTTGGCGTTCTAGTCGACTCAGTAATTCTTTGCATTTCCCGTTTCCATTACCTGCACTATGCAGCTATAGCTGCTGAAATTGAGCAAAGAATGGAGAAGAAGAAGAATACTGATGATGAAGCCAAGAATGATGCAGAAGCGAAGAATGTTCATCTAATTAGTGTAGCGCTTGAAGGAGGGCTCTGGTTAATTAATTCCATAGTCACAGCCACGTCCCATGAGGAACAAGAAAATGAGTTTTTCTCCGAGTCCAAGGAGATGCTGCAAGAGTCGGATATAGTAAGAGAAATTGTCCGAATGGTTGAAGTCGTCCTTGCTGGTTCCAAATGTTTAGGTTCATCTCATTTGCAATTTGGTCTAAATATTGTGGCGGCACTTCTTAAGGAAGAATGTTGTGAAATCAGAAACGATGTTGTTCGAGTTTTTGGCGATTTTCTTCGAAGCGATATAGTTGATGAGTATGATCCAGATGTTAGGCTGTTGCTGCAAGAGTTTATGCAGAATGACAATGAGCCGACATAGTGCAATTACGTACCAGTGACCCATATGCACTGAAAGTTGACCCATATGCACTGAAAGTCGGTAGGATATCTATAGCATCCAAATATAAATTTGACGTTGGGTTTCGTCCTTAAAAAAATATATGAACACTCTTATCCTTAATCTTTCTAAGACTATTATAAGATTAGGTTTGGAGTATCGTTCATTGATTTTATTGGTAAAGTTTATATAAATCTACTTTACCTATATATTATAGGTATATTACAGGAGGAAGACTTACTTTATCTATATATTATTAGGTGCCTATACCTATTGGTAATTGGCACATTTAATGCTAATGCTGGTAATTTTGTTTAGTACTTTCAAATTAATGAATGAGATTTAAGGTTCATAATTTTTTTACATTTATAAATGCATCTGTTAACTTATTATTTTTTCATATTTACCTAATCATATTAATAAATTAATATCTGGTCATATGATTGCCACATTTACATGATTAAGAAAAATTAATATCCACTCAACCTTCATTACCTCAACCTCACTACCATGACCATGTTTAGCCTACATTCAATATGCCTTTTTGTGATCATATACCTACATATATTTACATTACTGGTTGGAGTTTCATATTATGGAAGCCCTTTTTTATCATATAGCTACACATACAATATCCATACTATTATGGTAAACAGTTGCAGATCGAACAGATGCATTGGACCATAATTTAGAGATATTGTTATTGTAAATGGTTGTGGATCGATTTCATTCATTGGAGCACAATAGTGATCAATATTTTTAGCATATTGGTGTGGGAAGAATACTAAGTAAGCAAAGAATCAAACATTAAGAAATAAAAAATTTGGAATTGGTTTTCCCTAAACTTAAATTATATTTAAATCTTCCACTATATGTATTGTAATGTACAGTATACCCATCAAACATAAATATCAAATTTCTGGTAGAGAAATCAAAGTAACTCTCATCTAAATTTCTAATAGATTCATCCTCTCATCTATGATTTGTATTTTTGATATGATTTAGGTTAACTAACAAAATATTTAGATTTTACTGTTTTATGTTGAGTTTTCTATTTAATATCTCATCTAAATTTCTAATAGATTCATCCTCTCATCTATGATTTGTATTTTTGATATTATTTAGGTTAACTAACAAAATATTTAGATTTTACTGTTTTATGTTGAGTTTTCTATTTAATATGATTTAGGTTTAGTGATGAGGGATTTAAGTTTTTATTTTTATTTTATGAATTTTATATTTAATATGATTTAAGTTTAATAATGAGGAATTTTGGTTTTACAATTTTATGTTTTGATTTTTATATGGATGCATGTTGGCTCGCGCCTCTGTTCAATGGTCAATCGGCATGCATGCAATGCAGCATTTGCTTCCCTGACATTTTTAGTTTTTTAAAAGTTATTAATCCTAAGACTTCTTCATTCGGATCTTAGCTTACACTTAACGCCCTCACATTATTATTCATTCCAATCTGTATTGGAAACTATTMGATATTGTAAACCAGTATTGGAAGCCATCATTAAAATTGTTAATGTCCGGTCTAATTCATACTTGTATATATAAAAGTTTTAGTTCACATGTTATATACAGTTTTTATGGATTGGACACAGCCCAAAAGAAATCCTTTTCCGGAGTAGATATCCTTTATTGATTCATAGTGAATCCATTTGCGCGAACCACTTTATAAAAATGGTTTATCATGAATCCATGCTCCATTTATAGGTGCAATTTGAATGTGTTTTCCTCATTCAGGATGTTCATATCAAGATGATCCTGATCCCGGAGGTTGACTTTTTCTGGGGAAATTCAATTTGGCCCTTGCCCCTTGAGAACGGTGTATGTCTCAAGGTAATTAATAAAATATAATATTTGTGTATATATTTAAATTTAGAGATAATAATATAATTTTATAATATTGATTTTTCTTGTTATATTTACAAAGCTGCCTAATATATTTGAGGCACTGTATATTATTATATTATTAGTATTATTATTAATAATTATTAAAAACTGCTAACATATACTAACACAACCACATTGAACATATATATCAGATATTATTTACAAATCTTAATTATGGTTTATGTTGAAGTTATGTTTAATAAATTAAATATACCTTTCTGCATTCATCAGCCACATCAATTTTGTGGCTATGCTAGTAGGTATATTATATGAGGAAGTACACAACCACATTGAACAGATATATCAGATATTATTTACAAATCTTAATTATGGTTTATGTTGAAGTTATGTTTAATAAATTAAATATACCTTTCTGCATTCATCAGCCACATCAATTTTGTGGCTATACTAGTAGGTATATTATATGAGGAAGTATGGTGCATTCATTTAATTTGCATCAATGGCGTTGGCCAGCTGCAAATAGTTATTAACATAGTTCTTATAATAAATAAATCATTTAAAAATATATTAAAATTATTTGTTAAAATATATATATTTTATCTTTTATAAATAATATTTTTATATATTTTAATTTTGAATATATTAAATAATGAATAGAATTATGGAATTTCTAAATTTTTTAACTGATTTTGAAAAAAAATGATTGAAAAATGTAATTATCATATTTGTTTACAAATTAAAGGACTACTTACTTTTGGTCTTTTTATAAGGGTACATTTATGGGAATCACATTATCGCTTTAAAACAATAACATTTGTTATAATTTTTTGGGGTAATTTTTAATCTTAGACTTGTAGATCATTTTTAGCCAAATTAACATCAATGAAATTATATTTGCTACTAGGGATTATAGAAAATATAACATTGTCTTGTTCAATAAATACAAGAACCTATAATATGAATTTGTCGCACGAAAATAAATTCCTAGTGCTCTTCTTATCCTTGTTCACAACATGAGATCACCTGTCTAAAAGTACTTTTTCATATTCTTTATCACAAACTGCCATCACATTGTCATAGTTAGGAAAATTCTATTAAATGGTTGCATCACCTATTAAATTTATACCTACCAAAAATTTCCATGACTTTCCCCATAATGCCTTCTTCCGTTTTATGTATTCTTCAATACTAGGACCACCATCTTTGCTAGTAAAATGCACCTTGTTGTGAAAACCCAAAATTAAAACTGGGGTTTTAAAGAAAATCACTTACTTTTCAAACGAGATCCTTTATGTAGTTAGGGTTTGAGGCTAAAAACGTGAAATGATGATAAATTCTTCTATGTTTTTAGATTTGTAATGACCCCAATCGTTACGGCTACATGCGAAGCAGAAAGTGCAATTTGTTTTTTTTTGCAGGAAGGAAAAGATGACAACAGTTGGACCACACGACCCGACGACGAATACACGCGCATAGGTCGGTCAAGAGACATCAACAACCCAACAACTAGCACAAGGAGTAACTGGGGGACACAAGCGTAAGTCAACAGATAGAAATGACCACCTGCCCAACTCAACATGAAAATGCCTACAAGCTAAGGGACAACATCCACCAACCCGACACAACGACCTCGACGCCCAGCAACTAGAACCTCGATGGTGCGCAGCCAAGCACATGAAGGTGTCACAACCTGAATGAAAATACTACAATGACTGCAAACCACGCCCACAAGGGGTAGCACAGACCTCGACCCAGTTATCCTTCGCCTCTATCCCTTAGGGCACGCAATGATCCCCTCAACCGAGATCAGGTCATCGCCATGCGAAAGGCATGACAACAACCATGGCGCAACAACATAACGAGACCCTCAATCGCACTTAAATCAACGTTCTAGGTGAACAAGTTCACTATCTAAACCCCTGACGACTGTCCCTAGCCCCCAATCGACAAGTCAACCAGACGACTATGAGACGAGGAGATATGAATACTATAATAGTCATACATCACAATAGATTCATAGAACTGCATAAGTCAAGTGTTCTATAAACTGATCTTGCTTTACCAAAGAAGGAATAACTACTCATTTGGTTTGCACTTGCAAAGGAGAATAAGCATAAGCACCATCATGATCATTAAAAAAACTAGTGTAAAGAGGAGGGTGAATATGAATTACGCCAAGTTCGCAAGGTGAGAGGTATATCTCTAGCATGTTCCAGGTAATCCTTGGTGACACCTTTCCCACCCCAATCATTACATAATAATTATTTATTCAATAACAGTTCCATGTAACCCATTTCCAAATTCGAAGGTTTATGGTGACTAAATTCACACATCCACTCTAACTATAATTGTCTCGACGCTACAAATATTGATATAACCATCACAAAAAGCATTAACCTTAAGTATTAACCACTAACCTTAAACATTACTGATGGAACCCTCTCATGTAAGCATTCGTTTTAAATATAAAAAATTAACTTTAAACAATTTGATTTAACAATCCCATGTAAGCATTAGCTTTAAACATTAATCATTAACTTTTGAACACTATTGCCTTATCATTCACACATAAATCTCTGCCCCAAAATAAACGTTGTCATTCACCCAACTTATCATGCCCCTTTACCACCACATCAATGATACATCCACCCAACAAAACTCACTATCTAAAGGGTGCATTTACATAGTCCAAAAATGGAATTTCATTGTATAAATAAATGCCATACCCCATCCCCCATTTACACAGTCCACATATTCATTGTCTAAACAGGAGATTGCATAGTCACCCATTCCCCTAGACATCAATGGAAATCATGGTCTAACCTTGTACTCGAAACGTAGACTAAAAATCCGCTGAAAACGCAGATAAAAAAATGGTAACAGTTAACACAATCATAAACGGAATTAACTCGCATTCTAGGAATGGAAATATCATTTTCTAAGCATTCACTCTATAGACATACTGGGTAGATGGAATCGACGTCAAGGATCGCAGCCAAAGCGTGGGTAAATGCCCCAAGACGAATCGTTGTGTTGTTAAAAGAATACGCAACAATAAACGTTGTGAAGGTAAACACCAATCGTTAAAACATTTTACAGCAGAAAAATATGTAAAGGTAGGGTTACTATCATTATCCAGCATATGTAAAACACAATCTTATGTAGGAAAACTCGCAGTCTTATAAAGGAAAAATCGAAGTCTTAATATAATGGAAAAATCATAGTCTTAATAATGGCCAAATCGTAGGCAACAAAAAACTAAAAATGCAGGAATGCATTCGCCCTCTAGGTAGTATATCGCTGAGGAAAAATTTGCAGACCAAGGCACAAACACAAACAAACTTTTTGTTTTCAGACATGGGCCTTCCAGTGCTCGAGGGGAATAGTCTAACTGTGATTTTCAGAATAAAATTGAAACAAGTTATAACATTGCCTTTAACTAACAAGTAAGAAGAGGAGTAAATATACAACAATCGTTGAAGAAGGATAAAAGGTACAACAATCACTTGATAAAAATGGAACACACAACAAATCATTGAATAAAATGAGAAAACACAACAATATATTAGATGGACAACTCTTCCATAAGCACTGAATCACTAGGTAAGACATGAGCAACTGTAGAGGCAATCACATTAATCCCAGAGATTATACCAGGGTTTAAGTATTTTGAAAATGAAGAGAAAATTGTCCCAAACAATTGCAGAGATGACCATTCCAACAAAATGCAGAAGTCATTTTATTAAAAAAAATGCAGATATCATTTCATAAAACGCAGAGATCGTATCAACAATTCATAGGTCATATCAATCGCAAGAGGGCGCAATACAATCACTCAACCAGGAATAATCGTCAGGGTTAGATGACTGGGAAAACACATCCTTCGCTTATCATCCCCGCACAAAAAAGCAGGGCGTTTGGATCTATAGGTCTATTAACACCGAAGTGACAACTGTCGATCCATCTCCTAGCCGACTGCTCAGGTGAGGACTGATGAGCTAGGGACGAGGGTGAAGTAAGAAGTGCAACTCATCACAAAATCAATAAAACCATAGGGAGGTCACAACATGCAGGGATTGAAATCCAAGGGAATCAATCAACAACGAGATTAAGGCTATGGGGAATTAAGTTATCAATTAAAAAGATAAATCACACATTTTCTTTACCCAATTAAAAATACAGAATTGAAAGCATGGGGTATAATAAGAATCTACCATGCAGAATCAAGTAAGTGTACCGTAGCCCAAGTCGTCCGCTCTGAGTTGTTGTCCCGCACGTTCCATGTCACTCCCGCTTATTGATAGATGAGACTTCACTGGTACCTCCCAGCCAACCCTAGGGGTACTCTTCTTCCCCCTTAGACCCCCGAGATGCAAAGGGGCCATGCACACTAGAACAAAGAGCAACTAGCTCCCAGCTCACCTCTCAAGGCCGAGCTAGCACTCCTCACTGAGATGGGTCTCCCAACTCCCACAAGCTAAGTCAGCCAAGTCTAAAATTTTACAGCGTAACGTTACACATAACAGAAGAGATCCATCATCCTTATCCTACCTCCATTATATAGAGTTTCAAAGTCCTTTACTTTCCCAAATTCCCATTTAATTTAATTTTCAACAATTTAATTCATAAAATCCTCCCTGTACATGTGTCACCCATCCCCTTCATTGCACCATAAATTAATTTCATTAATTAATTAAGTACTCCTATTTCCCTCACCCACCTAAAAACACTCCTAGAATCGCCCCTAGGTGTCCCCATATTCCCTTACAACTTTTAATGACTTTCCCCCTTACTAATTTACTAATTGAGTTTAATTTAGAAAGTTCTTAAATGCTAGATACCTTACTTTGTTAGACTTTCTGCTTTTTCCTTGTGTTTCCCCTTTCTTTTTATGTTTCCCCCTTTTTCCTAGTTTCCTAATTCTTTTAAATTTCCCTCTTTCCCTTTTCATTTAAAACTCAAATTGGGAGGTGTAGAAAATTAACTTTTTCCCCTTTTCCTTTTTAATTAATAAATTTTTAAATGGCATATGTGATAAAACAATTATTTCCCCCTTTTAAATTTTATTCCCCAAAGATTTTTATAAATTAAATGAATTACTTACCCCCTTCTTGTCACATGATTAATGATGATTATCTTTATCAATTAATTATTTTATTTTTATTTTTATATAAATATTTTTCTTTTATCGCGAGTTTCACCTAGACCTAGAATTTAATTTTCGAGGTTGGGGAACATTTTATTAGGGAAATTGTTTTAAATCTTTCTTGTCACATTATTCGTCCTAAGGCCATCTAGGTTCATCCATCTATTAATTAACAATGTGACGTTCCCTTCAGGACGCACTAGGTGCTCCAAGGGTGCCACTTGCCTCATTCTGTTTCCCTTGTGCGACGCACCCTTCAGGATGCACTATGTGCTCCAAGGGTGCCACTCGCCTATTTCAGTTTTTCTTGTGCGATGTGGCCTTCAGGACACACTCTGTTCTCCAAGGGTGCCACTCGCCTCTTGACTGACTTGGTAGACATAAAAAAAACCTGGAGTCAATACTCCACTAGGTGATCTTGTGGGAGAGTAAGGGCCTCTAAGGAATAAGGCCCCTGTTGATATTATGGTAGCTTCAGGGGGTATTTACCTGCATGTGTAAACCTTAAACGGATAGAATACTCCGAGAAGAAAGAAGAAACCCTAATGAGTTGGCTAATAACCCTATAAGACTTGCTGGCTCAACAAGATGATTTATAATAGGTTATTAGCCGCCAAAAGAAGAAGTCAGACAGAAATAATAATATATACTAAATAGACAGATACCCAGAATGAGAAATCAACCCAGGAAGTTAGCCAGAATTAGTATAAATATAGTAGGCCAATTCTCATTCTGCCAGGTAGTCTCAGAATTGCAGAACAACACTTGTTCACACTGCAGTTGCCCATTTTCTCTACAGGTTTGGAGGAGAGATGTCGTTGCAACTGCTACAGCTAGCCGTTATGCTTAGACTATCTCTTGGCTAGGGTTTGGACTATCTAATCATCTCTTTTTGGTGCGCTATCCTTGGGTAAAGGTGCACTACCCTTTGTTTGGGTATCTAGCCTAGGGTTTTCTTCCAGAGTGATTCTCTGTCAAGGTTAAGGTGCTCAGAGGGTGGATTCGACCTATGGTTGGGTGACAATAAAGATATATTCAATGGTAAAACAAGCACATCCATTATATTCTAAAAGGTTATGGGCCCACACCTCCTTCATTCATTCTAACTGCTAGAAGGAAACATAGCCAGAAGGATATTAAGCTCGTTGAAGAACTGTCGCTAGGGTTTCCTAGCAGGAGCAGTCACTAAAGCACTGTCTCTAAGGTTACTAGAAGGTGCAGTTGATGAAACCCTAATCCTCTCGTTGAGGCACCTTAAGTGAAGGGATTTACCTAATCTCCAAACAAATCAATGCACCCTAGCCTAGCACATCTCATATTACTCTCAGCAAGCTAAAACATCAAGTTTGAGTTTGTGGTCAAATCTAGGGTTTGACCAAGTCAAAGCAACCATGAATTATTATATGAAGTTAGAGAACAAGTTAGATGGAGCATCTAACTTTAGAGTGTGGAAGAAAAATATTGACCTCATCCTTGCCAAGAATAAAATGTTGGATATCGTAAAAGGAAAGATTGTGGAACCAGAGTTTGAAGAAGGAAAAGAGAAGGAACCGCAAAACATTGCAGTTATGGAGAAGTTCAAAGACGGTGACATCAATGCCATGAGTATCATAGTGGAATCCATAAAATACCACTTGATACCATACATCTCCCATCTTGACTCATCAAAGAAGATGTACAATGCCCTAAACAAATCTCTTCTCGATCAAAAACATTGGACAAGTTATGAGTCTGAAGAATGAGCTCCATGACATGAAGATGAATGATGATGACAACATAACATCATACCTTGTGAGTATATCCCAGTTAAGAGATCAACTACAAGCTATTGAAGAGATCACTTCAGAGAAGGAATTGGTAAACATAGTACTCAATGGTCTTCCCAAGACGTGGGATGCATTTTCTGCAAGCATGAACACAAGGAAGGAGTATATGACATTTGAAGAACCTTAGACCTACTATGCTCAAGAAGAGTCAAGGATCAGTGCAAAAGCGAAAACCCAAAAGAAGTATGATGATCAAGCCTTCACAACAAGATTAAAGAATTTCAGGAACAAAAGGAAGTTTGCTTCAAGGAGGAAGCCAAATCAAGAGAAAGACATTTCAGAAGTACAATGCTTCAACTGTCGAAAGTATGGCCACTATAAGAATCATTGTCCCAAGCTAAAGAAAAGGAAGGAGAAACATGAAGCATCAGTTTCTGAAGAAAATGAACCTACAAAGAAGACTAAGCAAGATGAAAGAGAATTTTTCTTCTAAAGGTAACGATACTCTTCTTATTTCTTGTACATATATTGTTTGTATCGTCTTTGTACATATCTTGTATTTCTATGCCTTGAAAGATAATGTATTCCAAGAAGAACTATACCTATGGAAGAACAACAAGATAAGGATTGATATCATTAGATAATACACATGAAAGGATGAAATATGCCGAATCAATCATGAAGAGACTCAGAAGAAGCTAAGATAGAAAGAATTTAGAGAAAGACTTATAACGTTTTTGTAGAAGACAACAAGAGGGAAGCGTGGACTCTGTTAGTTAGAGAGAGTCAATTATATATTGCAGAAGACAATAAGGATGCAAACGGAAGCATGGACTCTATTATACCGAGGGAGTCTATTATATGCACGCATACATGAAGCAATGATTAGGAGGGAGATAATCCTATGATCTATTGAATATGATGAAGTATATATCCATGGTAGCAGCCATGAAAGATAGTACGTGTCCAGTTCAACCTCAGAAGAAGTCTTTTTTGAAGAGAAGCCTTAAAGTATCCATGTTTGTCCATCCACAACTGTGATCCTATGATGAAAGAAATAAATGGAATCTTTAGGGAATGGAATCTACTCCATGGACCTAAGAGCTAAACACGAGGAAGAACATGAAGATTCCAAGAAAGAAAGAGAAGCCATAATAACTAGTCATTATATTAAGAATCACAAGATTACCATCCTGATATGAACTCAATAAAAGAAATCAAGCAGAGGAACTAAAAGTCGTGATGAAGAATGGTGTATGAAATAATTATGAATGAAATTATTACGAGATCTAGAACTAGAGGTTCTCCTAGATGGAGGGAGAAGACTATGATGATTACTTGTTCCAGTACACCAGACATATCTCTACATGAGTCATTATATCATCTGCAACATCCATGAGTTGGAGTTCTACATCAGATGAATGCAAAGAATGTTCTCTAGAGAAATTGAATAAAGAGCATATGAAGAGAAACCTCAAGACTTTGAGTCATACCATAAAGAGACCCTTACGTGCATATAGAAGAACACAACTTGGTGGAGAACCTCCAGTGCACAACATAAGTGTGGTGAAGATTTTCTATAACAAAGATATTGTATCAAGATGATTACTCAGTAGATCAGATCTCATTATGACAGAAGAAGTGTCACATGGATATGTTCCAGTTTTCCAACAATGATATACTCTATTGATTAGAGCTACATGAACCCTTCAGAGAAAACCAGTGTTCCAGACCAAAGTACATTTGAAATTAAGCATTACATTATCCATAATGATGTCCGGAAAGGAGAAAGTGGTTCTCCAATACATATCTCCACAGATGAGAAGATAAGCAGACATTTTGTTAAAAGATGAAAGAGTTTGCTTACTCAAGTTGGAGCTCATGGAGATGACTTCCTTATTGAAAAAGGAAGAGATGAATCCCAGGTTGGGAGGGAGCACTAAAATATTATTGAAGACATTCATTCAAAAATAGTCCATCTTAGAAAGATTCTTTCCTGTTCGGAAAGTGGATTGAGATTTCTGACGGAAAGTGATTCCCCATTGTGGTTAACATGGGAAATGGTCTAGATTGCTGATGTATCATAGACAATGAATTCCCATTGTGGTTAACATGGGGAGTGGTCTAGGGCAGTCTCTCTTCTTGAGGGTTACTCAAGAAGACTGTCCCGCCTCGCCGAAAAGTAATTTCTCATTGTGGTTAACATGAGGAATGGTCCATTTTGGAGGTTGATGCAAGACAATCTTTTCCTATTGTGGTTAACATAGGAAATGGTCTGGATAGTCATTCCTTAGGTTTTATACATTCTCTCTAGGGTGCACTTTGATTAGTGTATGAGGAATGGCCCAGGGTGGGGAATGATCCAAGCTCAACAATCAGGGACATACATTCCTTAGGGATTATACATTCTCTCCAGGGAGCACTTTGATTAGTGTATGAAGAAGGGCCCAGGGTGGGGAATGGTCCAGGTTCAAAATATAGGACAATTATTCTTCCTTGCTTGAGAAGAATAGTCCAGATATCTCATTGTTCTACTCTGAGGGAATATATTCTTTCAAATCTCATAGATGTGAGTGAAATATTGGCCCATATGATTTAGTTTATATCATAACATTTTTTCTGTGCAAGTTGATATCCGATGATTGTTATGAAGACTATATGACAGTATATGTATACTACTGTGATGGATGTGATCCACTGTTCATGACTATACGTTGTTGATCAAGTACATGTGTGCTACTTGGTGTGGTAGTGTACCACTGGATTGTAGTTATGTACTACTACAGATAGACACAATTGTGTTCTATTGAATGATATTGTTTTGATTTCATTGAATACTATCAATAGTGTTGGAAATGATTATTAGCTAGATGGATGATCAATGGACAGAGATTTCCCCTATGAAAAATGGTTCAGGACATTTACTTTGTGGAGTGAGTGACTTATCCAACATCATGTCTAATTACTCAGATGGAGTATGGTTTTGAGAGATGATGTAGCTAATGACACTGATGGTGATGATGGTGCTCATGATCTAGTCATGAGATAGTCTATGATGGTGCTCATGTCTCTTGTACCGACCCCAATCATTACGGCTACACGCGAAGCAGAAAGTGCAATTATTTTTTTTTGTAGGAAGAAAAAGATGACAACAGTTGGACCACACGACCTGATGACGAACACACGCGTGCAGGTCGGTTAAGAGACAATACCGACCCAACAACTAGCATTACAAGTAAATGGGGGACACAAGAGTAAATCAACAGATAGAAATGACTACCCTCCCAACTTAACATGACAATGCCTATAAGCTAAGCGACAACATCCACCAACCTGACACAACGACCTCGACGACTAGTAACTAGAACCTTGATGGTGCTCAACCAAGCACATGAAGGAATCACAACCCAAACGATAATACTATAATGACCGTGAACCACACCCACAAGGAGTAGCATAGACCTCAGCCTACTTATCCTTCGCCTCTATCTCTTAGGGCGTGCAATGATCCCCTCAACTTGGATAAGGTCATCGCCACATGAAAGGCGTGACAACAACCGTGGTGCAACAACATAACGAGACCCTCAACCCCGCTAAAATCAATGCGCTAGGAGAAAAAGTTCACTATCTAAACCCATGACGACTGACCCTAGCCCCCAATCGACAAGTCAACAAGAAGGATATGACATGAGGAGATCTGAATACTATAAGAGTCATACATCACAATAGATTCTTAGAACCGCATAAGTCAGGTGTTCTCTAAGCTAATCCTACTTTACCAAATAAGGAATAACTACTCATTTGGTTTTCACTTGCAAAGGAGACCAAGAATAAGCACCATCATGATCATTAAAAACACTAGTGTAAAGAGGAGGGTGAATATGAATTATGCCAAGTTCACAAGGTGAGAGGTATATCTATAGCATGTTCTGGGTAATCCTTGGTGACACCTTTCCCACCCCAATCTTTACATAATAATTATTTATTCAATAACAGTTCCATGTAACCCATTTCCAAATACGAAGGTTTATGGTGACTACATCCACACATCCACTGTAACTATAATTGTCTCGGCACTACAAATATTGATATAACCATCACAACAAGCACTAACCTTAAGTATTAACCACTAACCTTAAACATTACTGATGGAACCCTCTCATATAAGCATTTGTTTTAAATATAAAAAATTTAACTTTAAACAATTTGATTTAACAATCCCATGTAAGCATCAGCTTTAAACATTAATCATTAACTTTTGAACACTATCTCCTTATCATTCACATATAAATCTGTGCTCCAAAATAAATGTTGTCATGCGCCCAACTTACCACACCCCTTTACCACCACACAATGATGCAGTCACCCAACGAAACTTACTGTCTAAAGGGTGCATTTACATAGTCCACGTATTTTCTGTCTAAACAGGAGGTTGCACAGTAACCTGTTCCCCTAGACATCAACAGAAATCGTGGTCTAACCTTGTACTAGAAATGCAGACTAAAAAATAGCTAAAAACATAGATAAAAAAATGGTTATAGTTAACACAATCTTAAATGAAATTAAATCACATTTTGGGAATGGAAATATTGCCATCTAAGCATTCAATCTACATACATCAATGGTAGATGGAATCGTCGTCAAGGATCGCAGCCAAAGCATGGGTAAACACCCCAAGATGAATCATTGTGATGTTAAAAAGAATGCACAACAATAAACGTTATGAAGGTAAACACCAATCGTTAAAACACTGTCCAGAAGACAAATATGTAAAGGAAGAGTTACTATCGTTGTTCGAAAGATGTAAAACACAGTCTTCTGTAGGAAAAATCACAGTCTTATAATGGAAAAACCGCAGTCTTAATATAATGGAAAAATCACAGCCTTAATAATGGCCAAATCGCAGGCAACCAAAAACTAAAAACACAGGAATGAATTTTCCCTCCAAGTAGTATATCGTTGAGGAAAAATTTGCAGACCAAGGCAACAACGCAGACAAAAGTTCTTTTTTTAGTCATGGGCCTTCCAATGCTCGGGGGGAACAGTCTCACAGTGAGTTTCAGAATAAAATTGAAACAAAACATTCGGCTCAAGATCAACTAAATCATTTGATCAACAAGTTATAACACCGCCTTTACCTAACAAGTAAGAAGAGGAGTAAATATACAACAATCATTGAATAAGGATAAAAGGTACAACAATCGCTTAGTAAAAATGGAACACACAACAAATCGTTGAATAAAATGAGAAAACACAACAATCTCTTAGATGGACAACTCTTCCATAAGCGCTCAATCACCGGGTAAGACGTAAGCAACCATAGAGACAATCACATTAGTCGCATAGATTATACCATGGTTTAAATATTTTGAAAACGAAGAGAAAATCGTCCCAAACAATTGCAGAGATGACCATTCCAAGAAAACACAGAAATCGTTTTATTAAAAAAAAATGAAGAGATCATTAAATCAAACACAGAGATCGTATAACCAACACATAGGTCATATAAATTGCAAGAGGGCTCA
This sequence comes from Picea engelmannii, assembly GCA_009831015.1. NCBI lineage: Eukaryota > Viridiplantae > Streptophyta > Pinopsida > Pinales > Pinaceae > Picea > Picea engelmannii. The sequence goes on along the minus strand of ML790735.1, from coordinate 297,195 downwards.
ATAAAATCACTCAACCAGGAACAATTGACAGGGTTAGATGGCTGGGAAAACACATCCTTCGCTCCTCATCCACGCATAGAAAAGAAGGGCATTTGGATCTATAGGTCTATTAACACCGAAGTGATGAGCGTCGATCCGGCTCCTGGCCAACTGCTCAGGCAAGGACTGATGAGCTAGGAATGAGGGTGAAGTAAGAAGTGCAACTCATCACAAAATCAATAAAACCATAGGGAGGTCACAACATGCAGGGATTGAAACCCAAGGGAGTCAATCAACAACGAGATTAAGGCTATGGGGAATTAAGTTATCAATCAAAAATATAAATCACACATTTTCTTTACCCAATTAAAAATACATAATTGAAAGCATGAGGTATAATAAGAATCTACCATGCAGAATCAAGTAAGTGTACCATAGCCCAAGTCATCCGCTTTGAGTCGTTTTCCCACACGCTCTGTTCCGCTCCCTCTTGCCGACCAATGAGACTTCATCAGTATCTCCCAGCCAATTCTAGGGGTACTCTTCTTCCCCCTTAGCCCCTCGAGCCGCAAAGGGGCCATGCACACTAGAACAAAGAGAAACTAGCTCACAACTCACCTCGCAAGGCCAAGCTACCACTCCTCATCGAGATGGGTATCCCAACTCCCACAAGCTAAGTCAGTCAAGTCTAAAATTTTGCAGTGTAATGTTATGCATAATAGAGGAGATCCATCATCCTTCTCCTCCCTCCATTATATAGAGTTTTGAAGTCCTTTACTTTCCCAAATTCCCATTTAATTTAATTTTCAAGAATTTAATTCATAAAATCCTCCCCGTACATGTGTCACCCATCCCCTTCATTGCACCATAAATTAATTTCATTAATTAATTAATTACTCCTATTTCCCTCACCCACCTAAAAGCACTCCTAGAATCACTCCTAGGTGTCCCCATATTCCCTTACAAGTTTGAATGACTTCCGCCCTTACTAATTTACTAGTTGAGTTTAATTTAAAAAATTCTTAAATGCAAGATACCTTATTAAGTTAGACTTTCTGCTTTTTCCTTGTGTTTCCCCTTTCTTTTTATGTTTCCCGCTTTTTCCTAGTTTTCCAATTCTTTTAAATTTCCCTCTTTCCCTTTTCATTTAAAACTTAAATTGGCAGGTGTAGAAAATTAACGTTTTCCCCTTTTCCTTTTTAATTAATAGATTTTTAATTAGCATATGTGATAAAACAATTATTTTACCGTTTTAAATTTTATTCCCCAAATATTTTTATAAATTAAATGAATTACTTACCCCCTTCTCGTCACATGATTAATGATGATTATCTTTATTATTTAATTATTTTTATTTTTATTTTTATATAAATATTTTTCTTTTACCGCGAGTTTCACCTAGACCTAGACTTTAATTTTTGAGGTTGGGCGACATTTTATTAGGGAAATTGTTTTAAATATTTCTTGTCATGGTATTCATCCTAAGTCCATCTAGGTTCATTCATTTATTAATTAAAAAGGTGACGTGCCCTTCAGGATGCACTAGGTGCTCCAAGGGTGCCACTCGCCTCAATCTATTTCCCTTGTGCAACGTGCCCTTTAGGATGCACAACATGCTCTAAGGGTGCCACTCACCTATTTCCATTTTTCTTGTGCGACGTGCCCTTTAGGACACACTCTATGCCCCAAGGGTGCCACTCGCCTCTTGACTGACTTGGTAGACATAAAAAAACCCTGGATTCAATACTCTGCCAGGTCATCTTGTGGGAGACTAAGGGCCTCTAAGGAATAATGCCCCTGCCTTATTTCATGCCCCTTAGAATCATCGTGAGTGACTATCGCAGTATTCCCTCATGGCATCGTGGGTCTTCTCGAACTAGGTAGTCGTTAACCTACAATTCGAGCCACAGAGGGAGTGCTAGTAGGTTGTGCCAGGGCTGTTTTGCACACCTCTCCCTCAACGTGTCTGGTTATCGTGTGGGACCCCTCTACTCCACATGTGAGTCTAGTCGAAAAGCTATTGTCTGCTTGCATCATCAACGAATCATGTCGAAAATAATATCCATAATCATATCATCTAATCATATGCACAAATTTCATATATACAACTATCAAACCCCCAATAGTTCACTCCCTGACTCGATCCGAAGTCCAAGGGGTTTCATCGATGCCTCTGCATCCTCGAGGTCCAAAATCCTACACATTCAGGAAAAACGAGTCAATAGCACCTGTCTATGTCAACATAGAAAAATAACATGTCATCAATCCATAACGTCACATAATCATAATCAAATGCCCAATAGTATAATAATCAGGATCACTTGCAAGCAAGTGTCCTCAAAGAATAAGTTTTCTTAGTGCACAGAAGAGTGGGATGTTACAAGATTAGTTATTATGAAATCAATTATAAAATGTCGCATATTATTTGGATCTACTACCACTAGTTTGACCAAAATATTATATCATAATATATCCAATCTATGAAATTCATAGCCATCACCCAAAGAAACCCTAAAAAAGGTTGATTTTAAATCAATGATAAATTCACTTCTTAGACTCTGTTTTGGACAAAAAAATGGATATTTTTTCGAGACTAATTTAAATCAATGGTTGGTTTCTTCAAATTTTTCATAGAAAGTTTTAGAAATTGACTTGAATGTTATCATCCTCTATTTGTTTTGGTAAAAAGCCTCCAAAAAGAAAAAAAGTCTTCTACTTTGTGGCCCCAAAATTCTCCCAATTCATGTCCAAGAAAGAGATATGGTACCACTTGTAGCGTAACTTGATACAAATAAGAGAGAATAAACTATGCAAATTTAGAAATAAACCCTTCAACTCCAAAGATACCAAAACATTCACTATGAACAACACAAGAATATAGAGAGAATAACCCTTAAGGTATAATAATACCATCAAATGTTCTTTATGGAAGGAACCACTCCACAAGGCATGCTTGCTACAATGAAATGAATGCAAATACCCAAAAAACCTTTTTACTGTTGTCTAATGCTCCGTCCCTAGCTTTTACAAGGGCACATTTATTGGAATCACATTATCACCTTAAAACAATAACATTTTTTCTAATTTTTTGGGGTAATTTTTAATGCTATTATAAATCTTAGACTTTTAGAGAATTCAAATTGGTTATGCAATTGCTAAATTTTCTTATCTTGTTGAAGTTATAAATTAATTCTTCGTGATATTTTAAATACTCCTTATATATTTACATATTTTCAATGGTTTTCTTAGTACTCTAACCTTTATACTCTTGTTTTGCAAATTGCTATTTCCTATTGCTAATGTATTGTTTGGGATTTTCATCGAATTTTGACATTTTGTAAATACAAGATAGTGATGAAATCATCATTACTTGGTTTAAGGTTTAGGGATGGATTATTAAGGATGGATCTTCCATTTTTTGACTCATCAACATTACATTATTCATAATTTATAAGAAAAAACAATGTTTATAGTTAAACCTTTTCATTTATAAATAGATGGGAAAGTTATAGTGTGCTAAAATCCTTAAGCTTCAATTGTATTTAGGCATGTAGAGAATATAATTGTAGAAAACTAGGTACAAGAGACAATACGATGAAATATGTAGACAATTTTTCTTTTGTTATGATCATCAAATGAAGGAAATCAGTTTTCACTTGCCTCTTAAGCTAGGCCAATATTTCACTGAGTATTTATCCAAATACAAAAATGCATGACAAAACAATCCATATCCTCCTATCTCTTTAAATAGATTTTCAATTGAAAAACCCTAATTGCTTATGGTCACATCACTAATGGATACCAACTATCTATTGGGCCTTATAAAGTTGACGATTTTACATTAAATAAGTATCCACTACTACCTAATGGGCCTTATTCAAATAGGGTGACTACATACATCAATTGATTGATTTCTAGGTAACCTAAAGTAGGGAGGTTAGGGTAGGACCTTAACATCCCAACCCCCGCAAAATAAGTGTTGTCCTCTATAGTAAACCTTGATAGATATAAGAGGGAATAACCCCAAAAACTTTAGAAATAAACCCTTAAAGTCCAAAGATACCAAAACATTCACCATGAAGAAAATAGTAATATATAGAGAAGAACCCTCACGGCCTTATGGAAGGAATCAGTCCATTAAGGAAACTTATTTTGCACACTAATATTAATTGTGCTAACCGATTCCATCCAAGGATATCTGAAAAAAATATCTGCATCATTCGTATTATACAATAAATATCTAAATAAAAAGCATATTTGTCCATGGTGATCTCTAAATATTTAAAAATTTAAACATTTTCACCCTCAACCTATGTCCTTTAAATATTCTTGGTGGGTGCCTTCAAATTTTTAGCCAAATTAACATTGATGAAATTATATTTGCTACTCGAGATTATAGAAACTATAACATTTTATTGTTTAATAAATACAAGAACCTATAATATGAATTTGTCACATGAAAATAAATTCCTAGTTCTCTTCTTATCCTTGTTCACAACATGAAACCGCATGTCTAAAAATTATTTTTCATATTCTTTATCACAAACTGCCATCACCTTGTCATAGTTAGGATTTTTTTGTTAAATAGTTGCATCACATATTAAATTTATACCTACCAAAAATTTCCATGACTTTCCCCATAATTCCTTCTTATGTTTTATGTATTCTTCAATACTAGGACCACCATCTTTGCTAGTAAAATGCACATTTTTGTGAAAACACAAAAATAGAACTAGGGTTTTAAATAAAATCACTTACTTTTCAAGCGGGCTCCTTTATGTAGTTAGGGTTTGACGCTGAAAACGTAAAATGATGATAACTTCTTCTATATTTTTGAGATTGGTTATTATGAACTCAATTATGAAATTTCACGTATTCTTTGGATCTACTGGCACTAGTTTGACCAAAATACTATATCAAAAGACATACAATCTTTGAAATGCATGGCCATAACTCAATGAAACCCTAAAAAAGGTTGATTTTAAATCAAAGATAGATTTACTTCTTAGACTTTGTTTTAGACAAAAAAAAATGGATATTTTTTCGAGACTAATTTAAATCAATGGTTAATTTCTTCAAATTTTTCATAGAAAGTTTCGGAAATTGACTTGAATGTTATCATCCTCTATATTTTTTGGTAAAAAAAATGCAAAAAGAATAAAAATCTTCTACTTTGCACCCCAAAAATTCTCCCAATCCATGCCCAAGAAAGAGATCTGGTACCACTTGTAGCGTAACTTGATACAAATAAGAGAGAATAAACCATGCAACTTTAGAAATAAACCCTTCAAATACAAATATATCAAAACATCCACTATGAACAACACAAGAATATAGAGAGAAGAACCCTTAAGGTATAATAAAACCATCAAATGTTCTTTCTGGAAGGAACCACTCCATAAGACATTCTTGCTACAATGCAATGAATTTAACACTCTTATTACATTGATATTCATGTGTATTTGTACTTTATCATGAGAATTCCTAAGGATCTATGCCAACTACCCATTATTATTATATTATCTCCTTTTAATTATATGGTGGGATTATTCCATTATTATGGTCAAATTACATTCATTATCCACTCGGGTACCTCCCTAGGTACCCTATATTATTCTCCCTAGGTAAATTGCATCCTCAAGGATTAGAGATGAGGAAAATGTTGTAAAAAAGTGGCCAACTCCCATGTGGCATATTTAAGATGCATATATTTACACTAGATCAATACTTCACATACCATGTGATGTTGCAATTGATGGGATTTGGTATCCAATTCTATTTTTCATTGTATCCAAATGGAGCCTTCTTATTCAAGTTCTAGTAAGTTGGTTTGCACCTTTCATTTTGTTGCCACAACATTTTTTCAGACAATACATATGAAATGTTGGATGATTATCTCAATGGTGTAAAAGAGGCAATTTGTAGGCCACTTGTAGAATGTAATGGATGATCTCATAGGTTCCATAGAAATTTAGTTCTAATTTCTGAGGTGTTTTTTCTTTGAGTGATGTTTTTTATAGGGTTGAAGGAAAAGAAACACCTTATCCTCTAATACCAAATAATGTTTAGAGTGATGCTAATTTGATTCTTACTTCATTATATTTTGATACATAACCAAATAGTCCTTAAGTGAGTGGATAATGACTTCTTTGGTGTGGAGTGTTATCCACTTCTTGAACCTTGGAGGTTCCTAGTAAATAGGAAGTTACTAACAAGGGTTTTGGGCCATAGACAACTTCATATGGGGTCAGTTTGGTAGTTCCAATATAAGAGGAATTGTACCACCAAATTGCAAGGGGAATACATTGTGTCTATTGGTGTGAGTTTTTAGAAGAAAATAATTAGAAACAGGTTTCTAAGAACTTGTTAACCACTTTGGTTTGAAAATATATTTGGGGATGATATGAAATGCTCAAATTCAACTAGGCACATTGAATTTTAAACAAATTAGTGAAACTTTGTTGTAGAAGGTAGGGTCCCAATCCAAGACAATGGAAGTGGGCATGCCACATAACTTAACTATATGATCCATGAAGGCCTGGGAAACTGCGGAGGGGGTAAATGGGTGTGATAAGGCACATAAATGAAAATATTTGGAAAGATTTTCGACTACCACCACGATCATTGATTTGTTTCCTTCTATTGGGATTCCCACTATTAAATCCAGAAATATTCCAATCCATATATGTGTTGGAATTGATAGTGGTTGAAATTCCCTTGCCATCATCACTATATAACCCTTGTTTCTTTGGAAAGTTCCACATGTTGCTATAAAATCTTGAAAGACTATTTTCATGCCCTCTAAAAATAATTAGTGCTTATTTATTTCATAGTTTTATGAAAGATAGAGTAATCTATTGTAGGGGATGAATTTAATTCCTGTAAAACCTTTTTCTTCAAGGTGGAATTATTTAACAAGACAGTGTTCCCTTTAGACCTCAATGTACTTTTTTTCCATTTATACCCTTGAGAGTTTGGACCTTTGTGAAGCGTTTAGATGAGTTGAATGATAATTTAATTTTATAACCACAATCGATGGGCTTCCTCAAGACAACCTAGCATGGGGAAAGTTAAGGAAAATAAGGATCCATCCTCCTCAAATTGCCTCAATAAATCATCAACCACCAAATTTCCTTTACCCTTCTTATAGATAATATCATAATAATACCCAAACATCTTGTTGACCCACTTATTTAGCTCTGGTGAGAATAAAATTTGTTCTATAAATTATTTTGAGCTCTAATGGTTAATATTGATCCAAAAATACCATCCCATGAAATATGGATGTGAATTCTCCACTACATGAAGGATGGTCGTCATCTTTTTATCATGTGCAAATTTACCCAAATTGTGATGAAACAATTGGTTATTGGTGAATTAAAAGGGGCACCATTATTGCATAAAAACCATGCCAATACCTCTACCTAAAGCATCAAATTATAGGAAAAAACTATTAGGAATACATGGAATTGATAATTCCGGAGTAGTGCACATGGCATCCTTTAAATCTAAGAAGGTTTGCTTAATTTCTTCTCCTAATTCAAAATAATTATTTTTTAGCATATATGTTAAGGGAGAAACAATTTTTACATAGTTTTTTATAAACTTCCTATAGCATACAAAAAACACTAAGAATGTATGTAGGATTTTCAACATCTTGGGTTGAAAACACTATTGCATAGTGGAAAAATTCTTGCAATCTACGTGTATTCCATACAAACTGACAATGTTCCCTAAGTATTCAACCTTTGAAGCCCCAAAATAATTTATGGATATTTTTAGGAATAGTTGGTGGTCTTGCAAGAGTTGTAAGGATTTATGAACATTATCTATGTGTGATAATTAAAGAATACCAAACAAAAATTCATAGAAAGGGTAAAAAAATTATGTTCATGGGGCCCTCGAAGGTGGATGGAGCATTGGAATGAATAAATTTCATCACTAAAAATTCATAATGATCCTCATGTTTGTGGAAGGTTATCTTTAGGATGTTTTCATATTTTGACCATATTTGGTGGTATCCAAAACATAGATCAAGTTTGATGAAAACATTGGCTCCATTGATTTCATCAAATAGATCATGAATAATTTGGATGGGGAATTTTATTTTGATGATTATTTTATTCAAAAACCTAAAATTAGGAAACATATAACAAATAGCTTCCTTATTTAATACCATGACAACTAGTGATGAGTAGTGATTAGTAACGGGATGTATGAATCTATCATATAATATTTCCTTAATGATATTTTTTATTTCATTATTCTATATAAGCAACTTCATATAATGATGCACATTGTGTGGTAGAATAACGAGAATCATTGGAATACCACATATGGAATATCATTGGTAGTAACCATAACTGATTTGTAAATTATCATGGATGTTCCACTAGAAATAGTTCATTACAATAAATCTTGTATTATACTAATTTTTTTTTACCATGCAAGTTCTTTGCCTTAGATCTCATATTTGTTAGCACTAGCTTATTGCTAAAATTTGTGAAAATAAATGAAATACGAAAAATAAAGAATAAGAAAATCAAGACATCATCAAAACAAGTGAGCACAAGATGTTTCTTGGGAATCTTGATATATAATAAAACTGATCTAGAAGGTGAGGCCTATGCTCTTCTTCCTTTTCTTCAATTATGAAAAGAAAGTACAAATAAAGTGGCACTCACTATGGGTTTTTTTTTTTTACATTATGGCCTAAATGGTTGCTATAAAATATCATACCTCTTTTGTTGTGCTCTTAAATTCAACTCCTATATTCTCTAATAAACTATGTAACAACTATGATGATAAACAATGGAGGCCCTTCTCCTCCCAACAACACAATATTTAGCATAGCCTAATAGTTGTCTAGGATTAAGGTAAGGTTTTTCCATGCCTTAAGCCCAATTCGTGCTAAGGTTTGGACCTTTTATAATATTATTGAAAGTACACACATGGCTATCCCTACATGTGTGAGTAATGAGGGATGACATGGCATCCATTCATACCATGGTGGTCAACAAGGTAGGTCAACATATGGGAGGAATAACTTTTGCATACAAGATCTACTTGAGGTTATTTTCACACTATTAGAAAGGTATCGATGTTTAGAACAACATCAAGGGGTTGGGAGTTATGATCACAAATTTTTTATTGAAAAACATTCCATTGTATGCCTCAAAATGGCTCGAGAAGGTTTCAAAACCCAAATTTCTAAAATTAGACATGCCATTAAAATAGGTTGTACAAGACAATTCCTCTAATTTTTCTGCCAAGAAAGTACCAAGATAAATGAGAAAATATATAATGATGTAATATAGATCATACCTCCCCATTTTGGGAGGCTTTTGGTCCCAAAAATATTTGTTGAAAGAGGTGAGGAAATTTTTCCTCTACCTTCTCCCTAGAGTACCACTTTTCCTTTCCTAGAAGTTTTCCTTTAAACCCAATATGTCAAAGGTCACGTTTCCCCTCTCTAGTAGATATAGACTAATACTACAAAACTATATCTTAACCAACTCTTCCTAATATTTTGGTGCTAAGTCCTCTATGGTAGGTAGGACCTCCTGCATAGTTTCCTAATCCAACATGGAAGGCTGATCTAGTTTCATATTCTCCACATTCATTACATATTAAATGTGCATCTATGGGGGTATACTAAGTCTACAGGATTTATCACCCACCTTCTTCAGTACATCAAAAGGGTCTTATTGTAGATCCTTGCAATTCTTACCAGGACCATGTAGTCTTTCCTTGTTTAGTTGTAACCAAAATTTGTCTCCCACTTTGAATGATTTCTCTATTATGTGTTAATCATGCTAGGTCTTGTACATTTCACGTGACTTCTTCAACATCCCCTATACTTGCAAATGGACATTCCTAATATTTTAAACAATTATTTTCACCTTTAGTTCTTCTCTTGTGATATCTTTCCTTACTCCTCATTTTTTTCAATATATAACATACAAGAGTGAAGGTGGAAAATACCCAAAGCAACTTTCAAAAGTGGACTTACTAGTAAAAGTATGGACTACTCTATTATAATACTATTGAAAGTAGATAAAATTTCCATGCTAGTTCTTTGGACGATTCTTATTATAACCCCTCAAAAGTTGTACCAAACTCCTGTTGACTACTACCTATCCATCCATCTATGGATGGAATTATATATATATCTTCAACTTGGTGTCCATCTTATCCCAAATTGTATTCCAAAAGGCACTAAGAAATATAGTATCGCTATCTAAGATGATGCTACTTGGTATACTAAAGTGAACCTATATCTTGTTATATAACATATTTGTTTCCGCTTATCATTTTATGGTATTTTTAAAAGGATTAAGAATATATATATTTTTGAACCTATCAACCACCGCAAAAAAATAGTCATTTCCCTTCCTTGTTGTTGGAAACCACCAACAAAATCCATGAAAATGATTTCCCAATGTAGAGAAAGTATAGGTGGTACAGAGCTTGATTTCTATTACTAGGCTTGTTGGTACAATAAATTATGCATCCTCTAATATACCGAGCTACATCTTCTTGCATTTTGAGCCAACACAAATACCTCTATAAGTTGGGAATTGTTTACCCAACACAAAATTTTCCTACAACCTTGGAGGTGTAAGCCTTTCTAATAATATGAAATATTTCACCTTTAGGAGCACAAAAATTATGTATCTTGTAGATAAACCCATTTTGGAGATGATAATCAACATTACCATAACCTTCTTCTACATGAATTTGTCCCTACAACTACTCAAAGACCTCTTTAAATACCTCATCTTCTGTGTATGCCTCTTTGTATGGATCATGGGTGAAAGACTCCATGTGCATAATAGTTCCCAAAGTTATAATATTGTATGTGGGTGATCTTAAAATAATGTTCACCAACTTATTAATTCTTCCCTTAATATACTTCATCACTAGATGAAACTATTGCAAAACCCCCATCCAATTGTAATGTATGGATTTTTTAAGCTTACGTTGGGCCTGCAAATACTATAGTGGGTGGTGATCAATGTGGATAAAGGTTTCCTTTCACATCGAACACTTCTTCCACTTCTTAATAGATTTAACCAAGGCATATATTTAATAGTCATTTGTATGGCAGTTCAGGAATCACCAACGAAACATCTCAGCATGATAGAATATCGGCTTACCTCCTTGCATCAAAATTGTTGACATTAGATACCCACTTGCATTTGTATCCACTTTGAAAGGATTCTACAAGTTAGGTAATGTGATAATTGTTTCTTCACTAATATTATTTTTTATCTCGTGGAAATATTTCTATTGGTTCTTTTCCTACTAGAAAATCTTACCATTAGCTATTAAGGCATGGAGTGGTGTAGCTATCAATGAAAAGGATTCTATGGGCTTTCATAGGTATTTATCTACCCCAACAAAGCTCTTAAATATCATGACATTAATAGAAACTTTCCATTTCATGATGGCATCCATATTTTCATGATCTATCTTGAGATCCCTTCCACCAATCGCGTACCCAAAATACACCAATGACTACTGAGAAATCTCATGTTTATTAAGGTTTGACAACAACTTTTAATTTTTAAGAGTCTATAACACATACATGATATGTGTGATGTGCTCCTCTCATGTAGGAGCTATAAGAAAATATGTCATCCAAATTAACTATTACAGATTAATCTAAATAGGGACATGATACATCATTCATAACTCACAAAAATGTAGTTAGTACATTACATAAACCAAAAAACATGACCAACCATTCATACAAATCTTGCATTTTCCTCAAGGAAGTATTCCAAGTGTCTTCTTATTTATCATGTATATGGTGGTATCCCAATTTGAGATCCAACTTGCTGAACTACCTTGCATGTTGCAACTGGTCTAACAAATCATCAATCCTGGGTAGAGAGTATCGATTCTTGAGTGTGGTCTTGTTGAAATCTCTATAGTTGATACAAATTAACCAAGCCCCATCCTTCTTGGGTACTATGATGATATGTGACCCACAAGGTGAGGTTCTTGATTGAATTACTCCCTGCTTACAACTATTGCAATTCTTTATTCACTTTATCCACTTCCAAAATAGGATAGATGTACAAGTCAATATTTGATAAGAGAGAAACAAGAAACAATTGTACGCATGCTCCATTTCCCTCTTAGGTGACATCCCTTTAGTCTCTTGAAAAACTTCTTCGTATGTCTGCAAGAACTACTTCAATTATTTTTTATGCTCTTTCGTAGATTATTCCAAGGATGCCTTCACACTTACAGATTCCTCCCTTGTTTAAGCATCTCTTAAGAGAAGGAATACATACTTTTTCTTCTAACTGATAAAACTTTTGTATTTGTTAGAACCTATCAGAGAGATATTTAATTTCATGAAGATCGCATCCCTCATATACATTTAGGAGCTTCTAAATAGTACACTGAAAACATCAATGGGTACTATAACTAACTCCACTTCGTCAATAAAACCTACACTTATAGAAAACTTGAACTTACATTGTTTAGTGAGTTTGATCTATGCATCCGTATTCATCCATATGAATGGATATGGGCTTAGATGATCATGAAATTACAACCCAAACTTCTTGACCGAATCATTTTCTATGAGGTTGGCCCATGAGACAGAATCGAATAGATCATTTTTCTTGTTATTTGTGACATAGATCTTGATACAGAAGAATTTTTTCATCTCCTTCTTTTCCTTGTGATAAAGTCTACCCATATTCACCTCCTTTTTCGCTGAAGTATAGACAATATTCTCATCCACATCTGATCTTCTCTTTACCTAGTTTCATGAATCCTTTGCTAGAAGGTACTTCTTCTTAGCATCCTTTGTATGGTTCTTTGAATTCAACTTTGGATGTAGCTTCCAACACGTATATTCGGTGTGACCATCTATATCACAATTTTTACAGTGGTTGTTTGGATCCTTGCACTAATGTGAAATGGTTGTCATCTTCATGTCTTTTCCTTTCCACTTATTCTTCCCCTCCTTGGAAGCATCTTGGTGATATTTCAGTTTAAAACCACTTGGTTTTCCTTTCTCATGGAATATGTTCTCCATTTATTATGCTTGCACACATGCCTCATTAACTGTCCTTGTTTTGAAGAACATCACTTTCTTTCGCAAGTGAATATGTAGAACCCCAAATACTTGAGGAGTATGTCTCGGTTATTGGCCGATATATCCAACATGATCACTATATTCTTGAATTTTGTGGTGTACTCTTACACACACTTCTCTTGAATTTAACTTATACCAATGGATCCACTAGTCCTATACATATCCAATATGGTAGAACTGGGAATTGATGACAGTTTTAAAATACTCACACTTAGTTATTGTTGGGTCACCCTTCTACCTAAGTGTCTCCATGTAGTTTTCCCACTGGGTTATTGCATGTCCCTCTAGTTTTAGTCGAGAAAATAAATTCTTCTTCCCTTCATCTATCTTATGGACATTTAAATACACTTCTAACTATTGCAACCAATGATTCAACTCAATAGTACATATATCACCTTGATAGGGATTGATATACACTTTTTCTTCTATTTTAAATAGAGGTTGTGAATAAGTGATAGAACTAGAACATGGTTTCTCTTTATCAAGATCTTTCCTCAACTCCTTTTCTCTATGTTCACTAAATCCTAGTTTCTCATCATATCTTTCTTCTGAGTTAGAGCCACTAGCCTCCTACAAAGGTTAAATTGCGTTCTCTATATCTTCCATGAGGAGGGCCACGTTGCCCAATATATCAATGACTTACTCTTCCAGCCTTGCAAATATCTCTTTTGTTGCATACGGAGGGTTTTTATGAACTAACTCATCCTCCATGGCCAGGGTTCTGTGACTTCCTTCTTAAGACAATTCCTTGATCTTTTAACTCTCCACAAATAGCCCAAAGAAAACTACTCCCATACCAATATGATCTACAAAATTCCATGGATATTCCAATGGAATAAATTGTCGCAATAGATCTTGTATTATACTAGAAACTTTTATCATGCAAGTTTATCTCGTTAGATCTCAGATTATGGATCAAATTTAAGAAAATAATTGAAATATAAATAAGAAATAATAAGAAAATGAACACACCATCCAAAAAAATGAACACAAGATGTATTATGGGAAACTTGATACATGATAAAACCTAGATATAAGGTGAGGCCTAGGCTTTGCTCTCCTTTTTCTTCAGTTATGAAAG
>ML790735.1:222559-268577 GCA_009831015.1 Picea engelmannii | reverse complement strand
ATAGAGTTTTGAAGTCCTTTACTTTCCCAAATTCCCATTTAATTTAATTTTCAAGAATTTAATTCATAAAATCCTCCCCGTACATGTGTCACCCATCCCCTTCATTGCACCATAAATTAATTTCATTAATTAATTAATTACTCCTATTTCCCTCACCCACCTAAAAGCACTCCTAGAATCACTCCTAGGTGTCCCCATATTCCCTTACAAGTTTGAATGACTTCCGCCCTTACTAATTTACTAGTTGAGTTTAATTTAAAAAATTCTTAAATGCAAGATACCTTATTAAGTTAGACTTTCTGCTTTTTCCTTGTGTTTCCCCTTTCTTTTTATGTTTCCCGCTTTTTCCTAGTTTTCCAATTCTTTTAAATTTCCCTCTTTCCCTTTTCATTTAAAACTTAAATTGGCAGGTGTAGAAAATTAACGTTTTCCCCTTTTCCTTTTTAATTAATAGATTTTTAATTAGCATATGTGATAAAACAATTATTTTACCGTTTTAAATTTTATTCCCCAAATATTTTTATAAATTAAATGAATTACTTACCCCCTTCTCGTCACATGATTAATGATGATTATCTTTATTATTTAATTATTTTTATTTTTATTTTTATATAAATATTTTTCTTTTACCGCGAGTTTCACCTAGACCTAGACTTTAATTTTTGAGGTTGGGCGACATTTTATTAGGGAAATTGTTTTAAATATTTCTTGTCATGGTATTCATCCTAAGTCCATCTAGGTTCATTCATTTATTAATTAAAAAGGTGACGTGCCCTTCAGGATGCACTAGGTGCTCCAAGGGTGCCACTCGCCTCAATCTATTTCCCTTGTGCAACGTGCCCTTTAGGATGCACAACATGCTCTAAGGGTGCCACTCACCTATTTCCATTTTTCTTGTGCGACGTGCCCTTTAGGACACACTCTATGCCCCAAGGGTGCCACTCGCCTCTTGACTGACTTGGTAGACATAAAAAAACCCTGGATTCAATACTCTGCCAGGTCATCTTGTGGGAGACTAAGGGCCTCTAAGGAATAATGCCCCTGCCTTATTTCATGCCCCTTAGAATCATCGTGAGTGACTATCGCAGTATTCCCTCATGGCATCGTGGGTCTTCTCGAACTAGGTAGTCGTTAACCTACAATTCGAGCCACAGAGGGAGTGCTAGTAGGTTGTGCCAGGGCTGTTTTGCACACCTCTCCCTCAACGTGTCTGGTTATCGTGTGGGACCCCTCTACTCCACATGTGAGTCTAGTCGAAAAGCTATTGTCTGCTTGCATCATCAACGAATCATGTCGAAAATAATATCCATAATCATATCATCTAATCATATGCACAAATTTCATATATACAACTATCAAACCCCCAATAGTTCACTCCCTGACTCGATCCGAAGTCCAAGGGGTTTCATCGATGCCTCTGCATCCTCGAGGTCCAAAATCCTACACATTCAGGAAAAACGAGTCAATAGCACCTGTCTATGTCAACATAGAAAAATAACATGTCATCAATCCATAACGTCACATAATCATAATCAAATGCCCAATAGTATAATAATCAGGATCACTTGCAAGCAAGTGTCCTCAAAGAATAAGTTTTCTTAGTGCACAGAAGAGTGGGATGTTACAAGATTAGTTATTATGAAATCAATTATAAAATGTCGCATATTATTTGGATCTACTACCACTAGTTTGACCAAAATATTATATCATAATATATCCAATCTATGAAATTCATAGCCATCACCCAAAGAAACCCTAAAAAAGGTTGATTTTAAATCAATGATAAATTCACTTCTTAGACTCTGTTTTGGACAAAAAAATGGATATTTTTTCGAGACTAATTTAAATCAATGGTTGGTTTCTTCAAATTTTTCATAGAAAGTTTTAGAAATTGACTTGAATGTTATCATCCTCTATTTGTTTTGGTAAAAAGCCTCCAAAAAGAAAAAAAGTCTTCTACTTTGTGGCCCCAAAATTCTCCCAATTCATGTCCAAGAAAGAGATATGGTACCACTTGTAGCGTAACTTGATACAAATAAGAGAGAATAAACTATGCAAATTTAGAAATAAACCCTTCAACTCCAAAGATACCAAAACATTCACTATGAACAACACAAGAATATAGAGAGAATAACCCTTAAGGTATAATAATACCATCAAATGTTCTTTATGGAAGGAACCACTCCACAAGGCATGCTTGCTACAATGAAATGAATGCAAATACCCAAAAAACCTTTTTACTGTTGTCTAATGCTCCGTCCCTAGCTTTTACAAGGGCACATTTATTGGAATCACATTATCACCTTAAAACAATAACATTTTTTCTAATTTTTTGGGGTAATTTTTAATGCTATTATAAATCTTAGACTTTTAGAGAATTCAAATTGGTTATGCAATTGCTAAATTTTCTTATCTTGTTGAAGTTATAAATTAATTCTTCGTGATATTTTAAATACTCCTTATATATTTACATATTTTCAATGGTTTTCTTAGTACTCTAACCTTTATACTCTTGTTTTGCAAATTGCTATTTCCTATTGCTAATGTATTGTTTGGGATTTTCATCGAATTTTGACATTTTGTAAATACAAGATAGTGATGAAATCATCATTACTTGGTTTAAGGTTTAGGGATGGATTATTAAGGATGGATCTTCCATTTTTTGACTCATCAACATTACATTATTCATAATTTATAAGAAAAAACAATGTTTATAGTTAAACCTTTTCATTTATAAATAGATGGGAAAGTTATAGTGTGCTAAAATCCTTAAGCTTCAATTGTATTTAGGCATGTAGAGAATATAATTGTAGAAAACTAGGTACAAGAGACAATACGATGAAATATGTAGACAATTTTTCTTTTGTTATGATCATCAAATGAAGGAAATCAGTTTTCACTTGCCTCTTAAGCTAGGCCAATATTTCACTGAGTATTTATCCAAATACAAAAATGCATGACAAAACAATCCATATCCTCCTATCTCTTTAAATAGATTTTCAATTGAAAAACCCTAATTGCTTATGGTCACATCACTAATGGATACCAACTATCTATTGGGCCTTATAAAGTTGACGATTTTACATTAAATAAGTATCCACTACTACCTAATGGGCCTTATTCAAATAGGGTGACTACATACATCAATTGATTGATTTCTAGGTAACCTAAAGTAGGGAGGTTAGGGTAGGACCTTAACATCCCAACCCCCGCAAAATAAGTGTTGTCCTCTATAGTAAACCTTGATAGATATAAGAGGGAATAACCCCAAAAACTTTAGAAATAAACCCTTAAAGTCCAAAGATACCAAAACATTCACCATGAAGAAAATAGTAATATATAGAGAAGAACCCTCACGGCCTTATGGAAGGAATCAGTCCATTAAGGAAACTTATTTTGCACACTAATATTAATTGTGCTAACCGATTCCATCCAAGGATATCTGAAAAAAATATCTGCATCATTCGTATTATACAATAAATATCTAAATAAAAAGCATATTTGTCCATGGTGATCTCTAAATATTTAAAAATTTAAACATTTTCACCCTCAACCTATGTCCTTTAAATATTCTTGGTGGGTGCCTTCAAATTTTTAGCCAAATTAACATTGATGAAATTATATTTGCTACTCGAGATTATAGAAACTATAACATTTTATTGTTTAATAAATACAAGAACCTATAATATGAATTTGTCACATGAAAATAAATTCCTAGTTCTCTTCTTATCCTTGTTCACAACATGAAACCGCATGTCTAAAAATTATTTTTCATATTCTTTATCACAAACTGCCATCACCTTGTCATAGTTAGGATTTTTTTGTTAAATAGTTGCATCACATATTAAATTTATACCTACCAAAAATTTCCATGACTTTCCCCATAATTCCTTCTTATGTTTTATGTATTCTTCAATACTAGGACCACCATCTTTGCTAGTAAAATGCACATTTTTGTGAAAACACAAAAATAGAACTAGGGTTTTAAATAAAATCACTTACTTTTCAAGCGGGCTCCTTTATGTAGTTAGGGTTTGACGCTGAAAACGTAAAATGATGATAACTTCTTCTATATTTTTGAGATTGGTTATTATGAACTCAATTATGAAATTTCACGTATTCTTTGGATCTACTGGCACTAGTTTGACCAAAATACTATATCAAAAGACATACAATCTTTGAAATGCATGGCCATAACTCAATGAAACCCTAAAAAAGGTTGATTTTAAATCAAAGATAGATTTACTTCTTAGACTTTGTTTTAGACAAAAAAAAATGGATATTTTTTCGAGACTAATTTAAATCAATGGTTAATTTCTTCAAATTTTTCATAGAAAGTTTCGGAAATTGACTTGAATGTTATCATCCTCTATATTTTTTGGTAAAAAAAATGCAAAAAGAATAAAAATCTTCTACTTTGCACCCCAAAAATTCTCCCAATCCATGCCCAAGAAAGAGATCTGGTACCACTTGTAGCGTAACTTGATACAAATAAGAGAGAATAAACCATGCAACTTTAGAAATAAACCCTTCAAATACAAATATATCAAAACATCCACTATGAACAACACAAGAATATAGAGAGAAGAACCCTTAAGGTATAATAAAACCATCAAATGTTCTTTCTGGAAGGAACCACTCCATAAGACATTCTTGCTACAATGCAATGAATTTAACACTCTTATTACATTGATATTCATGTGTATTTGTACTTTATCATGAGAATTCCTAAGGATCTATGCCAACTACCCATTATTATTATATTATCTCCTTTTAATTATATGGTGGGATTATTCCATTATTATGGTCAAATTACATTCATTATCCACTCGGGTACCTCCCTAGGTACCCTATATTATTCTCCCTAGGTAAATTGCATCCTCAAGGATTAGAGATGAGGAAAATGTTGTAAAAAAGTGGCCAACTCCCATGTGGCATATTTAAGATGCATATATTTACACTAGATCAATACTTCACATACCATGTGATGTTGCAATTGATGGGATTTGGTATCCAATTCTATTTTTCATTGTATCCAAATGGAGCCTTCTTATTCAAGTTCTAGTAAGTTGGTTTGCACCTTTCATTTTGTTGCCACAACATTTTTTCAGACAATACATATGAAATGTTGGATGATTATCTCAATGGTGTAAAAGAGGCAATTTGTAGGCCACTTGTAGAATGTAATGGATGATCTCATAGGTTCCATAGAAATTTAGTTCTAATTTCTGAGGTGTTTTTTCTTTGAGTGATGTTTTTTATAGGGTTGAAGGAAAAGAAACACCTTATCCTCTAATACCAAATAATGTTTAGAGTGATGCTAATTTGATTCTTACTTCATTATATTTTGATACATAACCAAATAGTCCTTAAGTGAGTGGATAATGACTTCTTTGGTGTGGAGTGTTATCCACTTCTTGAACCTTGGAGGTTCCTAGTAAATAGGAAGTTACTAACAAGGGTTTTGGGCCATAGACAACTTCATATGGGGTCAGTTTGGTAGTTCCAATATAAGAGGAATTGTACCACCAAATTGCAAGGGGAATACATTGTGTCTATTGGTGTGAGTTTTTAGAAGAAAATAATTAGAAACAGGTTTCTAAGAACTTGTTAACCACTTTGGTTTGAAAATATATTTGGGGATGATATGAAATGCTCAAATTCAACTAGGCACATTGAATTTTAAACAAATTAGTGAAACTTTGTTGTAGAAGGTAGGGTCCCAATCCAAGACAATGGAAGTGGGCATGCCACATAACTTAACTATATGATCCATGAAGGCCTGGGAAACTGCGGAGGGGGTAAATGGGTGTGATAAGGCACATAAATGAAAATATTTGGAAAGATTTTCGACTACCACCACGATCATTGATTTGTTTCCTTCTATTGGGATTCCCACTATTAAATCCAGAAATATTCCAATCCATATATGTGTTGGAATTGATAGTGGTTGAAATTCCCTTGCCATCATCACTATATAACCCTTGTTTCTTTGGAAAGTTCCACATGTTGCTATAAAATCTTGAAAGACTATTTTCATGCCCTCTAAAAATAATTAGTGCTTATTTATTTCATAGTTTTATGAAAGATAGAGTAATCTATTGTAGGGGATGAATTTAATTCCTGTAAAACCTTTTTCTTCAAGGTGGAATTATTTAACAAGACAGTGTTCCCTTTAGACCTCAATGTACTTTTTTTCCATTTATACCCTTGAGAGTTTGGACCTTTGTGAAGCGTTTAGATGAGTTGAATGATAATTTAATTTTATAACCACAATCGATGGGCTTCCTCAAGACAACCTAGCATGGGGAAAGTTAAGGAAAATAAGGATCCATCCTCCTCAAATTGCCTCAATAAATCATCAACCACCAAATTTCCTTTACCCTTCTTATAGATAATATCATAATAATACCCAAACATCTTGTTGACCCACTTATTTAGCTCTGGTGAGAATAAAATTTGTTCTATAAATTATTTTGAGCTCTAATGGTTAATATTGATCCAAAAATACCATCCCATGAAATATGGATGTGAATTCTCCACTACATGAAGGATGGTCGTCATCTTTTTATCATGTGCAAATTTACCCAAATTGTGATGAAACAATTGGTTATTGGTGAATTAAAAGGGGCACCATTATTGCATAAAAACCATGCCAATACCTCTACCTAAAGCATCAAATTATAGGAAAAAACTATTAGGAATACATGGAATTGATAATTCCGGAGTAGTGCACATGGCATCCTTTAAATCTAAGAAGGTTTGCTTAATTTCTTCTCCTAATTCAAAATAATTATTTTTTAGCATATATGTTAAGGGAGAAACAATTTTTACATAGTTTTTTATAAACTTCCTATAGCATACAAAAAACACTAAGAATGTATGTAGGATTTTCAACATCTTGGGTTGAAAACACTATTGCATAGTGGAAAAATTCTTGCAATCTACGTGTATTCCATACAAACTGACAATGTTCCCTAAGTATTCAACCTTTGAAGCCCCAAAATAATTTATGGATATTTTTAGGAATAGTTGGTGGTCTTGCAAGAGTTGTAAGGATTTATGAACATTATCTATGTGTGATAATTAAAGAATACCAAACAAAAATTCATAGAAAGGGTAAAAAAATTATGTTCATGGGGCCCTCGAAGGTGGATGGAGCATTGGAATGAATAAATTTCATCACTAAAAATTCATAATGATCCTCATGTTTGTGGAAGGTTATCTTTAGGATGTTTTCATATTTTGACCATATTTGGTGGTATCCAAAACATAGATCAAGTTTGATGAAAACATTGGCTCCATTGATTTCATCAAATAGATCATGAATAATTTGGATGGGGAATTTTATTTTGATGATTATTTTATTCAAAAACCTAAAATTAGGAAACATATAACAAATAGCTTCCTTATTTAATACCATGACAACTAGTGATGAGTAGTGATTAGTAACGGGATGTATGAATCTATCATATAATATTTCCTTAATGATATTTTTTATTTCATTATTCTATATAAGCAACTTCATATAATGATGCACATTGTGTGGTAGAATAACGAGAATCATTGGAATACCACATATGGAATATCATTGGTAGTAACCATAACTGATTTGTAAATTATCATGGATGTTCCACTAGAAATAGTTCATTACAATAAATCTTGTATTATACTAATTTTTTTTTACCATGCAAGTTCTTTGCCTTAGATCTCATATTTGTTAGCACTAGCTTATTGCTAAAATTTGTGAAAATAAATGAAATACGAAAAATAAAGAATAAGAAAATCAAGACATCATCAAAACAAGTGAGCACAAGATGTTTCTTGGGAATCTTGATATATAATAAAACTGATCTAGAAGGTGAGGCCTATGCTCTTCTTCCTTTTCTTCAATTATGAAAAGAAAGTACAAATAAAGTGGCACTCACTATGGGTTTTTTTTTTTTACATTATGGCCTAAATGGTTGCTATAAAATATCATACCTCTTTTGTTGTGCTCTTAAATTCAACTCCTATATTCTCTAATAAACTATGTAACAACTATGATGATAAACAATGGAGGCCCTTCTCCTCCCAACAACACAATATTTAGCATAGCCTAATAGTTGTCTAGGATTAAGGTAAGGTTTTTCCATGCCTTAAGCCCAATTCGTGCTAAGGTTTGGACCTTTTATAATATTATTGAAAGTACACACATGGCTATCCCTACATGTGTGAGTAATGAGGGATGACATGGCATCCATTCATACCATGGTGGTCAACAAGGTAGGTCAACATATGGGAGGAATAACTTTTGCATACAAGATCTACTTGAGGTTATTTTCACACTATTAGAAAGGTATCGATGTTTAGAACAACATCAAGGGGTTGGGAGTTATGATCACAAATTTTTTATTGAAAAACATTCCATTGTATGCCTCAAAATGGCTCGAGAAGGTTTCAAAACCCAAATTTCTAAAATTAGACATGCCATTAAAATAGGTTGTACAAGACAATTCCTCTAATTTTTCTGCCAAGAAAGTACCAAGATAAATGAGAAAATATATAATGATGTAATATAGATCATACCTCCCCATTTTGGGAGGCTTTTGGTCCCAAAAATATTTGTTGAAAGAGGTGAGGAAATTTTTCCTCTACCTTCTCCCTAGAGTACCACTTTTCCTTTCCTAGAAGTTTTCCTTTAAACCCAATATGTCAAAGGTCACGTTTCCCCTCTCTAGTAGATATAGACTAATACTACAAAACTATATCTTAACCAACTCTTCCTAATATTTTGGTGCTAAGTCCTCTATGGTAGGTAGGACCTCCTGCATAGTTTCCTAATCCAACATGGAAGGCTGATCTAGTTTCATATTCTCCACATTCATTACATATTAAATGTGCATCTATGGGGGTATACTAAGTCTACAGGATTTATCACCCACCTTCTTCAGTACATCAAAAGGGTCTTATTGTAGATCCTTGCAATTCTTACCAGGACCATGTAGTCTTTCCTTGTTTAGTTGTAACCAAAATTTGTCTCCCACTTTGAATGATTTCTCTATTATGTGTTAATCATGCTAGGTCTTGTACATTTCACGTGACTTCTTCAACATCCCCTATACTTGCAAATGGACATTCCTAATATTTTAAACAATTATTTTCACCTTTAGTTCTTCTCTTGTGATATCTTTCCTTACTCCTCATTTTTTTCAATATATAACATACAAGAGTGAAGGTGGAAAATACCCAAAGCAACTTTCAAAAGTGGACTTACTAGTAAAAGTATGGACTACTCTATTATAATACTATTGAAAGTAGATAAAATTTCCATGCTAGTTCTTTGGACGATTCTTATTATAACCCCTCAAAAGTTGTACCAAACTCCTGTTGACTACTACCTATCCATCCATCTATGGATGGAATTATATATATATCTTCAACTTGGTGTCCATCTTATCCCAAATTGTATTCCAAAAGGCACTAAGAAATATAGTATCGCTATCTAAGATGATGCTACTTGGTATACTAAAGTGAACCTATATCTTGTTATATAACATATTTGTTTCCGCTTATCATTTTATGGTATTTTTAAAAGGATTAAGAATATATATATTTTTGAACCTATCAACCACCGCAAAAAAATAGTCATTTCCCTTCCTTGTTGTTGGAAACCACCAACAAAATCCATGAAAATGATTTCCCAATGTAGAGAAAGTATAGGTGGTACAGAGCTTGATTTCTATTACTAGGCTTGTTGGTACAATAAATTATGCATCCTCTAATATACCGAGCTACATCTTCTTGCATTTTGAGCCAACACAAATACCTCTATAAGTTGGGAATTGTTTACCCAACACAAAATTTTCCTACAACCTTGGAGGTGTAAGCCTTTCTAATAATATGAAATATTTCACCTTTAGGAGCACAAAAATTATGTATCTTGTAGATAAACCCATTTTGGAGATGATAATCAACATTACCATAACCTTCTTCTACATGAATTTGTCCCTACAACTACTCAAAGACCTCTTTAAATACCTCATCTTCTGTGTATGCCTCTTTGTATGGATCATGGGTGAAAGACTCCATGTGCATAATAGTTCCCAAAGTTATAATATTGTATGTGGGTGATCTTAAAATAATGTTCACCAACTTATTAATTCTTCCCTTAATATACTTCATCACTAGATGAAACTATTGCAAAACCCCCATCCAATTGTAATGTATGGATTTTTTAAGCTTACGTTGGGCCTGCAAATACTATAGTGGGTGGTGATCAATGTGGATAAAGGTTTCCTTTCACATCGAACACTTCTTCCACTTCTTAATAGATTTAACCAAGGCATATATTTAATAGTCATTTGTATGGCAGTTCAGGAATCACCAACGAAACATCTCAGCATGATAGAATATCGGCTTACCTCCTTGCATCAAAATTGTTGACATTAGATACCCACTTGCATTTGTATCCACTTTGAAAGGATTCTACAAGTTAGGTAATGTGATAATTGTTTCTTCACTAATATTATTTTTTATCTCGTGGAAATATTTCTATTGGTTCTTTTCCTACTAGAAAATCTTACCATTAGCTATTAAGGCATGGAGTGGTGTAGCTATCAATGAAAAGGATTCTATGGGCTTTCATAGGTATTTATCTACCCCAACAAAGCTCTTAAATATCATGACATTAATAGAAACTTTCCATTTCATGATGGCATCCATATTTTCATGATCTATCTTGAGATCCCTTCCACCAATCGCGTACCCAAAATACACCAATGACTACTGAGAAATCTCATGTTTATTAAGGTTTGACAACAACTTTTAATTTTTAAGAGTCTATAACACATACATGATATGTGTGATGTGCTCCTCTCATGTAGGAGCTATAAGAAAATATGTCATCCAAATTAACTATTACAGATTAATCTAAATAGGGACATGATACATCATTCATAACTCACAAAAATGTAGTTAGTACATTACATAAACCAAAAAACATGACCAACCATTCATACAAATCTTGCATTTTCCTCAAGGAAGTATTCCAAGTGTCTTCTTATTTATCATGTATATGGTGGTATCCCAATTTGAGATCCAACTTGCTGAACTACCTTGCATGTTGCAACTGGTCTAACAAATCATCAATCCTGGGTAGAGAGTATCGATTCTTGAGTGTGGTCTTGTTGAAATCTCTATAGTTGATACAAATTAACCAAGCCCCATCCTTCTTGGGTACTATGATGATATGTGACCCACAAGGTGAGGTTCTTGATTGAATTACTCCCTGCTTACAACTATTGCAATTCTTTATTCACTTTATCCACTTCCAAAATAGGATAGATGTACAAGTCAATATTTGATAAGAGAGAAACAAGAAACAATTGTACGCATGCTCCATTTCCCTCTTAGGTGACATCCCTTTAGTCTCTTGAAAAACTTCTTCGTATGTCTGCAAGAACTACTTCAATTATTTTTTATGCTCTTTCGTAGATTATTCCAAGGATGCCTTCACACTTACAGATTCCTCCCTTGTTTAAGCATCTCTTAAGAGAAGGAATACATACTTTTTCTTCTAACTGATAAAACTTTTGTATTTGTTAGAACCTATCAGAGAGATATTTAATTTCATGAAGATCGCATCCCTCATATACATTTAGGAGCTTCTAAATAGTACACTGAAAACATCAATGGGTACTATAACTAACTCCACTTCGTCAATAAAACCTACACTTATAGAAAACTTGAACTTACATTGTTTAGTGAGTTTGATCTATGCATCCGTATTCATCCATATGAATGGATATGGGCTTAGATGATCATGAAATTACAACCCAAACTTCTTGACCGAATCATTTTCTATGAGGTTGGCCCATGAGACAGAATCGAATAGATCATTTTTCTTGTTATTTGTGACATAGATCTTGATACAGAAGAATTTTTTCATCTCCTTCTTTTCCTTGTGATAAAGTCTACCCATATTCACCTCCTTTTTCGCTGAAGTATAGACAATATTCTCATCCACATCTGATCTTCTCTTTACCTAGTTTCATGAATCCTTTGCTAGAAGGTACTTCTTCTTAGCATCCTTTGTATGGTTCTTTGAATTCAACTTTGGATGTAGCTTCCAACACGTATATTCGGTGTGACCATCTATATCACAATTTTTACAGTGGTTGTTTGGATCCTTGCACTAATGTGAAATGGTTGTCATCTTCATGTCTTTTCCTTTCCACTTATTCTTCCCCTCCTTGGAAGCATCTTGGTGATATTTCAGTTTAAAACCACTTGGTTTTCCTTTCTCATGGAATATGTTCTCCATTTATTATGCTTGCACACATGCCTCATTAACTGTCCTTGTTTTGAAGAACATCACTTTCTTTCGCAAGTGAATATGTAGAACCCCAAATACTTGAGGAGTATGTCTCGGTTATTGGCCGATATATCCAACATGATCACTATATTCTTGAATTTTGTGGTGTACTCTTACACACACTTCTCTTGAATTTAACTTATACCAATGGATCCACTAGTCCTATACATATCCAATATGGTAGAACTGGGAATTGATGACAGTTTTAAAATACTCACACTTAGTTATTGTTGGGTCACCCTTCTACCTAAGTGTCTCCATGTAGTTTTCCCACTGGGTTATTGCATGTCCCTCTAGTTTTAGTCGAGAAAATAAATTCTTCTTCCCTTCATCTATCTTATGGACATTTAAATACACTTCTAACTATTGCAACCAATGATTCAACTCAATAGTACATATATCACCTTGATAGGGATTGATATACACTTTTTCTTCTATTTTAAATAGAGGTTGTGAATAAGTGATAGAACTAGAACATGGTTTCTCTTTATCAAGATCTTTCCTCAACTCCTTTTCTCTATGTTCACTAAATCCTAGTTTCTCATCATATCTTTCTTCTGAGTTAGAGCCACTAGCCTCCTACAAAGGTTAAATTGCGTTCTCTATATCTTCCATGAGGAGGGCCACGTTGCCCAATATATCAATGACTTACTCTTCCAGCCTTGCAAATATCTCTTTTGTTGCATACGGAGGGTTTTTATGAACTAACTCATCCTCCATGGCCAGGGTTCTGTGACTTCCTTCTTAAGACAATTCCTTGATCTTTTAACTCTCCACAAATAGCCCAAAGAAAACTACTCCCATACCAATATGATCTACAAAATTCCATGGATATTCCAATGGAATAAATTGTCGCAATAGATCTTGTATTATACTAGAAACTTTTATCATGCAAGTTTATCTCGTTAGATCTCAGATTATGGATCAAATTTAAGAAAATAATTGAAATATAAATAAGAAATAATAAGAAAATGAACACACCATCCAAAAAAATGAACACAAGATGTATTATGGGAAACTTGATACATGATAAAACCTAGATATAAGGTGAGGCCTAGGCTTTGCTCTCCTTTTTCTTCAGTTATGAAAGGTAAGTATAAAGAAAGGGGCACTCACTATGGAGTTTTCTTTAACACTGTGACCTAAGCAACTGCTATAGAATCTTCTACCTCCTCTAGTATTCTCTAGAATCCCACTCCTAGAAGATCTGATCAACTATTTCACAAGTTCAATGCTAAAGAACAAAACCCCTTCTCCTCGTATCCACCTAGTATTTAACAT
Organism: Picea engelmannii; assembly: GCA_009831015.1. Classification (NCBI taxonomy): domain Eukaryota; kingdom Viridiplantae; phylum Streptophyta; class Pinopsida; order Pinales; family Pinaceae; genus Picea; species Picea engelmannii. The sequence goes on along the minus strand of ML790735.1, from coordinate 254,941 downwards.
ATCCTGATAACCATCTAGGGTTAGGGTTTTTCCATGCCTTAACCCTTAATTAGTGATAATGTTTGGACCTACTAGAATATTCTTGAAAGTCCACATGTGTGTATCCCCACATATGTGAGTAATGGGGGTTGACATGGCATCCACTCATACCATGTTGGTCAATAAGGTAGGTCAACTTGTGGGAGGCATAACTTCAACATATGAGCTCTAATTAAGGTGATTTCTACAATGTTGGAAAGGTATCAATGCCTAGAATGACATTAAGTGGACTTGATCTATCCTCATAAGCTTTTGGTCCAAAACAAATCTGCTTGATGCCCTAAAATGAGCTGGGAAATTTATCGACCCGATATTCTCAAATAGGACATACCACTAAAATAGGTCATGTAGGCCGATTCCTCTAATTATTTCACCCAAAAAATACCAATATAGACAAAAAAAAAAAGTGAAGAATCGGTAGGCATGACCCATTTTAGTGGTATGTCCTATTTGAGAATATCAGGTCGATAAATTTCCCAGCTCATTTTGAGGCATCAAGCAGATTTTTTTTGGACCAAAAGCTTATGAGGATAGATCAAGTCCACTTAATGTCATTCTAGGCATTGATGGATATAAAAAAGGCTACCACTTAATCAATTTTCACTTAACTTATCACTATTGATGGATATAAAAAAGGCTACCACTTAATCAATTTTCACTTGTCTCTAAAAGTGGGGTGACCTTTCAATGAGTAATGATCCAAATACAACAATCCATAAAAAAGATTTCATAGTCTTATTTCTCTTTAGAGAGATTTTCGATAGAAAAACCATAACTACTTGTGGTCTAATCAATAATGGACACCAAGAACTTATTGGGCCTTATTCAAAGAGTATGACTACATACATCAATTTAATAACTCCTAGGTAACCTAAAGTAAGGAGTTTAGGGTAGGACCTTAAGATGCCTTCCCCCTTCAAAAGAAATTCCATCCTTTATGATAAAACTGGATAGATATAAAAGAGAATAACCCTAAAAAAATTAGAAATAAACTCTTAAACTCCAAATATACAAAAACATTCTCCATGAACACCACAATAATATAGAGAGAAGAACCCTTAAGGTAGGGTAACACCATCAAATACTCTTTATGGAAGTAATCACTCCATTAAGAAAATTTATTTTGTACATTAATATTAATTGTACTAACTAAGTCCATCTAAGAATATCCCAAAATAATATCTACATAATCATATTTCTAGCATAAATATCTAAATGCAACACATTTATCCATGGAGATCTTCAAATATTTAAAAAATAAAACATTTTCATCCAAAACCTATGTCCATTGAATATTCTTGGCATGTACTTAAATTCTTTTAGCCAAATTAACATTGATGAAATTATGTCTTCTACTAAGGTTTATAGAAACAATAACCTTTTCATGGTGAATAAACCCATGATCCTATAATATGAAGTTGTCACATGAAAAATAAATCCCTAGTTTTCTTCTTCTCCTTATTCACGACATGAGACCACCCATCTAAAAATACTTTTTCATATTCTTAATCGGAAAGTGCAATCATCTTTTCATAGCTAACAAAATTCCACCAAATGTTTGCATCACCTATTAAATTCATACCTACCCAAAATTTTCATAACTTTCCCCATAATGACCTCTTTTGTTTTATGTATTCTTCAATACTGGGACCATCTTCTTTGCTAGTAAAATACATCTTGTTGTGAAAACCCAAAAATAGAACAAGGGTTTTAAAGAAAATCACTTACTTTTCAATAGAGTACCTTTATTTAGTTAGGGTTTGAGGCCAGAACTGTAAAATGATCATAACTCCTTCTAAATTTATTACATTGTTTATTATGACCACAATTACCAAATGCCATGGATTCTTTGGATCTATTTGCACAAGTTTGACTGAAATCTATATACTCTATCAAAATATATCCAATCTATGAAACTCATGGCCATCACCAGAAAAAACATGAAACAAATGTTGATTCCAAACCAATGATATCTCCACTTCTCATAGTTCAATATCAATGATTTTGTTTTTGAACTCGATCTTTTTTTTTATAGTAATTCAGTTCAATGGTTGATTTCTTCAATATTTTCATAGAAAGTTACAGAACTTGACTTGAATGTTGTCATCCTCTATGTTTTCCATAAAAACTATACAAAATAAAAAAATTCTCTCACTTTTTGCACCCAAAATTCTCCCACTTCATGTCTAAGAAAGATCTTTGATCCCACTTGTAGTAAAATTTGATAGAAAAGGAGATAAAAAACCATAAAAAACACAAAAATGTAGAGACAAGAACCCTTAAGGAAGGGTAACAATATCAAATACTCATTATGGAATTAGTTACTCCACAGGCCATGCTTGCTACAAGAAAACACAATTCAACACACTTTGAATACAATGATACTCATGGGTATTTATGATTTATAATGAGTATTCCTAGGGATCAATACCAACTACCCCTTATTATTATATTATTTCATTTTAATTTCATGCTGGGCCTATTCCATAATTATGGCAACATTACATTCATTATCCCCTTGTCTACCCCCCTAGATACATTACATCCTAAAGGATGAAGATGAGGAAACCGCTATAGAATCATGGTTGGATCCCATGTGACATATTTGGGATGCATATATTTCCATTATATAAATAATTATCATACCATGTGATGACTCAATTGATTATCTTTGGTATCCAATACTACTTTTGGTTGTAGCCAAATGGAGCCTTCTTCTCCAAGTTTTGGTAATTTGGTTTGCACATTGTATTTTTATCCCATGAACTTCTTCATACAAGACATAGGAAATATTGGATGAATCTTGGAGTGGTGTAAAATACCCAACTTGTATTAAACTTGTCCAATGCAATGGATGATCTCATAGGCTCTATAGAACTTTAGTTCTAATTTATAAAGTGTTTTGTCTTTGAGTGATGTTTTTTATAGAGTTGAATGTAAAGAAACACATTGTCCCCTGCTGCAAACGAATGTTCAAAGTGATGCTAATTTGATTCCTACTTCATTCTATTTTGATCCATAACCGAATTGTTCTTAAGTGGGTGGATAATGGATTCTCTGGCGTCGAGTGTTATTCGTTGCCTAATCATTGGAGGTGCCTAGTAAATTGGAAGTTACTAAAAAATGATTTTGGCCATTAAAAACTTTATATGGGGTCATTTTGGTAGCTTTAATATAAGATTGTTGTACCACCATTATGAAAGGTGAAGTCATTGTGCCCATTTGTGTGTGTTTACAGGGAAAAGCATCAAAAATAGGTTTCTAAGAACTTGTCAACCACTTCAATTTGAAATTTTGTTTAGGGATGACATGAAATACTAAAATTTAATTGAGCACCCTAAAGTTTAAATAAATTAATGAAAAAGTATTGGTGATGGTAGGGTCTCGATCTAAGATAATGGAAGTGGGCATACCACATAGCTTAAAAATTTGATCCATGAAGACTTTGGAAACTGTGGTGGGGGTAAATGGATGTGATAAGGCACATAAAGGAGGATATTTGGAAATATATTTTACTACGACCATGATCATTTATTTTTTCCCTTCTCTTGGGATTCCCACTGTAAAATCCATAGACATGTCAATTCATATATGTAATGGAATTTGTAATTGTTGAAATTTCCATGGAATCTTCAGTAACCCACATTTGCTTCTTTGGAAAGTGCCACATGTTGCTAAAAAATATTGGATGTCTATTTTCATGCCTTCCTAAAAGAATGAGTACTTATTTCTTTCATAAGTTTTATGAAATCTAGAGTAACCTATTTTATGTGGTCAGTGTAATTCCTCTAAGTCCCTTTGTTTCAAGGTGGAATTCATTACCAAGGAAATATGTTATTTATACCTCAATTTATATTGTTGTCATTTATATCCTTTAGGAGCGTTGATGTTGGGTAGGTATTATATTATTTGTGGGTGTGTCCACTAGGAAATTTCTTAGGTGGGTCCCAGGGGCGATAGGATTTGTCCCGCCCTATTTACACGGAGCCTTCGAGGGAGTGCCCCAAAATTATTTTTGGGCGTTTTTTTCTATTTTAGTGTTTCTCATTGTTTTTAGCAGTATTCTAAATTAATCCCATATTAAGGGATTGGAGTTTCAATAGCTACAAAATACCTATAATATTGTGTATATATTGTATTGTGAATGGTGAAATTAAAGCAATGGAGAGTTAAGAGGTGTGGCACCAAGGAAGACTGGTTTTCTCCTGATTAATGGTTTCCAGTGTAAATCTTTGTGTACTATGTGTATGAGCCATTTATTAATTTATGTTTTTCTTAAGAATCTATATGCATTGCTTTACTTCATATATTAAAAAATTACAAGTAGTATCAAAGAAAATATTTGGATTCAAGGGGATTCCTTTGTTGTTGAGGGTTTCGCCCGGTCTTGATAGATCAAGTTTATCTTGGGTATTTGATAACATTAGGTTTAGTGGGATATTTGAAGTGGTGATTCATGTGTTATAAGAGAATGGAAAGAAGTTATAGAATTGATATTGAGAAGTTCAATGGTAAACACTTTCATCTATGGAATCTCAAGATGGAATACCTTCTTGCAGAGAAAGAACAATGGATCACTATGGATCTTGGTACATGACCTATTGGTACATAAACTACTAGTACTCAATCTACTACTATGTCAAAACAAGATTGGGAGAAGATGGATAGAAGATAAAGGAGCATGATTTGACTCTACCTAGATGATTCATTGTTATCGAATGTGACGGGCGAATATACAACCAAGGAACTATGGGAAACGTTGGGGAATTTGTATGAGTCAAAGTCCTAAGTAAACAAGTTGTTTCTTCGAATGAAGTTGTATCATCATATTATGAAATATGGAGATTATGTGACAGAGCATCCAAATGCCTTCAATCAACTTGGATCTATTAATATGACTCTTCTAGAAGAAGATAAGTGTATTACTTTGTTATGTTGTTTCTCGGACTCCTAGGATAATTTGGTTTTAGCAATTGGTAGTACCACTCAATCTTAATTGAAGTATGAGGATATAGTTCCATCCTTTTTATTAGAAGATATGAGGTAGAAAAACATGGATATTCATAACAAAGTTGATTTACTTGTAAGAGGTTGTCCCAAATATAGGGATACAAAAAAGTATTTAGTGGGGGGGATCTAAATCTAAAGGTAGATATAAATCCCCGAGAAAATCTTTGAGGAAATGTTATAAATGTGGTAAAGTTGGGAATTGTAATAAATATTGTAGGTCTAAGAAAGTTGATAAAGAAAAGGGATCTTATGATGCCTCTTCCATGGTGGTGTGATCCTTTCTAATAATATGCAATATTTCACCTTTAGGAACACAAATATTATGTAGCTTGTAGATAAACCCATTTCAAAGATGATAAACAACATTACCATTACCTTCTTCTACATGAATATGGCCCTACAACTACTGAAACACCTCTTTAAATTCTTCATATTTTGTGTATGCCTCTTTGTATGGATCATGGGTGAAAGGCTCCATTTGCATAAGAGTTCTCAAAGTTATAATATTGTATGTGGATGGCCTTAAAATCATGTTATCCAAATTATTAGTGCTTCCCTTATTATACTTGATTGCTAGATGAAACTATTGAAAAAACCCCATCCACTTTTAATGTCTGGATTTTTTAATCTTACTCTGGGCCTACAAATACTATAATGGGTGGTGATTAGTGTGGATAAATGTTTCATTTCCCATCAAATATTTCTTCCATTTATTAATATCTTTAACAAAGGAATATATTTAGTTATCATATGTATGGTAGTTTAGGAATCACCATTGAAACATATCAGAATGATAGAATATTAGATTACCTCCTTGCATCAAAATTATTCCCATAACATACCCACTTGCATCTGTCTCCACTTTGAAAGCATTATGCAAGTTAGGTAATGTGATAATTGGTTCTTCACTAATGCTTTGTTTTAGCTCATTGAAATATTTCTATTGGTTCTTTCCCCACTAGAAGATCTTACCATTAGCTATTAATGCATGGAGTGGTGTAGATATGAGTGAAAATGATGTTATGGACTTCCGTAGGTATTTAGATACCCCAACAAATATCTTAAATTTGGTGACATTAGTAGGAAATTTACACTTCATGATGGCCTCCATCTTTGAAAGATTTATCTTGAAATCCCTTCCACTAATCAGGTACCCAAAATACACCAATGACTATTGAGAAAGCTCACATTTATTAAATGTTTGATAACTTATAGTTTTACAGAGTCTTTAATTCCTACACGATATGTGAGATGTGCTCCTCTCAGGTATGAGATTTAAACAAATATGTCATCCAAATAAACTATTACAAATGAATCTAAATAGGGACATAATACATCATTCATGAGTCACAAAAAAGTAGCTAGTGCACTACATAAACTGAAAAAGATGACCAACCATTCATACAAACCTTTCCTTTTCCTCAAGGAAGTGTTCTAGGTGTCCTATTCTTTAACATGTACATGGTAGTATCCCAATTTGAGATCCAACTTGGTGAACTACTTGGCATGTTGCAACTACTCTAGCAAATCATTGATCCTGGGTAGATGGTATCGATTCTTGAGTGTGGTCTTCTTTAAATTTCTATAGTTGATACACATTAAACAACTCCCATACTTATTGGGTACTATGGTGATATGTGACCTACAAGGTGAGGTTCTTGTTTGGAGTACTGCCTGCTCTAGTAGCTACTGCAACTATTTATTCACTTTATCCATTTCCAGAATAGGCTATATGTACAACTCAATATTTGATAACAGGGAGACAAAACAATTGTACTCATGCTCCACTTCCCTCTTAGGTGGCATCCCTTTATGCTCCTGAAACACTCATTTGTATGTCTACAACAACTAATTCAACTATATTTTACGCTCTTTCGTAGATCCTTCCAAGGATTCCTTTACTCTTACAGATTCCTCCATTGCCTAAGCATCTCTTAAGAGAAGGAATACATACTTTTCTTGTAACGGATCAAATTTATGTATTGTTAGAACCTACTAGAGAGATGTTTAATTTCATGAAGATCACATCCCTCGTATACATGTATGGGATTCTACACACTAAACCAAAAACATCAATGGGTACTACAACTAATTCCACTTCATAAATAAAACCTACACTTATAGAAAAATTGATCTTACATTGTTTAGTGAATTTAATATATGCATCCATATTCACCCATCCGAATGGATATGGGATTAGATGATTATGAATTACAACCCAAACTTCTTGACCAGATCATTTTCTATGAGGTTGGCCCTGGAGCCAAAATCGAATAGAGCATTTGTATTCGTATTTTTGACCTAGATATTGATATGGAATAATTTTTCCATCTTCATCTCTTCATTGTGATAAAGGATACCCATATTAACCTCCTTTTTCACTGAAGTATAGATAATCTTCTCATCCACATCTAATATTCACTTTACCTAGTTTCACGAATCCTTTCCTAACAGGCACTTCTTCTTAGCATCCTTTGTATGGTTCTTTGAATTCAACTTTGGTTGTATCTTCCAACCCTTATATTCAATGTGACCATCTATATAATAATGTTTACAATGCTTGTGTGTATCCTTTCACTAATGTGCAATGGTTGTCATATTCTTATATTTTCCTTTCCACTTATTCTTCCCCTCCTTGGAAGCATCTTGGTGATATTTCTATTTAAAGCCATTTGGTTGTCCTTTTTTATGGAATATGTTCTTTAAGTATTATGCTTTCAAACATGCCTCATCAATGACCCTTGGTTTGAAGAACATCACTTTCTTTCACAATTGACTATGTAGAACCCTAGATATTTGAGGAGTATGTCTCGGTTCTTGGGTGAGTGATCTAGATTTAGGAGCGGAATGAAATAATTAACATACTGAATACAATAAAAACAAATATGTGAAGAACAACATATATATCCACTGAACAATGTCTTCTATTAAATGAATGAAATAGGATGAAACTGTAAAGATGCAGAACTGAAACACTTGCTCAAATGGTGGTAGCTATCTCTGAGAAGAGATGTGGTTTCTATGCACATTCTTCTGAGAAGAATGATTACAATGAGGCTCCATAGGACTTTTTAACATTACTCATGAATTCCAAAACCCTATACATCCAAAAACCTAACCCTAGGAGATGAAATGTCAAAAGTTATGTGCCCCCTATGGGTAAGTTAGTACCTCAACTTCCCGAGGTCATAATTTTGGCATACGACCTCCGATTTAGGTGCGTGATAGCCCATTGGAAATTTGTTTACGAGAACTATGCATTACACCGTCAAACTCTGACTCTGTCTATAGTTTGACTGTGGTGAGAAAAAAAAACACCATTTAGTGCCCCAAAATATCCATGGAAGTTCAAAAAGATGTGCTGACATGAAAACATACAAAATAAGCCATTTCGATTAGGTGGGAGGCCACCAGTATCCACCTGGAATATGTGTAGGGATTCAGATAGCCCCAGAAGTGTAGAACCCATAATTACAAAGAAGTACAAAAGAACATGTTGAACTAAAAAATATCAAGAGGAGCCGGTTGGAGTAGGTGGGTGGCCACCAATATTCACATAGATCAGTCCTCCCCCCTTAGGAATAAATGGTCTCCATTGTGTTGAGTTCCCCCATCAGAAGAGGAAACTTCTGATGATTTTTTCCTTAGGTGAGAAACTTTCCTTGGTGGAGGAGTTGCCCTGCCTTGATAACCCAATAAAGTTGGATCCTCTGTTGGCAAGTTCCCTTGACCTGTGTGTCCACTATGTGATCAGTGGATGCATGTTCCATGCAGTCAAGGTTGAGATCTGTTGGTGTCATTTGTTCTGCGATATCTGAGGTGTCCAATAATGGTGTAAAATATGGCCTAAGGAGGTCCACATTGAACATTAGGTGAAATCTAAGGAAGGTTGGAGTGTTGAGCTCAAAAGAATTTCTACCCATAGCCTTGGTGATAGTGTAAAGCCCAGTGCAAAGTGGGAGAATATTCCAATGGGGACCTGTAAGATGCTCTTTCTACAAATGTAACCAGGACTTGTCTCCAACCCAAAACTGGTGCGATACCCTGTGTTGATCATGGTGTTTCTTGTACTTAGAATTGGATTTCTGTAAAATCTCATGGACCTATTGGAAAATGTGATGAATCTGCTCAATGAATATGGTGGTTTTGTTGGTCTTAGACAGAACATGGAAAGATTTTGTTTGTGTGGTTGCAATAGGTATTTCAACATAAATAGGACCCAAGCATTGGAATTCCAGCCCCACCGAAAATGGGCTATGACCAGTGAAGCTATGGAGAGCCCTATTGTAATTGTGTTGAAGATAGGGGAGACTCTCATCACATTTACGTGGATTCTTAGAGTTATACATGCACAGGATGTGCACAATCATCTGATTGACAACCTATATTTGGCCATCTGTTTTGGGGAGGAAATAAATGGATTCAGTGAGTTTGATGTCCAACAGTGACCAGAGACTCGACCAAAATGCGTTGAGGATATTGTTGTCCCGGTCAAAGATGATGGTATGTGGTATCCCAAAATGGACCCACACTTATTCGAAGAAGATCTTGGAAATATATTTCATTGTGATGTTCTTCTTGCAGGCTGTGAGGATGTTCATCTTTGAAAACCGATCAACAACCAAAAATACACAATCATTTCCTTTCTTGGTGGACGGAAGGCTAGACATGTAATCCATCGAGATGAATTCCCAACGCTTCTTGGGGGTAGGAAGATGGGTTTATAAACCTTACTTCTTGATGGATGGTTTGGAAATGGCACAAGAAGTGCAAGATCTGATATACTTGCTGACATCTTATCGAAGTTCTGGAAAATATTTTTTTTTTTGTAGAATGAGCACAATTTTCTCTATGAAAAAATGTCCTTCCATCCAACTGTAGTGGTCTTCCAAAATCATGTTTTCACACTCACTTGCAGGAACATAGAGATTTCCCAGATGGCATAACAATCCATCCTAAATGTGAAAATATGTGACATTCGCGCCTGTACCCAAGAGCTGATAGGTGGTGGCGAAGTTCATATCTTGTTGATAAAGTTATCTCCACTCAGATGCCTCATGTCCATAGGAATGGATCATAGTGGTGATTGTAGCCACAGGAGGTCAACTGAGGCAATCAACAACACAATTTGTGCTCTGTGTATTATACTTGATGTTGATATAGAATTGTTGTAGGTAGGTGGACCACTTCCAATGGCAGTCGTTATACAACTTCCCATGTGTCCATATGAACTCAAAATGATTTTGATCAGTGTGGATGATCGTCTCCTTTCCCAGAATGTAATGTTTCCATTAAATACATGCTTGTACAATGGAATACATTTACTTGTCATAGGTGGGTTATTTCCGAACAATATCTGAGAGTGTCTCACTATGGTATGCCACCAGATGACTATCTTGAGAGAAAATTGTACCTACAACATAGTCATATGCATCAATATCAATCTCAAAAGGTTGTTGTAGATCGGGAAAGGAGAGTACTGGAGTTTATCACAAGTGATGTTTCAGATCATCAAATGCTCATTGTTGTTCCTTCCCCCACGTGAACTTTTCCCTTCCACCACCCTTGGTCACTTGGCTGAGGGTCCATAAAATATGGGAGAATCCAAACATGAATCGTCAGTAGAAGTTATCCGTTCCCAACAAGCTATGAATATTGGTTATTGTGGCCGAGGCTGGCCATTCATGGATTAATTGGACCTTAGTTGGATCAACATGTACCCCATTCTCATCAACAATGTATCGCCAGTATTGGACCATGTTCATGCCAAAGGAGTATTTTTCAAAGTTGGAATATATCTTGTGTTGCCGCAGAGTGCTCAAAACCTGTTGAATATGTCGCATGTGTTCCTCCCAAGTTATGTTGAAGATGAGGATGTCATCCAAATAAACCACCACAAAAGAATTGGTGAAGGGTATCTATAACATCCCTCTCTTTCTCACTGAGTGAACTTACTCTTTGAGGACACTTGCTTGCAAGTGATCCAGATTATTATGCTATTAAAACATTTGATTTTGATTATGAGGCATTATGGGTGATGTCATGTTGTTTTGTTGCATTGAGATAGACAGGTGTTATTGACTCAGTTTTACTGAGTGTGCAGGATTTTGGACCTCAAGGATGTAGAGGCATCGATGGAACCCGTTGGACTCCAGATCGAATTGGGGAGTGAACTAATGGGGTTTGATTGTTTTATATGTGATATTAGTGCATCTGATTAGATGATATGATATAGATATATTTCTTACATGATTCGTTGATGATGCAGGCTGATGATATCTTGTCAACCAGACTCACATGTGCAGTAGAGGGGTCACGCTCAACTATCAGAGATGTTGAGGGAGAGGTGTGGACAACAACCCTGCCACAACCTACTAGCACTCCCGTCGTGGCTCGAATTGTAGGTTAACGATTACCTAGTTCGAGAGGACCCACGATGTCATGAGGGAAGACTACGACAGTCGCTCACGATGATTATAAGGGGTGCACAATAAGGCAGAGGCCTTATTCCTTAGAGGCCCCTAGTCTCCCACAAGATCACCTGGCGGAGTATTGACTCCAGAGATTTTTGATGTCTACCAAGTCAATCAAGAGGTGAGTGGTACCCTTGGAGCACATGGTGCGTCCTGAAAGGAACGTCGCGCAAGAAAAATCGAAAGAGTCGAGTGGCACCCTTGGAGCATGTGGTGCCTCCTGAAGGGAACGTTGCGCAAGAAAAATGGAAAGAGGCTAGCGGAACCCTTGAAGCACATAGTGCATCTTGAAGGGCACGTCGCGTGGTTATTTAATAATTGGATAAACCTATATGGATTTAGGACAAATAAAGTGTTAAGGAAGATTTGAAACCTTTCCCCCCAAAAAAAGTGTCGCCCAGCCTAGGAAAATAATATCTAGGTCTAAATTTTACTAGTGGTAAATTTGATCTATTTTTTTAAAATATATATCTATATCTATATATATATATATATAATAAAAAAAATAATAATAATGATAATCTTCATTAATATTATGACAAGAAGGGGGTAAGCAATTAAATTGATTTATAAAATCTTTTGGGATAAAATTTAAAAGAGGGAAATAATTGTTTTGCTTATTATGCCAATTAAAATTTTATTCATTAGAAAGAAAAAGGGAAAAAGGTTAAGTTTCTGCACTTGCCTTTTTGAGTTTAAATAAAAAGGGGAAAGAGGGAAATCTAAAATAATTAGGATACTAGGAAAAAGCAAGAAACATAAAAAGAAAGGGGAAACACAAGGAAAAATCAGAAAGTCTAACTTAGTAAGGTATCTAGCATTAAAGAATCTTCTAAATTAAACTGAACTAGTAAATTAATATTGGGTAAAGTCATTAAAACCTGTAAGGGAATTTGGGGACACCTAGGAGTGATTCTAGGAATGACTCTAGGTGGGTGAGGGAAATAAGGGTAATTAATTAATTAAAGAAATTAGTTTTTGGAGGAATGAAGGAGATGGGTGACACATGTACGGGGAGGAATTTTTATGAGTTAAATTATTAAACATTAAATAAATTCATATTTGGGAAAGTAAGGGAATTTGAAACTCTATATAATGGAGGGACAAAAATGGTGATGGATCTCTTATGTTTGTGTAACGTTACGCTGCAGAAATCTCTACTTGAATGACTTAGCTTGTGGGAGTTGGGATACCCAGCTCACTGAGGAGTGGTAGTTCGACCTTGTGAGGCGAGTTGGGAGCTAGTTCATTCTCTGGATAGTGTGTGTGGCCCCTTTGCGTCTCGAGGGGCTAAGGGAGAAGAAGATTACCCCTAGTGTTGGCTGAGAGGTACCGGTGAAGTCTCATCGGTCGGCAAGAAGGATTTGTATGAAGTGCGTGGGACATCAACTCGGGGCAGGCGATTGGGAAATGATACGTTTTCTTTATTTTTGCATGGTAGATTGTTAGTATGGTTTATGATTTTAAGATATGCATGTTTAATTAGGTAAGGAAATTGACGGTCTTGGCATTCTAGTTGATGACTAATTTTTTTTTCCTAGCCTTTAGCTCCATGATTGATTGACTCCCATGGCCTTCGATTCCTGGCATGTATTGACCGCCCTTTTGTGTATTGATTTGTGATGATTGTGGTTGCTTTTTCCTTTTGTCCCTAGCTCATTAGTCCTCGCCTGAGCAGTCGGCCAGGAGCCTGATCTACGATCGTCTCTTCGGTGTTAATAGACCTATGGATAACAACACCTTGCTTTTCTGTGCATGGATGATGAGCGAAGGATGTTCCTGTCATCCGTCCACCTCTGTTGTTGTCCTTGGTTTATTGTTGTCTTGCGACTTCTAGCAAAAAGTACCTCTGCATATGGATTTCCTCGCGTCTTTGTTGGTTTATCTCTGTGCTTGTTTCTATTATTCATGCATTAAGGGCTTCACCATGGATTTTCATTGCGCTTGGGATGATAGAATCTCTGCGATCATTTCAAAGAATTTCCCATTGGATCTTTCCATTTCTTTTTCTTGTCTACATTTTTCCCCTTAGTTACTACAACAATTGCTTATTATTTAATAACAAAAAAAATGTAATTCCCGTATGGTGTGTTTTCACAACAATTTGATTATTATTTAATGACAGAAAAAATGTAATTACCCTATGGTGTGATGGCACAACGAATTTTTGGTTATTTAAGGACATGAAAAACGTAATTCCCCTCTGGTGTGATGGTACAGCGAATTGTTGGTTATTTAATGACAGTAAAAACATAATTCCCCTATGGTGTGATGGCACAGCGAGTTGCTTGTTATTTAATGTCAGGAAAAACATAATTCCCCTCTGGTGTGATGACACATCTAATTTCTTGTTATTTAATGATAGGAAAAACATAATCCCCTTATGGTGTGATGGTACAACGTTTTGTTTATCATTTAATGACAAAAAATATGTAGTTTCCTTTGGGTGTGTTTTGCACAACGATTTTTCCATCTAAAAATGTGATTGATTTGTTGTTGAATGCCCATGATTTTTCCATCTAAAAATGTGACTGAGATGTTGTTGAATGCCCATGATTTTTCCATTTAAAATGTGACTGAGTTGTTGTTGAATGCCCACGATGTTTCTATTTAAAATGTGACTGAGTTGTTGTTGAATGCCCACAATTTTTCCATTTAAAACGTGACTGCGTTTTTTTGTTAAACAAACACGTTTTTGCCCTTTAAAAGTTGACTGAGTTTGTTGTTGAATGACCACGATTTTGCCATTTAAATTATTCACTGTGTTTGTTGGAATGGACACGAATTTGCCTTAAGGTTGACTGAGTTTGTTGTTGAATGACCACAAGTTGGTCCTTATGCAATTTTGTATTGTCCCTTTTATTCTCCTTCGTCTTGATTGTATACCCAACGTTCTCACTTCCACACTTTAATTACCACGACGATTTTACTGGCCATGTTAATAACCATGTTAATTGCAATGATAAATGCTATATTAATTGCCTTATTAATTTCTAGAACAATTTCTACAACAATGTTAATGGTCAGTAGTTTTCTTTTTTCATGTTAATTACCATGTTAATTGCAATGATAAATTCTATATTATTTGCCTTATTAATTGCCAGAACAATTGCTACAACAATGTTAATGGTCAATAGTTTCCTTCTTGCTGATTAATTGCCATGTTAATTGCAATGTTAAATGCTATATAATTGCCATATTAATTGCCAGGATAATTGCTACATCAATGGCTTTGGTCCAATATTTTCCATGTTATTTTCTACAGTGAGTTAATGGTCAACGGATTCCTTCTTATTGATTAAATGTCGCAGCGAGTTAAATGGTTAACAGTTATGTAAATCGCCTTGTTATTGCGCTATTAATTGTTATGTTAACAGTCATGTAAATTGCCTTGTTACTGTTATATTAATTGTTATGTTAACTAACATGGTAATCGCTTGGTTATTTCTATATTACTTGTTATGACAACATTCATGCAAACTACCTTGTTATTGCTAAATTAATTGTTATGTTAATCATTATCTTAATTTCCTTGTTAACTGCTATATTAATTGTTATGTAACTGTTAGGTTAATTGCCTTGCTAAATTGCTACAACGATGTTAATAGTTAGCAGTTTCCTTCTCAATGATAGTAGACAACTAGCATTGTTAGTTCAGTCAATATATCTAGACTACATGTTGAGATTTAATTGTTCATAAGTGTTATATTGGTAGCATTCTACATTAATATTGTTAATATTGTTATTTAAGTTAATGGCTAGTTGGATGGAGATTTTGGATTATTATAGCATTGTCCATTTAGGTTGTAATAATGAATAGAATTAGATTGGGGAGTAAAGACTAGATTGCCAATTTTAGACTTGCTTACAATTGAGGTTAGATTGTATTTATAATTATAGTTCTAGTATTGATTACTTAGAATTTCTAGATTGATTGTATTAACTTTAATTTAGTGGGTGCATTAATGACTAATTGTAATTTAGACGTGCCCCGTTTAGAATGGTAACCCATGTTAAAATAGATTGTAATTGTTGACCAATTTAGACTGGGTGATTGGTTGGGTCATGGATGAAGTTGTGTTTTGGCTCGTGTCTTCCCTGGTAGTCATCCCCTGGTGTCGTGTCTACTTGTTGTTGGGTTTGGGCATGGTTTTCTTATCTATACTCGGTTCCTAGCGCATCGGATTATCTAGAGTCCTCGGTTCGAATAGCTTATGGTTGCGCTAAGGTTATAGATGCATCTATCACCTGGGGATGACATGATTCCTAATGAGGGTATCATGGCATGCCCCGTGGGATAGCGGCGAATGAGATCTTGGCCGGGGTAGGTGTGTTTTGTGTGAGTGTTCTCGAGCGTTGCAAGTTTCTTTTGGTGCATGGGTTGAACGCCTTCAGGTGTTTGGTTTGCATGCCTTGAGGTTCTAGTCTTTGTTCGTCTAGGACATTGTGTCAGGATGGGGATGTTGTCCCTTAGCTTGTAGGCATGGTCGTGTTTGTGTCAAGCAGTTAGTCATTCCTCCTTGTTATTTTGTGCACGTTTTTCCCAGTTCCCCTTGTGCCTGTGCGTGGTGACATAGTCGCATGTTGCCTCGAATGCGTTCTTACGTTTGTCGTCATTGGTGTGGTTAAACTATTGTCTTCATCGCCTTCTTGCCTAAAAACAAAAAAATTAACTTCTGCTTCGCTTGTTGTCATAACGATGGGAACGCCACATATGGTATCAGAGCCAAGTTCAACCCACGACTTGGGATCACTACGGCTTTCGTTGATATGATTTGATTATAATGTTGCTAATTGAGTTGACTTGTATTTGTGCAGGTAATCATGGTTAGAGGACATCGCGGAGGCAGACGACGAGGTGCTAGGGGAGGAGGCAGGACGCCTCTAGTAGCATCCATGCCTGAGGGGTCTAACCCCTAGGGAGATGAACAGGTTGTCGAGCAGGAGCAAATAACGATGGGTGATGTGGTTGGGATGATGATATCTTTTCAGCGCATTTCTGAGGAACTGATCAGTCATTTGGATAGAGATGAGGCCAGAGCACTGGCACCCCTTGAGGGTCCACCACGTGCTTCGGTTGGTACTGGTAGCATTCACCGTGAACTCGAGAAGGTCAAATTTCTCGAGTTCTTTGGTGCCCCAGATAGCACAGCTGCCAAGGCATGGTTGGAGAATATGGCAATGTGCTTTGTGCTTCACGACTATACCTCGAACATGAAGGTCTGCATGAAGGTCTTTCAACTAAAGGGGAGTGCTCTTCTATGGTGGAAGACACTCTTGCCACAATTGAACATGGTCGTCGAGGATGTGTCATGGGAACTGTTCGAGGAACGGTTCTGAGAGAGGTACCTATCAAAGGAATTCATTGAGCATCAGCTTAATGAGTTCAATGCCTTACGACAGGGTGTCCATATGGTGCCCGAGTACGAGGCCTATTTTATGGAGCTACTCCGGTATGCTTCGCATCTTAACACTGAGAAACTTAAGGTCAACAGGTTCGAGTTTGGCCTTAATAACAACATACATGCAAAGGTTAGGATTTTGATGCCTCAAACCTTGCATGATGTCATCCAAAAGGCCCTCACAGTAGAGGAGGATCTTATCAGTGGGGGCCGGACCAGGACTCCAGCGTGACCAGTAGGGTAGGTGTCAACTGGTGTGCAACAACATCAGACACTAGCTAGACATACGTCGGGATATCATGGCTTCCATAGGGGATCCACTTTCACTACACCTCAACGACCAACACCTCAATAGTGAACACCTTATTAGGGACCACAGCATCAGCAGCAACATTGACCACAGCAGCAACAGTTTAGGCCTGTTAAGTAGAATGGACCAGGATTTCAGGCTGGTGGGTCGTCATCTTCTACTTCAAGTACCAGGAGTACTGGACTGAAGAAGGGGTGTTGGACATGTGGGGATTCACACTACCAACACAACTGCCCTATGAAGAGGACTAGAGCATCTTGACTAGCCGGACCCACTACCGTGGGAGATATGGTCAAGGCCCATCGGATTCATGCAACGGTGAATAACCGTCAGGAAGAGCACCAGTCGATTGTGCTTGAGATGTCAAGTACCGTTGCTGACCAGACCCTTACTATTTTGGTAGATCCCAGTGCTACTGAGAGTTTCATTTCTGGTGCAGTGATAAAAATGAATAAGGTAAAGGCAGTTGAACAGGATGAGTTTAGCTTAGTAGAGATGGATTCTTGAGCCAAACAAAAGGTTGGAGGAAAGGTTACGAGCTGTACCCTTAAAATGGAAGAGGTTGTCACCAGGGCCAACCTGTACATCATGATCTTAGGATCTTATGATGTCGTGATTGGTATGGACTAGTTGGAATCACATGAGGCGATACTGAACTGTAAGACAAAATGGTTGAGCTTGGTCGATGAAAAGGGACAAAGACATGTGATTATAGGATGGAACCAGGGATTTTCCCTAAGGTTCATTTCTTCCTTAGAGCTACGGAAGAGCATGTTCAAGGTGTGCAAGATTTATGCAATCCTTGCATTAAATGAGAAGGGAGTAGCGGAAGGTCTAGAACACCTTCCTGTGGTGAGAGAGTTTGCAGACGTCTTTCTGGAGGAGTTACCTGGGATTCCGCTAGAGAGGGAATTGGAGTTTACTATAGACCTAAAACCCAGGACTGAACCAATAGCTAGAACGCCTTATCGGATGTCAACCTCGGAGTTACAAGAGTTGAGAATGAAAATGAAAGAATTGTTGGACCTAAGACTGATACGTCCAAGTGTGTCACCGTGTGGTGCGCGTGTTATTTTCATAGGAAAGAAGGATGGGTCGTGGAGGCTCTGCGTTGACTTCCATCAATTGAACAAGGAAACAATCAAGAATCAGTATCTGTTGCCAAGGATAGATGATCTATTTGATCAGATGAAGGGTGTGATGGTGTTCTCAAAGATCGATTTTCGATGAGGGTATCACTAGTTACGGATCAAGGAGTATGATGTCCCTAAGACCGCCTTTAAGATGAGGTTTGGACATTATGAGTTTATTATTTTACCGTTTGGACTGACAAACGCCCCGAGGGTATTTATGAGTTTGATGAACGGGGCGTTCCACGAGTACTTGGACAAGTTCATCCAAGTATTCATTGATGATATTTTGATTTACTCTTGGACGACGGAGGAGCATGACGATCACTTATGCTTGGTACTATAGTGTTTGTGAGAGAAAAAACTGTATCGAAAGTTGTCCAAATTCTCTTTTTATCAATCAAAAATTCACTACTTAGGGCATGTCATCTCCGACGAAAGTATCATCACGAATCCAACAAAGGTCGAGGCTATTATGGAATGGCCTGCACCGACGAATGTCCCAGAAGTGCATAGCTTCATGGGTTTAGCAAGATACTATCGATGGTTCATCAAGGGATTTTCAAAGATAGAAAATACAATCACGGAATTGTAGAAGAAAAACAAGAAGTTTGTTTGGACCGCGAAATGCGCAGAAGCATTTTGGATGCTCAAGGAACTGTTGACAACAACATCGATACTAAAGGTCCCTAACATGGACATGGAATTCTTGGTATGCACTGACACATCCAAGGAAGGCTTAGGCGGAGTCTTGATGCAATACGGATGAGTGATCTCTTACATCTCAAGGAAACTGAGAAGGCACGAGGAGAACTATGCGACGCACGATTTGGAGTTGTTAGCCATCGTACATGCGTTGAAGGTTTGGAGACACTACCTTGTTGGATGAAAATTTGAACTAAAGATGAACCACTATGGACTACAACACATCTTTACACAAAGTGACCTGAATGCGCCACAAGAACATTGGTCAGAATTGCTTAACGAGTATAAATTTGAGATTACTTACATAAAAGGAATAGTGAACTGAGTGGCAAATGCATTGAGTTGGAGACCATGGATGTTTTCAGTGTTTCCTCTTCATACGAATTTACGTGAAAATATTCTAACATCACAGCGTGACGATGACTGATACAAAGAGTTCGAGGGTCTTATCGAACAAAACACAATGATGGTACCAAGATTTGAAGGATTTACATTTGATGACGATGGTTTATTGAGGTTTAAAAATCAGATTTACGTACCACCAAATGACGAGTTGAGGAGCTTGATCCTAAGCGAGGCTCATAGAGAAGTTTACATGGCTCACCCGGGATTCATGAATATGAGGGTTTACCTTAAACCCTTATTATTCTGGAAGGGAATGAAGGCATAAATAGTAAACTATGTGGCCAGATGTCTAGAATGTCAGCAGGTAAAGGCTAAACATAGACATCCAGCAGGATTACTACAGCCACACGCTATTCTAAAATCTAAATGGGAGGTTATTTCAATGGATTTTATTATTGGATTGCCACTCATGGGAAGGAGACACGACTCGATTTTCGCAGTAGTATACACTCTGAAAAAGAGTGCTCACTTTATTCATGTGCATACGACGTATCAGGCACCTGACATATCTAGAGTTTTCATCAGTGATATTATGAGGTTGCATGGTGTGCCTAAGAGGATTATATCTTATCGGGGATCGATATTTATTGGATGATTTTGGATGAGTTTCCAAGAGGCCTTAGGAACCCAACTTAACTTTAGTATTGCATACCACCTGTAGACAAAGGGGAAGGCCAAACAAACAAACCAGACCTTAGAGGATGATGCAGGAGCATCGCTCACTCATCAAGCGAGCCAACGCGTGGAGCAGGGAAAAGACAGCTGGACAAGCCAACAAACTTCTTTTTGAATCTCACCTTGATGTAGTTGTGTCGTTCTTTAATGAAGACACATTTAAAGAAGCGCACTTGTATTGTATTATAGATAGGAAGGCATTTATTAGAGTTAATGCTGGTAGATAGAAATTCATTGTAGATTTGATAGTTTTTAGGTTTCGAGAGGGAGAACGGAATATAGGCACCCTCCTTTGTATCATTGTATTATTATCATTGAGAGCAAGTAGAGCAAAGCAGAGAATTGGTGCAGAACACCCATGTACAAATTGAATTAATAGAAGAAAGACTTTGATTCAGCTTCATGGTTTGTGTTGTTTCTCTGTGTTGATATTATGCTCATGTATATTTTCTTTCTGTCATACGTTTGTTTTGATATGCTGCGTATGTGAGTTCATAGTTGAATTGAAATCTGTGAAAGACAGGGGAATGAGTTTCAATTGTTTCTCTGTTTGAGCCAAGAGATTCCTGCATAGAGTGCAGTTGAATTCCTCCGCATAGAGTGCATTGAGGGGGCTCAGTAGTTAAGATTTCATTCTCGTTTACCCAGAAATTGAATTGGGTCGAGGAAGCGTGCAGGAGAAGTGCAGGCTAGATAGAAGTCTCAGCAGTTTGGCTGAGTAAAGGGAACTAGGGATTTCTGTGGCTGCGGGTGCACAGAGTCCGTGTGACTTCAACACTTTGAGAGCTGTTGAAGATTGAGTGAGAAAAATGTGGGTGAAAAGTCTCTAAAGGAGTCGGAGGACATAAGCTCATGAGGGATAGTTCCATTTCCGTTACAGTGGGAACAAACCCAAGAGAAATCAGAACAGGAAGAGTCTGGAAGCAGAGGAGATCTTCAAGCAGGGAATCAAGAGCCATCGTATATCAGCATTCGGTGGTTGAAGAGGTGAGGCACAGACTCGTTGGAATCGCGAGTCGCGATTTCCTGAGTTATTCGGAGCCATTGATCTCCACAGGACAGGTGGCATGAGATCCCGGGAGAATCGGGGTTCGGCGTTTCAACGTCAAGAAAACTTGCATCATGGATTCGCGATCTGCAAAATCCCGACGGTGACGTGGCATTGTGGGACCACGAGAATTAGTGGAGTGCAGGTGGAGTTGTACCGGAGCTCGAGGCGGAGGGACCAAGTCCACACGTGTGTCGGAGATCGACACATCGGGCATCGGGGATTGTCAGTTCGAGTTGTTGACATCGCGGATAGAGATTTCCCGATAGGGGAAATCCCCGACATACAAAGTGTTGACCGTTGACCATCGGGGCTCGAGGTGCGGGGTTTCGAGCTGCACGGAATTGTGAGACGAGTTTCGCGATACCGCGGGACCCGATCTTCCGAGAAGCGAAGGGGAGATCGCATAAGGAGTATTGTGGGTAGTTAAAGCTCCCGAGAGGAGTTGGAAGAGTTCTTTGACTCTTCGGGCTAGTGTGAAAGAAGGTCCTGGTGAGAGCGGGTTGGACCGTGAGGGTTGCGATTTCACACCAGAGGACATGTTGTGCATGTATGTGATGGACCAACAAAAGTGTTGGAAAGAATTCTTTCCAGTGGTGGAATTTGCTTATAACAACAGTTACCAAAGCACCATTAATATTGCGCCTTTCGAGTTTCTTTACGGGTGACCGTTTCGAACCCCTTTCAATTGGGATTGGATTGAGGATAGGGTCCTGGTGGGACCAGAAGCGATCCAAGAAATGGAAGAGAAAATGAAAACAATAATACAAAGGATTAAAGAGGTGCACAATCGGGAGAAGATTTATGTCAATGCGCACCATGTCGACCGTAGTTACAAGGTTGGCGATCAATTCTTCTTGCAGGTAAAACGACATAAGAGTTCAATCAAGTTTGTAAAGGGAGATAAACTCTCTACTAGGTTTGAGGGACCTTTCAAGATTGTGGAAAGAAAAGGGCACGTGGCTTATCGACTAGCCTTGCCTGATTCCTTGAGGCATATGCAGGATGTTTTTCACGTATCTGTTTTGAGACATTATATTAGTGATCCTACACATGTTATTGACATGAGTTCCTTACAGGTATAGGATGAAGGGATGCTCACGACTGAGTCGATCTGCATCTTGGATCATCGCATTCGACAGCTACGGCGTCAAACGATAGATCAGTTCAAGGTCTAGTGGGACAACTATAGTCCGCACTCAATAACCTGGGAGGATGCATATGATATCCGCCAACAGTTTCCATTTTTGTTTGATAGATAGACTTATGATACTGTGATACATTATTTTGGCACTGAGCGAACTTATTCTTTGAGGATACTTGCTCACAAGTGATCCGAATTATTATGCTATTAAAACATTTGATTTTGATTATGAGGCGTTATGGGTGATGGCATGTTGTTTTGTTGCATTGACATAGAAAGGTGCTATTGATTCAGTTTTACTGAGTATGCAGGATTTCGGACCTCGAGGATGCAAAGGCATCGATGGAACCCCTTGGAATCTGAATCGAGTTGGGGAGTGAACTAATTGGGTTAGATTGTTTTATATGTGACATTAGTGCATCTGATTAGATTATATGATATCGATATATTTCTGACATGATTCATTGATGATGCAGGATGACGATAGCTTGTTGACCAGACTCACATGTGGAGTAGAGGGGTCATGCTCGACTACTAGATATGTTGAGGGAGAGTTGTGGACAACAACCCTGCAACCCTGCGACAACCTAATAGCACTCTCGTCGTGGCTCGAATTGTAGGTTAACGATTACCTAGTTTGAGAGGACCCGCGATGTCGTGAGGGCAGACTGTGATAGTCGCTCATGATGATTCTAATGGGCGCACAATAAGGTAGGGGCCTTATTCCTTAGAGGCCCTTAGTCTCCCACAAGATCACCTGACGAAGTATTGACTCTAGGGGTTTTTGATGTCTACCAAGTTAGTCAAGAGGTGAGTGGCACCCTTGGAGCACGTGGTGCGTCCTGAAGGGAACATCATGAAAGAAAAATGGAAAGAGGCAAGTGGCACCCTTGGAGCACGTGGTATGTCCTGCAGGGCACGTTATGCAAGAAAAATGGAAAGAGGCCAGTGGAACCCTTGGAGAACGTAGTGCGTCCTGAAGGGCAGGTCGCATGATTATTTAATAATTGGATAAACCTAGATGTCTTTAGGAAAAATAAAGTGTTAAGGAAGATTTGAAAACTTTCCCCCCCAAAAAAAAAATGTTGCCCAGTCTAGGAAAATAAGGTCTAGGTCTAAATTTTACTGGTGATAAAATTTTATCTATTGTTTAAAATATATATATGTAAATAAAATAAATAATAATGATAATATTCATTAATCTTATGACAAGAAGGGGGTAAGCAATTAAATTGATTTATAAAATCTTTTGGGATAAAATTTAAAAGGGGGAAATAATTGTTTTACTTATTATGCTAATTAAAATTTTATTCATTGGAAAGAAAAAGGGAAAAAGGGTAAGTTTATGCACTTGCCTTTTTGAATTTATATTAAAGGGGAAAGAGGGAAATCTAAACTAATTAGGAAACTAGGAAAAAGAAGGAAACATAAAAAGAAAGGGGAAACACAAGGAAAAATCAAAAAGTCTAACTTAGTAAGGTATCTAGCATTAAAGAACCTTCTAAATTAAACTGAACTAGTAAATTAATATTGGGGAAACTCATTAAAACTTGTAAGGGAATTTGGGGACACCTAAGAGTGATTCTAGGAATGAATCTAGGTGGCTGAGGGAAATAAGGGTAATTAATTAATTAAAGAAATTAATTTTTGGAGGAATGAAGGGTATGGGTGGCACATGTACGAGGAGGAATTTTTATGAATTAAATTATTAAACATTAAATAAATTTGGATTTGGGAAAGTAAGGGACTTTGAAACTCTATATAATGGAGGGAGGAAAATGGTGATGGATCTCTTTTGTTTGCATAATGTTACGTTGCAGAAATCTCTACTTGACTGACTTAGCTTGTGGGAGTTGGGATACCCAGCTCGGTGAGGAGTGGTAGCTCGGCCTTGCGAGGTGAGCTGGGCGCTATCTGATTCTATAGATAGTGTGTGTGGTTCCTTTGCAACTCGGGTGGATAAGGGGTTATAAGAGTACCCCTAGCATTGGCTGGGAGGTACTGGTGAAGTCTCATCTGTCGGCAAGCAGGAGTTGCACGAAGCGCGCAGGACATTAACTCGGAGCGGGCAATTGGGCAATGGTACGTTTGCTTTATTTTTTCATGGTATATTGTTAGTATGCTTTATGATTTTAAGATCTTCATGTTTAATTGGGTAAGGAAATTGATGGTCTTGGAATTCTAGACGATGACTGCATTTTTTTTCCTAGCCTTTATCTCGATGATTGATTGACTCCCATGGCCTTCGATTCTTGACATGTCTTGAACTCCCTTTTGTGTATTGATTTATGATGATTGTGGTTTTTTTTTCCTTTCGTCCCTATCTCATCAGTCCTCGCCTAAGCAGTCGGCCAGGAGCCTAATATACGGTCGTCACTTCGACATTAATAGACCTATGGATCTCAACGACCTGATTTTCTATGCGTGGATGATGAGAAAAGGATGTTCTTGTCAACCGTCCACCTCTGTTGTTTTCCTTGGTTGATTGTTGTCTTATTCCTTCTAGCAAAAAGTACCTCTACGTATGGATTTCCTCGCGTCCTTGTTGGTTTATCTCTATGCTTGTTTTTGTTCTTTGCACCTTAAGGGCTTCACCATGGATTTTCACTGTGCTTGGGACGATAGAATCTCTACGATCATTTCAAAGACTTTCCCATTGGATATTTGCATTTATTTTTCTTGTTTGTGTTTTTCCCCTTGGTTACTACAACAATTGCTTATTGTTTAATGACATGAAAAACGTAGTTCCCTTATGGTGTGTTGTCCTAGCGATTTGATTATTATTTAATGACAAAAAAAAACATAATTACCCTCTAGTGTGATGGCACAATGAATTGGTTGTTATTTAAGGATAGGAAAAACGTAATTCCCCTCTAGTGTGATGGTACATCGAATTGGTTGTTATTTAATTACAGGAAAAACGTAATTCCCCTCTAGTGTGATGGCACAGTGAATTGCTTGTTATTTAATGATAGGAAAAATGCAATTCCCCTCTAGTGTGATGGCACATCGAATTGCTTGTTATTTAATGACAGGCAAAACGTAATCCCCTTATGGTGTGATGGTACAATGTTTTGTTTATCATTTAATGACAGAAAATATGTAATTTCCTTTGGCTTTGTTTTGCACAATGATTTTTCCATCTAAAAATGTGACTGAGTTGTTTTTGAATGCCAACTATTTTTCTATCTAAAAATGTGCCAGAGTTGTTGTTGAATGTCCACGATTTTTCCATCTAAAAATGTGACTGAGTTGTTGTTGAATGTCCACGATTTTTCCATTTAAAATGTGATTGAGTTGCTATTGAATGACACCAATTTTTACATTTAAAATGTGACTGAGTTGTTGTTGAATGCCCACGATTTTTTGATTTAAAATGTGACTGAGTTTGTTGTTAAACGACCACGTTTTTGCCCTTTAAAAGTTGACTGGTTTTGTTTTTAAATGACCACGATTTTGCCATTTAAATTATTGACCGTGTTTGCTGGAATGGACACGAATTTGCCTTAATGTTGACTGAGTTTTCTTTTGAATGACCACGAGTTAGTCCTTCTACATCTTTTTATTGTCCCTTTTATTCTCCTTTGCCTTGAGTGTATACCCAACGTTCTCACTGCCACACTTTAATTACCACATCGATGTTACTGGACATGTTAATTACCATGTTAATTGCAATGATAAATGCTATATTAATTGCCTTATTAATTGCCAGAGTAATTGCTACAACAATGTTAATGGTTAGTAGTTTCCTTCTCAATGATAGTAGACAACTAGCATTGTTAGTTCGGTCAATATAGCTAGACTACACGTTGAGATTTAATTGTTCATAAGTGTTATATTGGTAGCATTTTACATTAAGATTGTTAATATTGTTATTTAAGTTAATGGCTAGTTGGATGCAGATTTTGGATTATTATAGCATTGTCCATTTAGTTTGTAATAATGATTAAAATTAGATTGGGGAGTAAAGACTAGATTGCCACTTTTAGACTTTCTAGATTGATTGTATTAACGTTAATTTAGCGGGTGCATTAATGACTAATTGTAATTTAGACGTGCCTCATTTAGAATGGTAACCCATGTTAAAATAGATTGTAATCATTAACCAGTTTAGACTGGGTGATTGGTTGGGTCATGGACGAAGTCGTGTCTTGGCCCGAGTCTTCCCTGGTAGTCATCCCCTGGTGTCTCATCAACTTTTTGTTGGGTTTGGGCATGGTTTTCTTATCGGTGCTCGGTTCCTAGCGCATCATATTATCTAAAGCCCTCGGTCCAGTTATCTTATGGTTGCACCAAGGTTATCGAAGCATCTATCACCTGGGAATGACATGATTCGTGATGAGGGTATCATGGCGTGCCCCGTGGGATAGTGACAAACGAGATCTTGGCCGGAGTAGGTGCGTTCTGTGTGAGTGTTTTCGAGCGTTGCAAGTTTCATTTGGCTCATGGGTTGAATGCCTTCAGGCGTTTGGTTGGCGCGCCTTGAGGTTATAGTCTTTGTTCGTCTAGGCCATTGTGTTGGGATGGGGATGTTTCCCCTTAGCTTGTAGATGTGGTCATGTTTGTGTTGGGCACGTAGTCATTCCTCCTTGTTATTCTGCACATGTTTTGCCCAGTTTCCCTTGTGCCTGTGTGTGGTTTCATAGTAGCCTGTTGCCTGGACTGCGTGCTTGCGTTCGTCATTAGTGGTGTGGTTAAACTATTGTCGTCATTGCCCTTCTTTCCTAAAAACTAAAAAATTCACTTCTACTTCGCTTGTTGTCATAACGATGGGGACGTCACAATATCAATACATCATCCATCAACCTCATGAAGGTGGTTGGTGCATTTGTTAAGCCGAAGGGCATGACCATCCATTCGAAGAGATCTTATTTAGATTTGAAAGTTGTCTTCCATACATGAGTTGGTTCGATGGGAACGTAGTGGTTACCATACTTTAGGTCAATATAGATGAAGACATTTTCCTTCTTGAGTTGGTCAAGAAGGTCATCAATCGTGGGAATTGGGTACCAGTTCCTGACTATGATTTTGTTTAATTCTATGTAATTAATGAAGATTCGCCAGGTCTTGTCCTTATTCTACACCAGTACAATCGGTATTCCGCAAGGGGAGGAGTTGGTTCTGATGTTCCCCTTTTGAAGAAGCTCTTGGATTTGATTCTTGATTTCGTCATTTTCCATCAGTGAGCGAGGATAGACTGGTCCATTAGGTGGAGGTGCACTGGGGGTTAGATCAATTGGATGCTTGAATTGGCAGTGTGTTGATACGCCGATGGGTGAGGAGAATATCTCTATGTACTCTTCCATGTTCCCGTTCACTTGCTTCTGCTACAAAGAGAGGCTATGTGTATAGGCCATGGATGTGGTGGTGACCTTCTACTTACTGTGAGCATGGATCACAAAACAAATTAACTTCCCAATCTATGAAATGACCTTACTACATTGCTTATCACAGATTAAAGAAATAGAGGTAGGCGGTGCTACCTCTAGTATCCTATACAATTGTCTACCCAAAGTAATAAAAAAAATGTAGGATCTAGACTCGTACACAACATGACACTTCCACAAATATTGTTGTCCTAAAATAACATCACAAACTTCAAGGGGATAAATATCTCACAATACCTTGTCTTTGAAAGGATTGATGACGTATGGAAGACGACAGTGTTGGCTGACACGAAGATCTTTTCCTTGGAGAAGAAATCCAATGGTGTACGGTTATGGGTGCGGTTTCGTCGGCAGGTACAATCACTTGACAATATCTAGTGATATCAGGTTCTTATGACTGCTGCTATCGATAATGAAATGAATCAGAGCCCCTTTTACCCACATATGTGCGTGAAAGAGGTTTTCCCCTTCCTCTAGTTATTCTGGCTTGCTTGGATTGACTTTGGTGGTAGTGACAATGGCATTGGGTTCAACATCGATAATCCACTTCCCTCCCTATGTATTTCATTCGAAGTTAGAATCGACCTTTGACTCGGAATCCTTCAGCTCGTCCATGAGTCACTTCTTGGAGCAGAATTATTCAGTGTTGTGCCAATGGATTTTGTGGTATTTACACCATTTTCCTATGTCCTTCTTCGTCTTCTCATTACCCTTCTTCTGTTGCGGATTTGAATGGTTTTCTTGATAGTGGACATATTTTTCTGTCCTTTTTTGTGTGATTTGGGGCCACCTTTTCCCTGCTTCATTTGTGAGGAGTTTGCAGACCCAAACTCTCACCTCTTCTACTTAAATTTATGCTCGATCTTGACAACATATCTATAAGCCCTACCCAATGAGGCCATGTCCATAAAATCCATTTTTTTTTAAATGTATCTATGCAAACAACCGTGATATTTGATCACAAGATGTCACTCAGAGTCTTCGATACCCAATTTGGTGCGCAAGGTCTGGAAAATATTGGTGAAATATGGTACTATCTAGTCCCTTTCCTAAAGCAGGGTGGTACATCTAGTGTATTGGTCCTCATAGCTTCCAACAGGGTAGTATTTTTCTTTAATCACATCCCAGAAGGAATTCCATGTAGGAGTAACCACAAATATTGCATATTCCTCTATGTCCCTTTTCTTAGAGTAAGTATCCCACCAGTCCTTAACATGGGGGATGACCATGACGAGTGAAAAAGTGATATTTTCCCTATAGGAAAAATTGTGGACCAAAAACTACCCTTCGAGCATATTCAACCAATTATATACAACATATGCATCTATGAGTCCTCCAAATAATTGAATATCAAAATTTACATGTACCTTGAAGGGGGTTGCATGGCCGCTTGATGAAGATGCTTCTCCTATGGGAAATTTTCAAAGGATCTACGCAAAGTTGTCCATCATTTTGTTCATTTTTCACGCAAGGGCTCCCTTGTGAAATTTTTTAAAAGGATCTCCTACTCCATCATATTTCTATTCATCCCCCATGGGTTGTTGTCGATATCGGTGCAACTAATCTTGCAACGACTCAATTGGTTTGAGTCCCAACTTCTTGTACCTGGATCTTGTTGGGTACATGCATGAAGAAAAATAAATAAAGAGAAGACCGCTCTAATACTGTTGATCCATATTTGGGAGTGGAACAAACTAATTAACATATTGAATACAATAAACATAGAGATATGAAGAAAAACATAGATATCTAGTGAAACATGTCTTCTATTAAATGAATGAAATAGGCTGAAGTTATAAAACAATAGAACTGAAACACTTGCTCGAATGGTGGTAGCTATCTTTGAGAAGAGATGTGGCTGCTACACACATCCATATGAGAAGAATGATTACAATGAGGCTCCAAAGGCCTTTCTAAAATTATACATGAATGCCAAAACCCTATACATCCAAAAACCTAACCCTAGGAGATGAAACACCAAAATTTATGTGTGCCCCTATGGGTAAGTTGGTACCTCAACTTCCTAGGGTCATAACTTTGGCATACGACCTTTGTTTTAGGTCCGTGAAAGCCCGTTGGAAAGGTATTTTCGAGAACTACACATTACACCATAAAAATCTGACTCTGTCTATAGTTTGACTATGGTGAGACAAAAAAACATTGTTTAGGGCCCCAAAACGGCCATGGAAGTACATAAAGATGTGCTGACATGAAAACACACAAAATAATCTAGTTGGATTAGGAGAGAGGCCACTAGTATCCACCTGGAATATGTGTAAAGCTTCAGACATCCCCAAAAGTGTAGAAACCACAATTACAAATAAGTACGAAAGAACATGCTGAACTAAAAAGTGTCAAGAAAAGCTAGTTGGAATAGGTGGGTGGCCCCAATATCCACCTGGATCAGTGAGATATCCAACATGATCACTATCTTCTTGAATTTGGTGGTGTACTCTTACACACTCTTCTCTTTAATTTACCTTAACTCATACCAATGGAACCACTAGTCCTATACATATCCAATAGGGTAGAACTAGGACTTGATGAGAGTTTTAAAATCCTCCCAGTTAGTAATTGGTGGATCACCCTTATGCACAAGTGTCTCAATGTAGATTTTTCACTGGGTTAGTGCATGTCCCTCTCGTTTTAGTCGAGAAAATAAATTCTTCTTCTCTTCATCTATATTATGAACATTGCAATACACTTCTAACTATTGCAACCAATGATTCAACTCAATAACACCGATACCACCTTGATAGGGTTCGATGTCCACTTTTTCTTCCATTTTAAAAAGAGGTTGTGAATAAGTGATGGAACTGGAACTTGGTTTCTCTTTCTTGAGCTCTTTCCTCAACTCATTTTCTCGGTCTTCACTAAATCCTAGTTTCTCATCGGATATTTCTTTTCAGTTAGAGCCACTAGCCTCCTAGAAAGTTTCAAAGTTGTTCTATATATATTCCTTGGGGAGGGTCACCTTGTGAGATATATCAATGATTTACTCTTCTAGCCTTGGAAATATCTCTTTTGTTGCATGCCAAGGGTTTTTATGAACTAACTCATCCGCCATGGCGAGGGTTTTGTGACTTCCTTCTTAATCCAATTCCTTGATCTTGTAACTTTCCACAAATAACCCAATGTAAACTACTCCCATAACAATATGATCTACAAAATTCCATGGATATTCTAATGGAACATACTGTCACAATAGATCTTGTATTATGCTAGAAACTTTTATCATGCAAGTTTATCTCCTTAGATATCGTATTTTTTAGCACTACGTTATTGATCAAATTTAAGAAAATAATTGAAATATAAATAAGAAATAATAAGAAAATGATCACACCATCCGCAAAAATGAACACAAGATGTATCTTGTGGAAACTGGATACATGAGAAAACCTAGCTAGAAGGTGAGGCCTAGGCTCTACACTCTTTTCTTTAGTTATGAAAGGCAAGTATAAATAAAGGGGAACTCACTATGGAGTTTTTTTTAACATTGTGGCCTAAACAACTTTTATAGAATCTTCTATCTCCTCTAATATTCTCTCAAATCCCACTCCTAGAATATCTACTCATCTATGGAATAGGTCCAATGCTAAATAATGTAACCCCTTCTCCTCCTATGGGCCTAGAATTTAGCATAGCCTAATAGTCATCTAGGGTTATGTCATGCCATAAAAATTAATTAGTGATAATGTTTGGACCTTGTAGAATCTTCTTGAAAGTTCACATGTGTGTATCCCCATATGTGTGAGTAATGGGGACTGACATGGCATCCACTCATACAATGTTGGTCAATAAGGTAGTTCAACTTGTGGAAGGCATAACTTCAACATATGGGATTTATACATACTTGGAAATGTATCGATGTCTAGAATGACATTAAGGGGATAATATTTATCTTCATAAAGTTTTGAGTAAAAAAAAATTGATTTGATGCCTACAGTGACTCCAAATTCTCAAATTGGACCTACCACTAAAATAAACCTTGGACCTACCACTAAAAAAAAAACTACAAGACAATTCCCCCAATTATTCCATCCAAAAAGGTACCAATATAGACGAAAAATAAAACGTAGATTATAAACTTGAAAGAAACTACATAAAAAAATTAACATCCCCATTTCAAAGGATTATACATTCAATTCCCATAAATAACATATTGAACCTTTAATAAGTATATTGTTATAATATCCTCAATTACTATGTTAACATAAATTAATAATAATATTATGGTTTACAAAGTCAAAACATTCGTCCTCGGGCCAAGCACAAGAAAATAAATGCTAAGTTAGACCAGACAAATATCATTAGATTAAACGAATAGATCTCTCATATAAATTAATTTTGCATATCCCAATCTCTAGTTTAGCTATTTTATTGGTCACAATTTTGTCCTGTATCACTATGAGATTGAAGAAGGTGACCACGTGTATGAGCCGACGTGGCTAAGAAATCCACTGTATCTTCTATATATAATATATGTTAATATCTATGTGTGTGTGTGTGTTTTATAAAATAAAAACAAATTGTCTTCGATCATTAACTACTGAAATGGAGTCTGAGAGTGTTAGCCTTCCTAAAGAGTATGTGGATATGTTGGTACAATAATTTGCGTATGATTTGGTTCGAATACCACCTACAGAAGACTTGG
>ML790735.1:209895-222318 GCA_009831015.1 Picea engelmannii | reverse complement strand
GTCACTACCTCTCTTCATGTGATTATTCCAAGGAAGTTTTGAAATAAGTGGGTAGGATCGTGGATGTGGTCGGTTTTAAGGATAGCAATTTGTCTCGAAACTTTCTCTTCGGTATTTCTACCATCATGTGTTGCGTTGTAATAGAATGTGATCATTTGAAAATACAGAGCATGGTTTTAAGAATATATCATGGGATGTTTTACGATTTGAACATTGAAAATCTTGCTAGATCTAGGATGAAGATTTTTTCTTTTGTACAATCCACATCACTCTCTATACATTAGGGCATGAGAATTTCAGCAATATGGCTAATGAATACCTCTAAAACAAAATGGCACTCCTAAAATTCGTTTGGATTAAAAATCAAATTAGTTTCATTGAATCAGAGTTTGATTACATTGGCCTTCTAGTCGACTCAGTAATTCTTTGTATTTATCATTTCCATTACCTGCACGATACAACTATAGATGTTGAAATTGAGACAAGAATAAAAAAGAAGAAGAATACTGATGATGGAGGCAAGAATTATGAAAAAGAAAAGAATGTTCATCTAATTAGTGTAGCACTTGAAGGAGGGTTGTGGTTAATTAATTCCATAGTCACATTCATGTCCCATAAGGAACAAAAAAATGAGTTTTTCTCAGAGTCCAGGGAGATGCTGCAAGAGTCGGATATAGTAAGAGAAATTTTCTGAATGGTGGAAGTCAGCCTTGTGGGTTTCAAATGTCTAGGTTCATCTCATTTGAAATTTGATCTAAATATTGTGGCGACACTTCTTAAGGAAGAAGTTTGTGAAAGAAGAAACGATGTTGTTTGAGTTTTTGGTCGGAGGTCATTCCTAACTATAATCAACAACACAAGCCTAAACGACAGGATGGTGGTCATTCCCGACTATACTCAAGTCTTGAGCAAAAGAGAGATGGAAACATTCTTGAATAAATTTATTTTGGATTAGAAATGTCTTGATAATGCTGACAAGGAAAAGACAGACCTTTGGGCAGATTATTATTGGAAAGTTTGCGAGAAACTTATAATTTTACAGAGTCTCTAACACCTACATGATGTGTGAGATGTTCTCCTCTCAACAAGGATCTATAAACAAATGTGTCATCCAAATAAAGTTTTACAAATGAATCTAAAAAGGGACATAATACATCATTCATCAATCACATAAATGTAGCTAGTGCATTACATAAACCAAAAACATGACCAACCATTCATACAAATATTACCTTTTCATGAAGTATTCTAGGCGTATTATTCTTTAACATGTACAGGATGGTATCCCAATTTAAGATCCAACTTGGTGAAGTACTTAGCATGCTACAACTGGTCTAACAAATCATTGATCATGGGTAGAGGGTACAGATTCTTGAGTTTGGTCTTGCTCAAAGATATATAGTTGATACACATTAACCAAATCCCATCCTTCTTAGGTACTATGATTATAGGTGACCCACAAGGTGAGGTGATTGTTTGAATTAATCCTTTCCCTAGCAACGGTTGAAATTGTTTATTCACTTTGTCCACTTCTAGAGTAGACTATATGTACAATTGAATATTTGGTAACGAGGAGTCAAGAAACAATTGAATATTTTTCATAGATCCTTGCAAGGGTGCCTTCACTCTGACATATTCCTCCCTTAGCTATGCCTCTCTTAATAAAAGAAATACATACTTTTTCTTGTAACTGATGAAATTTTTGTATTGGTTAGAACTTACCAAAGAGATATTTAATTTCATGAAGATCACATCCCTCATTTACATGTTGGGGCTTCAAACACTACACCACATACATCAATGGGTACTACATATAGATCAACTTCAACAATAAAACCTACACTTATATAAAACTTGATCTTACTTTGTTTAGTGACTTTGATCTATGCATCCTTATTCCCCCATATGAATGTATATGGGCTCACATGATCATGAACTTACAACCCAAACTTCATGACTAGATCATTTTCAATGAGGTTGGCCCATGATCCAGAATCCAAGAGAGAATATGTCTTGGTAGTTTTGACCTAGATCTTGATATGGAAGAGTTTTATAGCCTCCCTCTCTTCCTTGCGATAAAGGCTACCCATATTCACCTCCTTTTTCACTGAAATGTAGACAATCTTCTCATCCACATCTGATGTTCTCTTTACCTAGTTTCACAAATCCTTTCATAGAAAATTCTTCTTCTTAGCATCCTTCTTGTGGTTCTTTGAATTCAAATTTCGATTGTAACATCCCCCAAAATAAATTATTTCTAAGTTTGAAATTTCTTCGGAAATTATTTTCGATTTTGTTAAATTCGAAATTGGATTTTTTTTTACATTTATGGCAATTTCGAATTTCGAATTTAGTTAATTGTAATTAATGATTATGAATGTTGGGAAAATATCTGATCTGACCCAACTAACTACTTGACTATGACACTTGTATGAAACAAAATATTTTATGTTTATTGTTGATGGACAAATGGAACAACCAGGTTAAAATCCATTGACCATGACTCCATGAGTGGGAACATGTTGGAACTACCTCAAGGATGATTATTACAAGTGGAAAATCGGGAATTTGGCCATTGGCAGCCCCTGGAAATTAGGGATTTGGAAATATACGAAATTTCCCAAAGGGGGAAAATACCTAGGCACAAATGCTTTAACATATATAGCATATGGGAGGAGGTAGGATGCTGCCTAGTATGCTAGGAAAAAAGAATTATATCTTGATGTTATGAACACTACTTGTTGAGTGTGAGGCAAGGAGGAACTGTGGAAACTGAAGGACTATTGTTGAGGAGGATTTCTGAGTTCTCCCTCATGGATTCATGGTCAGGCTCGGGGGTGAACATGGCAAGTGATTTGGCTTCCCTATTCTAAGGTTGGGAGGAACTTGGTTGTTCCATTTGTTGTTCGCCAACCATTTCAGATACGTTTATCTACTCCTTTATCTGGTCAAATGTTATTTAAATTGTTGGTTGATAGTATGTATATGTTTAATCTGGAGATAGTATGCATATGTTTAATCTGGATGAATTGCGTTGTTTATTAAATTCTGTTGAAAGGGGTTAATTGTAGGATAAATATCTACATTTTTAACTATAGACATTTAGTAAAAATTTATGTACATCTTGGATGGAAATGAATTTAAACATGAAAATATTAGGAAAAATATATGTGCTAAACAGAAACACATTTCATTGACTGAGCTAGAATTTCCTACTATATATGTGATTCTTACACAATTAGATATTCTGTTTGTATAGAGAACTATGGATTGTGCGAACGCTAAAGTAATTTTCAAGTAAATATGGGAATCAAATATACATATATGAACAGACATATCCTTGTGGGCCATCCCTTATTTTTGGGCAGATTGTTCTATTGATTATTATGTTGTTGGAAATAAGTAATAGATAGTGTAATACCTTACAATTTCATTGGACTCATTGATTAGGAGTAACTCTGGGAGTAAGCACGAAAGTTTAGAATTGAAATACATATATTATTTCCATGGATTAAATACACGGACTCTACATGCAGTAAGGAAAAAATCAAATTGTACAAACTCTATTTCACACATGCATTGAGTACCTACTGTAGTCTTGACTAAAATATATGTGTAGATATTATAAATTAAAATATACAATATGTTCCAAACATTCATGTAGAATAAGTTGTGCAAACGAAGTTGAAGATAGAATGAGTATACAAAATAGGAAGATACTATATATATATATATATATATATATATATATATATATATATATATATATATGCATGTAGGTGTATAGTTGTATGTATAAGTAGCCCAGATCCATCTAAAAAGCCTACTGCATGTGAAATCAAATTCCAATGATATAAAAGAAATTATGTTCAACCAGATGTTTCCTCAATCATAACAGGAGTTTGTTTTCTTTTCATAACAGTGTGCACTTCACTTATAAACAAATTTAGTATAAGAGGAGACCAGTCTAATGACCAATTTGGAATAAATCATTAATAATCATTGCTTCATTACAAGTAGACAGGAGAAGAATCCTATGACTCCCACATTTAAATTTATTACATATCCCAAATCAGACCAGAAAACAAAGGTGTACCCAACCTTACACAAGTAACGCATTTTTAGTCTTCCAATAGTGAAAGGTCGTAACGAAAATTCAAATTACTTATTAACCAACCACTACAGGAAATCGAAATGGAACTTTACACCATAACGATAAACCAAAAATTGGAACCATGGTCTTCATTGTTAGAACCTAGAATGATATCCCTGAGAATACTGAAAAAACGAACCCGAGTACCTTTTGCATGAGGGTATGTCCAAAATCCGAAGCTTTCAGATGCACCAACCCTGAAAGGAAATCGAGAAAGTTTTCCATTAGTATTTTATCGAAGAGTAATAGAAATTCTTACATGGAACATAAAACTAAATTACTGGAATAAATTAAATTATAAAGGAAACAAATGCAGGAAAGTTCGGATTGTACTTAACTCGGGCCTATGGTACAGGTCGCCTTTCCTCTATGCATTCTTGAACACCATCCATGAACCCGAAGGGGGTGGAAGGAACAAGGGCCACATGATGGGTACCCTCGCAGTAAAAAGGCCCATCATTAGTGTTGGAAGCCAAACTTTTAGTAAACATTCAAAATGAAAACAATCATATAGACAGTATAACGAAGTATGTATAGTTGACCATAGTTTAAGTTTATGAGTTCTTTCTTGTTTTTAGTCAAACCCTATTGAAGAAAAACTAAACCACGAGAGATATAAACGGGGTTCATATGGATATAACCACATAATAGAATAAGGAAAACAAAAACGGTAAATTTAGGGGATATTATTACAACTCTGGAAGGGACAAATAAAAATAGTAATGCCAGGAATTTAGGACTCACGGGACTGACTATGTAACGAAGGTTTTTTCTCACGAATTCCTTAATTTTTACTGTACCTTTGTTTGGACATGGAAAGTGTAGCAAAGACCAAACATTACCTGCATACTTAGGAAATAAGACACTTATGACTTCTGAGGGTAAGGTTTCAACAGAGAGAAAATGAAAAATGACATACTAGAGACTCCTTTCAGTTGATTACAGAGTTACCGATACATGCATACCTGAACTACACTGAAAGGTGCAAAGACCTTTCTCACACCAGTGGAAACCCAGTTTTAGACTAGGTAGGGAACCGTGTAACCACAGGGATTTTTCTCTAGTCAAACCCTCGTTTCGATAGAAATCTTGACTGAAGTCACCGAAGGACTTCTAGGTTCAAGGATAGAAATTTTGATGTTATATCAGAGACATAAACTTCCAAGGAACTCAGGTAAGCAACGAGTAAAACACAAGAGTTTGCAGTATACGAGGTCCTAGAACAATGATGCAAAAACAAGATTGAAACCAAATAAACCTTAATATGGCTACCAGATGAAATACCATTACCAAAAAACTGTACCAGATCCACGGAAGATAACCAGTCATGAAGGAATAATTTACCGTAAGATTTGTCTTAAATAAATCGGGGATGGATTAAATGATCAGAGAATTCTTACCAAGCTGGTGGTTGTATTCGGTGGATGTGGCCCACCATGCTTTCCCCTACTAGAGAGAACTTGATTTTGGCAAGATACTAATCATATTGTTGTGGGAAAACTGAGACGTGGGGTTATCACTGCAACAAAGGGAAAAATCTATACGAAGCCAAGAAGAGGGGTGAAGCAATATATTTGGAAAAATTCTCCGTAGGGTAAGCTTAATGGGTTAATGCAGTGTTGTACATTGTCCATGTGATGAGGGAAATGTGGAAATCTTTCTATTGGGCACTTTAATGAAAATGTTGGCCCCAAGGAGGTGAGTTACAGATGCCATCAATCTCATTGGTAGGGCTTTTATGCCATGGCAGTCGTATTCTCTCAACCCAAGGCAACTGTAACATCGTTTTAGTTTCAGACTCTAGTTGTGTGTTAGTTCCTTCTATCCAAGTTTAGTTAGGGTTCAATGCCTCATCTCAGAACTATCATCCTCATGTTAGGGGTTGGATCAAGGGCTAGTTCTAGGTAGTATGATAAATAACCAAGAGCGAGTAAGCAGTTTCCATTCGTCGGCTCAACTACGTTAAGCCTTACCTTTGTCACACATACAGATATTAATTCGTCCTTTAAGTACTTGTTACCTACACCTGAGGGAATTGATTTATCACTTCATAATTTAAGCTTGTTCATACATTGATACCCTTCCCATAGTATGCCTTACTTGTGCGAATGGAAGAATAAATTATGGTGGTGTATATAAATATTACAAATGGTTTGTTTAAGTCATAAGTATAGACTATGGAAAGGATAGATATAAATATATATATTTGCAAATA
The DNA here is from genome assembly GCA_009831015.1 of Picea engelmannii. Lineage (NCBI taxonomy): Eukaryota > Viridiplantae > Streptophyta > Pinopsida > Pinales > Pinaceae > Picea > Picea engelmannii. Next base: position 215,950 of record ML790735.1, on the reverse strand, counting down.
GTCTATTGTTTATGAATTTAAATATATCCATCTCCCTTGAGATTAAGTTTTAGATAAAGTCCTCTAATCACCATTGATAAAGGATGTGGTAAGTGTAAATAGTGGAAAGAAAGAAGCATTTAATCACCTTATAATGTAGCAAGACAGGTGTGGCATGGATTGGACGTGGTAATTAAGTTTAATGTCCCTAAGGATTTTATTTTTTTTGGCAATTTTAGGGAAACATTACATCTATGTAGCTTCCAACACTTATATTTGTTGTGACAATATATATCACAATGTTTATAGTGGTTTTTTGGATCCTTTCAGTAATGTGTAGTGTTTTCCATCTTCTTGTCTTTTCCTTTCTATATATTCTTCCGATCCTTGGAAGCATCTTGGTGGTCTTTGTTTTTTAAATCACTCGGTTGTCCTTTATGATGGCCTATATTCTCTAGGTATTATACTTGCACACATGCCTAAGCAACAATCCTTGGTTTAAAAAAAAACACTTTCTTTTGCAAGTGACTATGTAGACCCCTAGATACTTGAGGAGTATGCCTCAATTATTGGGAGAGATATCCAACATGATCACTATCTTCCTAAATTTTCTGGTGTACTCATACACACTCAACCCTTGAATTTACCTTAATTGATACCAAAAGATCCATTGGTCCTCTACATACCCAATATGATAGAAATGGTACTTGATGAGAGTTTTAAAATCCTCCCACTTAGTTATTGGTGGATCACCATATCTCCTAAGGGCCTCTATGTATCTTTTCCACTAGGTTAGTGCATTTTAGCTCATAAAAAAAATTCTTCTTCTATTCATCTATATTATGGACATTGAAATACACTTCTAATTATTACAACCAACAATTCCACTTTATATCACCAATATCACCTTGATAGGACTTGATATCCATTTTTACTTCCATTTTAAATAGAGGTTGTGAATGAATGATGGAACTCGAACTTTGTTTCTCTTTCTCGAGCTCTTTCCTCAACTCCTTTTCTATGTCTTCACTAAATCCTAGTTTCTCATCAAATCTTGCTTTTGAGTTAGAGCCACTAGCCTCCTAGAAAGGTTCAAACTTGTTCTCTATATATTCCATGAGGAGGGTCACATTGTGAGATATATCAATGACTTACTCTTCTAGCCTTGGAAATATCTCTTTTGTTGCATGCCAAGGGTTTTTATGAACTGACTCATCCACCATGGCCAGGGTTTTGTGACTTCCTTCTTAATCCAATTCCTTGATCTTGTAACTTTCCGCAAATAACCCAAACAAAACTACTATGGATTTTATCTCCTTAGATATCATATTTGTTAGCACTACATTATTGATCAAATTTAAGAAAATAATTGAAATATAAATAAGAAATAATAAGAAAATGATCACACCATCCACAAAAATGAACACAGGATGCATCTTGGGAAACTTGATACATGAGAAAACCTAGTTAGAAGGTGAGGCCTAGGCTCTTCTCTCTTTTCTTCAGTTATGAAAGGTAAGTATAAAGAAAGGGGCACTCACTATGGAGTTTTCTTTGACATTGTGGCCTAAACAACTGCTATAGAACCTTCTATCTCCTCTAATACTCCCTCAAATCCCATTCCTAGAAGATTTTCTCATCTATGGAATAAGTCCAATGCTAAAGAATGAAACCCTTTCTCCTTCTATGGGCCTAGAATTTAGAGTAGCCTGATAGTCATGTAGGGTTAGGGAATTCCATAAACCTTAATTAGTGATAATGTTTGGACGTTGTAGAATATTCTTGAAAGTTCACATGTGTGTATCCCCACATGTGTGAGTAATGGGGGCTAACATGGAATCCACTCGTACCATGTTGGTCAATAAGGTAGGTCAACTTGTGGGAGGCATAACTTCAACATATGTGATTTCAACATTGTTGGAAAGATATCGATGTCTATAATTACATTAAGGGGATAAGATCTATCTTCATAAAGTTTTGAGTCAAAATATTTCAATTTGATGCCTACAATGACTCCAAATTCTCAAAGTGGACCTACCACTAAAACAGATCCGACAAGACAATTTCTCCAATTATTCCATCCAAAAAAGTACTAATATAGATGAAAAATAAAAAGTAGATTATAAACTTGAAAGAAACTACATAAAAAAAAATTAACATCCCCATTTGAAAGGATTATACATTCAATTCCCATAAATAACATATTCAATTCCCATAAATAACATATTGAAACTTTAATAAGTATATTGTTATAATATCCTCAATTACTATGTTAACATAAATTAATAATAATATTATGGTTCACAAAGTCAAAACATTCGTCCTTGGGCCAAGCACAAGAAAATAAACACTAAGTTAGACCAGACAAATATCATTCGATTAAACGAATAGATCTCTCATATAAATTAATTTTTCATATCCCGATCTCTAGTTAAGTTGTTTTATCGGTCACAATTTTGTCCTGTATTACTATGAGATTGAAGAAGGTGACCACGTGTATGAGCTGACGTGGATAATAAAGCCACTGTATCTTATATATATAATATATGTTAATATCTATATGTGTGTGTGTGTTTTATAAAATAAAAACAAATTGTCTTCGATCATTAACAACTAAAATGGCGTCTGAGAGTGTGAACCTTCCTGAAGAGTATGTGGATATGTTGGTGCAATAATTTGCGTATGATTCGGTTCAAATACCACCTACAAAAGACTTGGCTCAGGTTTTATACAACTATAGGACATTAGAGACTATTTGGGATGCCAAACAAGAAATATTTAACCCATTCACCCGCCAACCCTTCGACATTAGCAGTGTTATTCTGCAGGCAGAGTTGAGGAAAGAAATGCGTCGATACATGCTCAACAACACAAGCCTAAATGAAAATTTGGAGATCATTCCCGACTATACTTAATTCTTGAGCAAAGGAGAGATGGAAATTTTCTTGAATAAATTTATTTTTGATTATCAATGTCTTGTTAATGTTGAGAAAGAAAAGAGATACCTGCAGGGAGAGTATTATTGGAAGGCCTTGTGGCAAAAATTTAATCTGCTTTATCTTTATTGCCAATACCGCCCGAAAAATAGGGATGTGTTTTGTTCAATCAAAGGATATGAATACTTGTTTCATATAGTAGATGGGAGGCTTTGTTTTTTATGTCGTCACTACCTCTCTTAATGTGATGATTCCAAGGAAGTTTTGAAAGAAGTGGGTAGGATCGTGGATGTGGTTGGTTTGAAGGATAGCAATTTGTCTCAAAACTTTATCTTTGGGATTGCTACCATCATGTGTTGCGTTGTAACAGAATGCGATCATTTGAAAATACAGAGAATGGTTTTAAGATTATATCGTGGGATGTTTTACGATTTGAACATTGAAAATCTTGCTAGATCTAGGATGAAGATTTGTTTCTTTTGTACAGTCCACGTCACTCTCTATACGTTAGGGCATGAGAATTTCAGCGATATGGCTAATGAATACCTCTAAAACAGAATGGCACTCCTAAACGTTGTCTGGATTAAAAATCAAATTAGTTTCATTGAATCAGAGTTTGATTACATTGGTGTTCTAGTCGAATCAGTAATTCTTTGCATTTCCCATTTCCATTACCTGCACGATGCAACTATACATGTTGAAATTGAGACAAGAATGACAAAGAAGAAGAATATTGATGATGAAGCCAAGAATTATGCAAAAGCGAAGAATGGTCATCTAATTAGTGTAGCGCTTGAAGGAGGGTTGTGGTTAATTAATTCCATAGTCACATCCACGTCCCATAAGGAACAAGAAAATGAGTTTTTCTCAGAGTCTAGGGAGATGTTGCAAGAGTCGGATATAGTAAGAGAAATTTTTTGAATGGTGGAAGTCATCCTTGTGGGTTTCAAATGTCTAGGTTCATCTCATTTGAAATTTGGTCTAAATATTGTGGTGACACTTCTTAAGGAAGAAGTTTGTGAAAGAAGAAACGGTGTTGTTTGAGTTTTTGGTCGGAGGTCATTCCCGACTATACTCAACAAAACAAGCCTAAACAAAAGGATGGTGGTCATTGTCGACTATACTCAAGTCTTGATCAAAAGAGAGATGGAAACGTTCTTGAATAAATTTATTTTGGATTAGAAATGTCTTGATAATGCTGACAAGGAAAAGAGAGACCTCCAGGCAGATTATTATTGGAAGGTTTGCGAGCAACTTATAATTTTACAAAGTCTTTAACACCTACATTATATGTGAGATGTTCTCCTCTCAGGTAGGATCTATAAACAAATGTGTCATCCAAATAATTTTTTACAAATGAATCTAAAAAGGGACATAATACATCATTCATCAATCACATAAATGTAGCTAGTGCATTACATAAACCAAAAAACATGACCAACCATTCATATAAATATTACCTTTTCATGAAGTATTCTAGGTGTTTTATTCTTTAACATGTATAGGATGGTATCCTAATTTAAGATCCAACTTGGTGAACTACCTAGCATGCTACAATTGGTCTAACAAATCATCGATCCTGGGTAGAGGGTACAGATTCTTGAGTGTGGTCTTGCTCAAAGATATATAGTTGATACACATTAACCAAGTCCCATCCTTCTTAGGTACTATGATGATAGGAGACCCACAAGGTGAGGTGATGGTTTGAATTAATCCTTTCTCTAGCAACAGTTGCAATTGTTTATTCACTTTGTCCACTTCTAGATTAAACTATATGTACAATTGAATATTTGGTAATAGGGAGTCAAGAAACAATTGAATATTTTTCATATATCCTTGCAAGGGTGACTTTACTCTTACATATTCCTCCCTTGGCTAAGCCTCTCTTAATAAAAGAAATACATACTTTTTCTTTTAACTGATGAAATTTTTGTATTGGTTAGAACTTAACAAAGAGATATTTAATTTCATGGAGATCACATCCCTCATTTACATGTAGGGGCTTCAAACACTACACCACATACATCAATGGGTACTACATATAACTCAACTTCAACATTAAAACCTACACTTATATAAAACTTGATCTTACTTTGTTAAGTGACTTTGATCTTTGCATCCTTATTCACCCATATGAATGTCTATGGTCTCAAATGATCATTAACTTACAACCCAAACTTCATGACTAGATCATTTTCAATGAGGTTGGCCCATGATCCAGAATCCAAGAGAGCATATGTCTTGGTATTTTTGACCTAGATCTTGATATGGAAGAGTTTTGTAGCCTCCCTCTCTTCCTTTCAATAAAGGCTACCCATATTCACCTCCTTTTTCACTGAAATGTAGACAATCTTCTCATCCACGTCTGATGTTCTCTTTACCTAGTTTCACAAATCATTTCATGGAAATTTCTTCTTCTTAGAATCCTTCTTGTGGTTCTTTGAATTCAAATTTCAATTGTAACATCCCCAAAAATAAATTATTTCTAAGTTTGAAATTTCTTAGGAAATTATTTCCGGTTTTGGTAAATTTGAAATTGGAATTTTTTTTACATTTATGGCAATTTCGAATTTCGAATTTAGTTAATTGTAATTAATGATTATGACTGTTGGGCAAAGATCTGATTTGACCCAACTAACTACTTGACTATGACACTTGTATGAAACAAAATATTTTATATTTATTGTCGATGGACAAATGGAATAGCCAGGTTAAAATCAGTTGACCATGACTCCATGAGTGGGGAACATGTTGGAACTACCTCAGGTCTGATTATGACAAGTGGAAAATCAAGAATTTGGCCATTGGCAGCCCCTGGAAATTAGGGATTTGGAAATCTATGAAATTTCCTAAAGGGGGAAAATACCTAGGCACAAATGCTTTAGCATATATAACATATGGGAGGAGGTAGGATGTTGCCTAGTATGCTGGGAAAAAAGAATTATCTCTTGATGTTATGAACACTACTTGTTGAGTGTGACGCAATGTAATGTCCCGAAGGCCGAGCCCTTTATAAACCTGATGTATGAAACAAATTGTACATATGTGTTATAGGCTGGTGAGCCGAGTTCCTATAAGCTGTAGGCTTATGTGTTTGTTAGGCCAGGGAGCCTAAGTGTTGAAGGCCAGGAGCCTGCTGT
>ML790735.1:191670-203085 GCA_009831015.1 Picea engelmannii | reverse complement strand
TGCTCCGGGGTGGGAGGTCTTTTCACTCAAAAGATAAGTACAATTCTCTATTTTATTATATGATGTGTATATTGTATACAGTTTTAATGTTATTGAATTTGTTTGTATATACATATATATACATTGCATAAATGATTGCATTATTGCACCCACGACTGTACCTAAGGTATCTCATATTTCATTACTTAAGAAATCTATATACCTGATGCTAATCATGTAATCTATTGGAATATGATTCAGGTGGAACCATAAAGTGTCCTGCAAGTGGACAGGAAAAGCAAACAGCTCTGAAATCGAGCTATAGATCTTGTAAAGGTACAGTGGACCTGGTACGGTCCTGAGGACACGACATGGAGCATGAAGAAGTTATGCGTGTAGAGTACCCGCATCTTTTTGCAAATTTTGAAAGGCTTGCAGAGATAGTGTAAGTTGCACTGAGGACAGTGCAAAAATAAGGGAGGGGGATTGTAATGTCCCGAAGGCCGAGCCCTTTATAAACCTGATGTATGAAACAAATTGTACATATGTGTTATAGGCTGGTGAACCGAGTTCCTATAAGCTGTAGGCTTATGTGTTTGTTAGGCCAGGAGCCTGTTGTTGTACTTGTATGTATGCAGAATATTTAATAAAATATAAACACCGCCAGGTGCAGACCGACCAAGATGAATGAGTGAAGGGGGACTGAGCGTCCACAGAGTGGGAAAGGAACGATGGGCTGGAAGGTGGGAAAGGGGCTGAGTGATGAACCTAGGGGCTAAGCCTAGGGGGCTTAGGCCTGGAATAATATTTTAATATTATTTCCAAAAAGAGCCATGTGCATATTATTTTATCCTAAGTTCCTAACAAGGGAGGAAACATGCAAAGGGGATGCACGCTGTGGAACACATGCAGTTCCAAGGGTGACAAGTGTCAGCCTTGGTGCATGCAAATAAAAGAGACGAAGTAAGCCGTGAGAGGGGGTTCTCATCCATTTGATCCGTCTATCCTGAGGGGGAGGAAGGGAAGCCAGTCTGCAAGAGACCCTCGCATAATCCTGATACAGAAAAGAAAGCCGGTGTTTTCCTGAAGAATCCGTGTACAACCCCGTCCAGTGAGCGTGGAGTCTGTGTCTGACTCTAATAAATCCCGTGTGCGCATTCCCTAAACAGGAAGCCTGTGTTGGACTCAAGTGGGAGGATCCTTGTTTGTTGAGAAAAAGCTGAGTTAGCCTGTGTGTAGAACCTTGTTCCGAAATCAACACCGTGAGATCATCATGTGTCTGCTAAACTGATTTGGGAAGCCCGTGTTTGTTTCCCAGTTGGATGTTGTGGCCACGCAGTGATGGACTGCGCGTGGCTTACTGGCCAGTGTGAACTCATGCTTAGCTTGTGTGTAACCTCTCTCCAGGTGAGGGAGGTGATTGTGGTTTGAAGAGGCAGGTTGTCAGGCCTGCGAGCAACTCTTTCCAGGTGAAAGAGTTTGTTGGGAAGTGTTTTCTTCCAGAGAGTGTCCAACACCAGCTACGTGCTCTAAGACTTCCTGATCCGGCCTGTTGCTGAGACCCAGAAGGGGAGGTTAGAACCGATGGACTGTGCGTGTGAAGGTGTATACTCCCGGGCGGAACAGGCATGTGGGGAATGAGGGTCTAGTAGTAGTGGGCGTAAGATGGCATCTTTGGGAAGAATCCTTCTAGATATTTCTGTGATGTCTTCCCTGTAATCTCAGCCTAGCCTAGGATTCCTTGCCTTGGGGTGGAGCTCGGTCCCAGCTCGGGGGTGACCCACTGTTGAGCTGATGAACATTGTGGTCTAAGGCTGGGAGGTTCGTGGAAGGCCTGCACTCGGTTGGTGTTTTCTACATCTGTTAAAAGATAAGTATTTGAATTATGCTTTGATCATGTTATGCGTGACTGGCTATTTATGTATCGTGTTTTCCGCTGTGTAAATGAATTAATGATGAATGTTATGGCTTGTTTAATTATAGCAGTACCCATATATTTTACTCTGAGTTTAAGTGTGTTTAATTGTGTTAAATGCATTTTCTTATAAAACCCAGTATGAATTCTGCAAATTCCATGTACAGAACGGTAACTGAGGGGTTTGGAAACCTGGGTAGTGAAAGGGTACACTACAAATTGGTATCAGAGCAATTGGTACACTACAAATTGGTATTAGAGCAATTGGTACACTACAGGCAAGGAGGAACTATGGAAACTGAAGGACTATTGTTGAGGAGGAGTTCTGAGTTCGCCCTCATGGATTCATGGTCAGGCTCGGGGGTGAATATGACAAGTGATTTGGCTTCCTTGTTCTAAGGTTGGGAGGAACTTGGTTGTTCCATTTGTTGTTCAGCAACCGTTTTAGATAGGTTTATCTACTCCTTTCTCTAGTCAAATTTTATTTAAATTATTGACTGATAGTAAGTATATGATTAATCTGGAGATAGTATGCATATGTTTAATCTGGATGAATTGCGTTGTTTATTAAATTCTGTTGAAAGGGGTTAGTTGTAGGATAAATCTCTACAGTTTTAACTATAGACATTTAGTAAAACTTTTTGTACATCTTGGATGAAAATGAATTTAAACATGAAAATATTAGGAAATATATATGTGCTAAACAGAAGGACATTTCATTGACTGAGCTAGAATTTCCTACCAGATATGTGATTCTTACACAATTAGATATTCTATTTCTATAGTGAACTATGGACTGTGCGAACGCTAAAGTAATTTTGAAGTAAATCTGGGAATCAAATATACATATATGAACAGACATATCCTTGTGTGCCATCCCTTATTTCTGGGCAGATTGTTCTATTGATTATTATACTATTGGAAATAAGTAATAGATAGTATAATACCTTACAATTTCATTGGAATCATTGAGTGGGAGTAACTCTGAGAGTAAGCACGAAAGTTTAGAATTATAATACATATATTATTGCCACAGATTAAATACACGGATTGTACATGCAGTAAGGAAAAAATCAGAATGTACAAACTCTATTTGACACATGCATTGAGTACCTACTGTAGTCTTGACTAAAATATATGTGTAGATATTATAAATTAAAATATACAATATGTTCCAAACATTCATGCAGAATAAGCTGTGCAAACGAAGTTGAAGATAGAATGAGTATACAAAATAGGAAGCTACTATATATATATATATATGCATGTAGGTGTATAGTTGTCTATATAAGTAACCCAGATCCATCTAAAAATCCTATTGCATGTGAAATCGAATTCCAGTGATATAAAAGAAATTATGTTCAACCAGATGTTGCCTCAATCATAACAAGAATCGGTTTTCTTTTCATAACAGTATGCACTTCACTTATAAAAAAAATTAGTATAAGAGGAGACTAGCATAATGACCATTCTGGAATAAATCATTAATAATCATTGCTTCATTACAAGTAGACAGGAGAAGAATCATGTGACTCCCACATTTAAATTTATTACATATCCCAAATCAGACCAAAAAACAAAGGTGTAGCCAACCTTACACAAGTACTGTGTTTTTAGTCTTCCAACAGTGAAAGGCCATAACGAAAATTGGAATTACTTATTAACCAGCCACTACAGGAAATCGGAATGGAACATTACACCATAACGATAAACCAAAAATTGGAACCATGGTCTTCATTGTTAGAACCTGGAATGATATCTTTGAGAATACTGAAAAAAGGAACCCGAGTACCTTTTGCGTGAGGGCATGTCCAAAATCCGAAGCTTTCAGATTAACCAACCCTGAAAGGCAATCGAGAAAGTTTTCCATTAGTATTTTATCGAAGAGTAATAGAAATTCTTACATGGAACATAAAACTAAATTACTGGAATAAATTAAATTATAAAGGAAACAAATGCAGGAAAGTTCGGATTGTACTTAACTCGGGCCTATGGTACAAGTCGCCTTTCCTCTATGCATTCTTGAACACCATCCATGAACCCGAAGGGGGTGGAAGGAACAAGGACCACATGATGGGTACCCTCACAGTAAAAAGGCCCATCATTAGTGTTGGAAACCAAACTTTTAGTAAACATTCATAAAGAAAACAATCATATAGACAGTATAACAAAGTATGTACAGTTGACCATAGATTAAGTTTACGAGTTCTTTCTTGTTTTTAATAAGACCCTGTTGAAGAAAAACTAAACCACGAGAGATATAAATGGGGTTCATATCGATATAACCACATAACAAAATAAGGAAAACAAACACGGTAAATTTAAGGGATATTATTACAACTCTGGAAGGGACAAATGCAAATAGTAATGCCAGGAATTTAGGACTCACGAGACTGACTATGTAACGAAGGTTTTTTCTCATGAATTCCTTAATTTGTATTGTACCTTTGTTTGGACATGGAAAGCGTAGCAAAGACCGAACGTTACCGACATACTCAGGAAATAAGACAATTATGACTTCTGAGGGTAAGGTTTCAACAGAGAGAAAACAAAAACTGACAGACCAGAGACTCCTTTCAGTTGATTACAGAGTTACCGATACATGCATACCTCAACTACACTAAAAGGCACAAAGACATTTCTCACACCAGTGGAAACCCAGTTTTAGACTAGGAAGGGAACCGTGTAACCACTGGGCTTTTTCTCTAGTCAAACCTTCGTTTCGATAGAAATCTTGACCGAAGTCACCAAAGGACTTCCGTGTTCAAGGATAGAACTGTTGATTTTATATCAAAGACATAAACTTCCAAGGAAATCGGATAAGCAACGAGTAAAACACAAGAGTTTGCAGTATACAGGGTCCTAGAACAACGATGCAAAAACAATATTGAAACCAAATAAACCTTAAGATGGCTACCAGATGAAATACCGTTACCAAAACACTATACGAGATCTGCGGAAGATAACCAGTCACGAAAGAATAATTTACCGTGAGATTTGTCTTAAATAAATCAGGGATGGATTAAATGATTAGAGAATTCTTACCGAGCTGGTGGTTATATTCGGTGGATGTGGTCTGCCATGCTTTCCCCTACTAGAGAGAACCCAATTTCGGCAAGATACTAATCATATTGTTTTGGGAAAACTGAGACACGGGGTTATCACTACAACAAAGGGAAAAAACCACACGAAGCCAAGAAGACGGGTGAAGCAATAGATTTGGAAAAATTCTCCGTAGGGTAAGCTTAATGGGTTAATGCAGTGTTGTGCATTGCCCATGTGATGAGGGCAATGTGGAAAGCTTTGGATTGGGCACTTTAATGCAAACGTTGGCCCCAAGGAGGTGAGTTACAGATGCCATGAATGTCATTGGCAGGGCTTTTATGCCATGGCAGTCGTATTCTCTCAACCCAAGACAACTGTAACATCGTTTCAGTTTCAGACTCTAATTGTGTGTTAATTCCTTCGATCCAAGTTTAGTTAGGTTCAATGCCTCATCTTAGAACTGTCAGCCTCATGTTAGGGGTTGGATCGAGGGCTAGTTCTAGGCAGTATGATAAATAACCAAGAGTGAGTAAGCAGTTTCCATTCGTCGGCTCAACTACATTAAGCCTTAACTTTGTCACATAGACAGATATTAATTCGTCCTTTAAGTACCTATTACCTACACCCGAGGGAATTGATTTATCACTTCATAATTTAAGGTTGTTCATATGTTGATACCCTTCCCATAGTATGCCTTACTTGCGCGAACGGAAGCATAAATTATGGTGGTGTATATAAATAACCCAAAGAAAACTACGATGGATTTTATCTCCTTAGATATCATATTCGTTAGCACTACATTATTGATCAAATTTAAGAAAATAATTGAAATATAAATAATAAATAATAAGAAAATCATTACACCATCCACAAAAATGAACACAAGATGTATCTTGGGAAACCTAATACATGAGAAAAACTAGCTAGAAGGTGAGGCCTAGGCTCTCTCTCTTTTCTTCAATTATGAAAGGTAAGTATAAAGAAAGGGGCACTCACCATGGAGTTTTCTTTGACATTGTGACCTAAACAACTGCTATAAAATCTTCTAGCTCCTCTAATATTCTCTCAAATCCCACTCCTAGAAGATCTGTTCATCTATGGAATAGGTCCAATGCTAAAGAATGGAACCCCTTCTCCTCCTATGGGCATATAATTTAGCATAGCCTCATAGTCATCTAGGGTTAAGGCATGCCATAAACCTTAATTAGTGACACTATTTGGACCTTGTATAATATTTTTGAAAGTTCACATGTGTGTATCCCCACATGTGTGAGTAATGGGGGCTGACATGACATCCACTCATACCATGTTGGTCAATAAGGTAGATCAACTTGTGGGAGGCATAACTTCAACATATGTGATTTCTACATTGTTGAAAAGGTATCGATGTCTAGAATGACATTAAGGGGATAAGATCTATCTTCATAAAGTTTTGAGTCAAAACATTTCGATTTGATGCCTAGAATGACTCCAAATTCTTTCTCCAATTATTCCATCCAAAAATGTACTAATATAAACTAAAAATAAAGAATAGATTATAAACTTAAAAGAAAGTATATAAAAAAAATTAACATCCTCATTTCAAAAAATTATACATTCAATTTCCATAAATAACATATTAAACTTTTAATAAGTATATTATTATAATATCCTCAATTAATTACTATTTTAACATAAATTAATAATAATATTATGGTTTACAAGATCAAAACATTAGTCCCCGGCCAAGGACAAGAAAATAAACCCTAAGCTAAACTCTCAACAAGATAAATATCGTTCCACTAAACGAATAGATCTCTCATATAAATTAATTTTGCATATCCCGATCTCTAGTTCATTTGATTTATCGGTCACAATTTTGTCTTGTATCTCTATGAGATTGAGTAAGTATGAGCCGACCTGGCTAAGCAAGCCACCCTATCTTCTATATATATATAATATCTGTTTTATAAAATAAAAACAATTTGTCTTCGATCTTTACAGCCGAAATGGAGTCCGAGAGTACTAACATTCCTGAAGAGTATGTGGATATGTTGGTGGAAGAATTTGCCTATGATCCGGTTCGACTGCCGCCTAGAGAAGACCCCGCTCAGGTTTTATACAACCGCAGGACACTAGAGACTATTTGGGATATCAAACACGAAGCCGTTAACCCATTCACCCGCCAGCCGTTCGACATTAGCAATGTTATTCCGCAGGCTGAGCTGAGGCAAGAAATGCATCGATACATAGTCAAGAGCACAGGCCTAACCGAAAGGCTGGAGGTCATTTCCGACTATACGCAAGCCTTGAGCGAAAGAGAGATGGAAACTTTCTTGAAAGAATTGGTTTCCGATTATCAATGCCTTGTTAATGCTGAGAAGGAAAAGAGAGACCTGCAGGCAGAGTATTATTGGAAGGGCTTGTGGCAGAAATTTAATCTGCTTCGTCTTTATTGCCAATACCGCCCGGAAAACAGGGACGTGTTTTGTTCAATCAGAGGATATGAATACTTATTGCAGGTAGTAGATGGTAGGTTTTATTTTTTGTGCCGTCACTACCTCTCTTCATGTGATGATGCCAAGGAAGTTTTGAAAGAAGTGGGCAGGATCGTGGATGTGGTCGGTTTGAAGGATAGCAATTTCTCTCGAAACTTTCTGTTCGGGATTGCTACCRTCCTGTGTTGCGTTGTAACAGAATACGATCATTTGAAAATACAGAGCATGGTTTTAAGAATATATCGTGGGTTGTTTTACGACTTGAACATTGAAAATCTTGCCAGACCTAGCTTGAAGCTTTTCTGCTTTTGTACAGTCGACGTCACCCTCTATACGTTAGGGCGTGAGAATTTCAGCGATATARCTAATGAAGACCTCTACAACGGAATGGCAATCCTAAAAGCTGTCTGGATTAAAAATCAAATTACTTGCATTGAATCAGACTTTGATTACGTTGGCGTTCTAGTCGACTCAGTAATTCTTTGCATTTCCCGTTTCCATTACCTGCACGATGCAGCTATAGCTGCTGAAATTGAGCCAAGAATGGCGAAGAAGAAAAATACTGATGATGAAGCCAAGAATGATGAAGAAGCGAAGAATGTTCATCTAATTAGTGTAGCGCTTGAAGGAGGGCTCTGGTTAATTAATTCCATAGTCACAGCCACGTCCCATGAGGAACAAGAAATTGAGTTTTTCTCCGAGTCCAAGGAGATGCTGCAAGAGTCGGATATAGTAAGAGAAATTGTCCGAATGGTGGAAGTCGTCCTTGCGGGTTCCAAATGTCTAGGTTCGTCTCATTTGCAATTTGGTGTAAATATTGTGGCTGCACTTCTTAAGGAAGAAGGTCTTGAAAGAAGAAACGATGCTGTTCGAGTTTTTGGCGATTTTCTTGGAAGCGATATAGTTGATGAGTATTCTTCAAATGTTAGGCTGTTGCTGCAAGAGTTTATGCAGAATGTCAATGTATCTGAGCAGACATAGTGCAATTACGTACCGGCGATCCGTATGCACTGAAAGTCGGCTGGATATTAATGGCATGCAAATATAAACTTGACGGATTATGAGATTACGTTTGGAGCAGCGGTAGTCGATGAATGGTACATGGCTTAAGTTTGGATTTCGTAGGTTGCAAATTTAAACAACACTATCATATTTGGTGCAGTTTACATTTAATTTGCAACTGTATTCTCGTTAAGCATTTTTTTATTATTATTATTATTAATAATTTTTAATTTCACCTCTAAATAAGATACAGATACTAAAAATTACTAAATTGTTACATATAGATATCAAAAACTAAATTGATGATATTAAAAACTAAATTGGTGTATGAGATCTTTTGTATATGAAATTCTCCTTTCAATTATTTAACTAATAAAATCTATATAGACCCACTCCTACTCAAATTCACTGATAAAATTTACATAGACCCACTCTCACTCAAACCCACTTAAGTTCTATATTATATAAAAAAATATGATGCCTTCATTTAATTTACATCCATGGCTGCTGGCTGCTTTGAGAAGTAGTTATTAACATAATTTTCATATTAAATAAATCATTTCAAAATATATTAAAATTCCAAAATATATTAAAATTATTTGTTAAAATCATTTTAGATTATATATAAATCATTTCAAAATATATTAAAATTCCAAAATATATTAAAATTATTTGTTAAAATCATTTTAGATTATATCATTGTTGAAATCAAAATAATTTCTTGATTTTTAATATTTACAAATCATTGTACCATTTTCTTTTACATTATGTCATTGTTAAAATGAATACACATACATAATTACTCTAAATCACTTTTTCATTACATCTGATCATATAAATCAATAAATCCTATTGATTTACATTATATCACCCTATTGGAGATCAATTCTTATACATTAAATTGTTGATGAAATCAATTTCAATATTAAATCACTTTTTCATTACATCAGATCATATAAATCAATAAACCCTATTGATTTACATTATATCACCCTATTGGAGATCAATTCTTATACATTAAATTGTTGATGAAATCAATGTCAATATTAGTTACTCAAAAAACAATTTCCACATTACTAAGATCAATACAACTTCATATTTTACATTGTATTATTACTAAAATCAATACAACTTAATATTTTATATTATATCATTATTAAAATCAATACAATTACTATATTCATATCTATTATACCATTATAAAAATTACATATTTAAATTTTAATATTATTATAATTATAAATATAATTTAAATAATCACATGGTTAAAAACATGGGTTTCTTCTTAAGAGATCACAGATTCAAATCCAGAAAGGGGTAGGGTATGTATACCTTAATAGACTTGTGCAGAAGGGGGTAGGGTATGATGATGATTATTATTATTATTATATTATTAAAATTAATTACATTAAAATTTATAAAAAAACAATAATTTTCTAACTACTAATTATATATTTTTAAATTCAAATTCAAAACTAGGTAGATGTACACAATATTAAATAATCTTAAACTATATATTATAGCATAATATATGAGTGCTCATACACATTACAACAACCATATAACCTCAATAGTGACGTGTGACGTGGAAGAAGAACTACACTTATGAAGTAGAACAATGGAGTATTTATATTGTGAAGTGAAAATGCTACAATGTATAACTAACAATATCTCCTTAAAACAATAACATTTGTTCTAATTTTGGGAGTAATTTTTAATGTTATTATAAATCTTAGAATTTTAGAGCATTCGAATTGGTTATGCAATTGCTAAATTCTCTTATCTTGGTGAAGTTATAAAGTAATTCATCGTGATCTTTTAAATACTTTTTATATCTTTATATAATTTTAAGGGTTTTTTTTAGTAATTTAACCTTTCTTCGAGGGGTAACTTCCTTTTACCTCACTTAAATGTAATTTAACCTTTCTTCGAGGGGTAACTTCCTTTTACCTCACTTAAATGTTCAAGTACAAGATGATTCAAAATGAAAATGTCTCCTTTGTATATATAGGAGACTAGGAGGTATAATTACAACTAATGGAATAACGCTGACATAAATAAAATAACATTACTAATATAATATGCCCCAATTAAGGGATAATGGGCCACTATTTGGGGCTTAACATGCCCCTCCCCTTAAGACAAGTGTTGTCCGCAACGCTTGAGTAACTCTGGATGCTTTTGTATAAAAGACTCATCTTCCCAAGTGGAATCTTCAGTCGATAGTTTCCTCCATTTAATGAGATACTCTAAAATGGATCTATTCCTCAGCTGGTGAATTCTTGTGTCAGTGATGGCTTCAAGCTCCAATATGATTTTTCCTTACTCGTCAAGTTCTGGCAATATAGTTTGAACTGGGATCTTGTCCCCTATAACCTTATTTAAGCATAAAACATGGAAAACTGGGTGTACTCGTGAAGATGCAGGCAACTCCAACTTGTATGCCATAGTACCAATCTGTAGAATAATTAATTCTCACCACACTTATGTCCCTTACTGTACTTGTTGTCACAATTAAAGCATAAACCTTTTGCTTTTCTTTCCTCCAATTGTTGAGGTGTCAACCTTGTAGGTTGAGGTTTTTTAGAATAAGGAGCATTATTCTCTCTATAGATGTAAGGATTGGTCCTTCTTGTAGCCATAGCCATATTTTTACTTTCAACATTTCTTGTCACACTAAATGCATTCTCCAATGATTTGGGTTCCCAAAGGTGAACCTCATGTTAAATGTTATCTCTTAAATTTCCTATGAATACATCAATCAAGTGCTCATCCGGAATATCTGTTACCTTTATATTCAATCTTTGGAAGTTCTCAATGTGCTCTGTAATTGGAACCTTTTTCTTGAGATTTATCAATTGGCTAAAGAAGGTATTTCTCCTTGTATCCTCATAGTGTGCTATCATTTCTTTCGTGAAAATTGTCCAAGTGACGAGTGATTTGTGAGAACAAAGCCATCTATACCATACAAATTGATTGGGTTCTAAATATAAAGAA
>ML790735.1:177455-191405 GCA_009831015.1 Picea engelmannii | reverse complement strand
ATTTTTCAATACTTCCAAGATCTCCGCTTTTAAACCATCCATCTTTTCCTCCAACTTAGCTTCCATCTCTTGTAGTTCATCTTTTGTTATTGTCTTCTTTTGTAAATCATTTATGTCCCTACGTATTTCTTCACCTTCATCAAGAGTCCAAGTAGGATCATCTGGAGGCTTATTTGGTGTAGAAGTTCCCTTTTTTGGTGGCATGTTGGCAAAGTATCACTTTAAACCTTGATTTTGAGGTGGTTCTTCTAGACAATCTTCCTTTTATTATATCTCAAACATTTCGGCCCTTCTGAGTATTAAATTTTCTTTTTTTTAGGTCTCTAATATTTCTTCTCTCCAATGCCACAGGTTTGATCAAAATTGTATGTGACAAGTGGAATTTATGGTAACTTCCCCACAACTTGCTAATTTTTGGCCTTTCCCGGAGATCTCACTTGTATAGCGTGCCCCACACAATATAATTGATATAAAATTTTGAAACTCGTACTAGAAATACTAAATATTGTCCCCTATCCAATGCAACTAGTCTCACTCAATTTGGATACTCTAGGAAGAAGTTATGATTGTTTTACCTGGAACACCTTCTTGAGACTAGTCAATAGGACTAGTCAGATACCCTATATTCCACAAGGTGTATCTACAAATGAAAGATGAAGTAGAATATAAATGTCTTACCATAAATACCTTACTAATTTCTCTGAATAGCCTCTAGATTTTAGGTTCTGAAACGTTACAGAAATTGTTTTATAGAGAAAATTCCACAATGACTCAGTTTAGGATGATTCCAAAACCCTATCTTGTACAGGTTGTATCTCCACAAGTATAAGGACTCAGGAGCTGAAATTTTAACCCAACGTACCTTGATCCGTTTACTAAATATCCTCCAATCCGTTCCTTCTGAAACGTTGTAGAAAAAAAATTATAGAAAAAATTCCAAGGTGTCTCAGATGTAGTAGCGAAACCCCAAGTCCTTGAGCTCTGATACCATATGTTAGGAACCAAATATCAATATAGCATAGAAAAACCTCAAAATGAGTAATCAACGCCTTGAAAAAGAGAGAAATTCATATAATAATCCTCTTCGAGGGGGCAACCTCCTTATGCCCACATAAATGTTCAATTCCAAGATGATTCAAAATGAAAATGTCTGCTTGGTATATATAGGAGACTAGGAGGTATAATTACAACTATTGGAATAAAGCAGACACAAATAAAATAACATTACTAATGTAATATGCCCCAATTAAGGGGTAATGGGACACTATTTAGAGATTAACAGATGGCCATCATCTCTTTATCATGTGCAGATTTACCCAAATTGTGATGAAACAATTGGTTATTGGTGAATTCCAAGGGGCACCATTCTTGCATCAAAACCATGTCAATACCTCTACCTAAGGCATCAAATTCTAGGAAAAAAATATTAGTAATACATGGCATTGCTTATTCTATAAGGCTTTCTTAATTTCCTCTCCTAATTCAAAATAATTGTTTTTTTGCATATATGTTAAGGGAGAAACAATTTTTACATTATTTTTTACAAACTTTGTATAGCATACAAAAAACACTAAGAATGTATGTATGATTTTCAACATCTTGGGTTGAAAACACTCTTACATAGTGGAAACCTTTTTGCAATCTATGTGTATTCCATCCTAACTGACAACGTTCCCTAAGTATTCAACCTTTGAAGCCAAAACATAATTTATGGAGCATTTTAGGAATAATTGGTGGTCCTGCAAGATCTATGTGTGAATCCTAGGTTTTCTTGTAGATCAATATATCATTAAAGAATAACAACACAAAAGTTCATACAAAGGGTCAATTTTTTTTGTTCATGAGGCTCTCGAAGGTGGATGGAGTAGTGGAATGAATACATTTCATCACTAAAAATTCATAACGATCCTCGTGTTTGTGGAAGGTTATATTTAGGATGTTTTCCTCTTTCAACCATATTTGGTGGTATCCAAAACATAGATCAAGTTTGTTGAAAACATTGGCTCCATTAATTTCATCAAATAGATCATGAATAATTAGGATGGGGAATTTTATTTTGATAATTATTTGATTCAAAACCCTAAAATTAGGAAACATATGCCAAATAGATTCCTTCTTTAATACCATGACAACTAGTGATGAGAAGGGATTAGTACTCAAATGTATGAATCTATCATATAATAGTTCCTTAATGATATTTGTTATTTCAGTATTCTATATAAACAACTTCATATATGTTGATGTTTGGACAACATTGGGAAGACATTCTCTTAGAATAATGATTAATAATATAATTATTGATTATTAAATATCATATATAATAAGTAAATGATAATAATACATAGTTATTGATTATTCAAGGGATGCATCCTTTCATGGATGGTCACCACATGATCCCTATATATGGAACACGCATCATTGTAATAATATATCTATTATATCTCATATGAAGAAAAACAACATGGTATTATAGTAGGATTGGGCTTGACTCCATCACCAGAGGACCATGAAATTGAGAGAAGATAACTTGCATCAAAACCATTGTGTGCGGTAGAAATATTTAGGCCACCACACTGGATATTAACGTGTCCGATTTCTTGAAGAATATGTTTGAGGTTGGAGATGGATCTAACTAGATTGGTTATGTTGCATTGTCATACAATGGCACGAAGATCAAACGTCTTGGACGCAAAGATATTGTGGTGGCATTGAGAGGTAGTGCAACATGGACAGAATGGATAGCTAATTTTATGCATACACTAACTCCCCCTCGTTTTAATCCATTAGACTCTCGTGAATATGTGAAGGTGTGGATGGGATTTTTGAGCATCTACACTTCCCACGATTCATCGTGCAGGTTTAACCATGGAAGCGCAAGAGAGCATCTTCTATGTAAAATTGCGAGACTTGTACAAAAATAAAAGGGAGAAGATCTTAGCATAACCATAACTAGACACAACATGGGAAATGTGTTGGCTATGCTAGGTGCTTATGATATCGTCGAGCTTGAACCAAATAACTCCCATTATGAATCTTGTGGCATAATACCAATCATGGTATATTCATTTGCAAGCCCACATGTTGGAAATGTTGCTTTCAAAGATCAGTGTGATGAATTGGGCCTCACAATTATGTAGGTCATGAATGTTCACGATGTGGTGACAAAGATACCCGGTGTAATATTCAATGAGAAATTTAGGCTCTGGAAAAATGTGACAGACATAATTTCTTGGACTTGTTCTCATGTCGGTGTTGAGCTAGCGCTGGATCACAAGCTATACACACAATTCTTCAAACTCAAAACTCATCATCCATATTGCATTCACGATCTGTCAATGTATTTGTAGGTATTGGCATGTCATTGCAACCATCACCATCAGTAGCTCCATCAGGATAACAAACTCTAATTTCATTACGAGGGAAACATCGATTTCGGCTCTGCCTTAGTAAGGAACCTTCGTAGTGTCTTTTAGAAACATACTATATCATCTCATATGAAAAATATATTTGAAATTGGTGATATGGTGAGATATCAGAGAGGGAGCATCCAATGAGGTAGACTAGGCACCAGTTTTTTCCAATGGATATGGGCACACATTTTCATAGATATCTCTTTGGAATACCCATGAAGGATTGCTCGCTAGTGAAGATCCACCATTTGAGATTATAACTTATTTCGATATTGAATGGGAGGGTCCTATATGGACTAGTAGGAGGGAATGTGGAATTCATCCTGACATGCCTGAAATAGTCAGATGAAGGAACCAAGACATTGGTTTCACGAGGAAACCTTAATGTGTCTTTTGAGACATTGGTTCCGTGAGGGAACATCGATATGTCTTAGACGTTGGTTCCATGAGGGAACCTCGATATGTCTTAGACATGTGTTCCATGAGGGAATCATGAGATGTCTAGTATGGACACAGCTCATGAGTGAAGCCTGAGATTGGACACTTCAGGATATTTGGGTGTTCAATATACATTCATGTACCCAAGGAGAAAAGGACCAAGCTAGACCCTTCAGCAAGAAAGGGTACATTTGTGGGGTATAGTGAGTCTTCGAAGGCATATCATATCTACATCCCTTGTCAGAGATAGATTGAGGTGAGTAGATATGTTACCTTTGAGGAGGAGGCAAATTTCAGGAGATCTAAAGGATCTCACATGAATATTGATAGTGATAGACATAAAAAGATGGTTCCTATTGATCCAATTGATCTCGTTGATCTTATAGCTCCAGTTTATGTTCCCAGAGCTATTGCAGTAGGTCGGAAGAGACCTACATGGGCTCACCAAAATCTACAATTGGCATAAGGATATGCATCTCCTCGTGGTACCTTCCGAGTGAGCAAGATACCTTAGAGATATTCATGATATGCCACATCTATGAGCCACATCATTCATTTTGAGCCTTCCTGTTATGAGGAGGCAACTAGTCATCCAGTATGGAGAGATGTCATGATGGAGGAGTATCAATACATCATGAAGAATGATGTGTGGGATATTGTTCTGAGACCTAAAGGGAATTTTGTAGTGACTTCCAAATGGATCTACAAGATCAAACACATAGTTGACTAGAGCATCGAGAGGCACAAAATGAGATTTGTTGCTAGAGGATTCTCTCAGGTGGAGGGAATAGATTATGAGGAGACATTTTGTCTCATTGCTCGATACACTTCTATATGGATGATTATTTCCCCTACAACATCCATGGTTTAGAGATTACATCAGATGGATGTAAATACAACCTTTCTCAATGGAGATATTGAGGAAGAAGTATACATCAAGAAGCCAGATGATTTCGTGATACATGAAAAGGAGTCTCATGTGTGTAGGTTGAACATGGCCTTGTATGGACTCAAGCCACCACGTCAATCTTGGTATGCAATGATTGATGGACACTTGATGATTTTATGGCTTCAGAAAAAGTGTTTTCGATCCTAGCCTATACCACAAGACTGTTAATGGTGAGTCCCTGATTTCGGTCATCTACGTTGATGATTTATTCCTCACCAGTACATAGAGCCTTATTGATTAATGCAATTATGTGTTGGCCTCTAAGTTCGAGATGAAGGACCTTGGTATGATGCACTACTTCTTGGGACTAGAGGTGTGGCAGATAACTGATGAGATATTCCCGAGTTAGGGGAAGTACACAGCTGAGATATTGAGGAAGTTTGGGATATTGAACTTGAAGCATGTAACTACACCAATAGTGACGAATCTGAAGAAACTAAGTGTGTATTTTTCTGATTCTAATGAAATTGATTTGACTCTGTACAGACAATTGATTGGATCATTTATGTATCTAGTTAACACTAGACAAAATATTTTCTATGTAATGAGTGCGCTTAGCCAGTTTATGATTCAGTCGAGATAGACACACTAGATTGTTGTGAAGCATGTGTTGAGATACCTGCGAGGCACAGTTGGACATGGTCTGCGATATACTTCTAGTATTTATATGATATGGAAATAATATATTAACTTTGATTGGGCATGGAGTGTAGTGGACAGAAAGATCACCTTCAGGTTCTTTTGTGGTTTTCTGGTGTAGCAGGAAACAAATTTATGTGGCTTTGAGAACAAAAGAAGAAGATTACATTGCATTACGTATGTTGGTCTGTGAAGTAGTGTGGCTTTGCAAGATCCTTGCAGATTTATCCGAACATGTGTTGGATTCCACCATTATTCATTATGGTAACCAAAGTTGTGTGAAGATCTACGAGAATCTAGTGTTTCATGACAAATTGAACCACATTGAGATCAAGTACCATTACATCTGAGACATGGTGCAGAGGAAGGAAATATTGGTGTTGTACCTTCCTATAGATGAGTGGTTTTCGATGTTCTTACCAAACCGAGATGAAGTTCAAGTACTTTTGTGACAGACTTGGTGTGGCAGAGAAAGTCTCCCTTGCTGAGAGGGAGTGTTGATGTTTGCAGCTTCCAGAGATTCTCCAAATCTTACTCCTATGTGACTGATTTGAGTTGACCTGTGATGACACTTATCTGAGAAGGGATAAGTGCATTTGGGCTTATAGCCCAGCGTCCCTTGTGGATAGCACATGAGGACACATCCCATGTGGAGAGCACATGAGGACATGTCAAGGGACTTGAACCTTGATGTCACACACTATGGGAGTTGACCCTAGTGTTTCTAGAGGGTGTAGCCTCTAGAAGTCCACATGGGAGTGCCATGTGTAACAAGCATTCTCCATATCATACTCCTCTATGAATTGAGTTGATTTGATCTGTGAGGAAACTTATTCGATAAGGGATAATTGCATTTGGGTTTATATCCCATTATCCCATGTGGAGAGAACATGAGGACATGTCAAGGGAGTTGACCCATGACATCACACACTATGGGAGTTGACCCTAGTGTTTCTAGAGGGTGTAGCCTGTAGAAGTCCACATGGGAGTGCCATGTGTGACAAACCTTTTTCTACTATGGTGTTTGTGTATCACTGGCAGAGATTGTGTGTCTTTGGACAGTAGTTGTGTACTACCACAAAAATATACCTCCCTAGCTAAGAGAAAGTGTTGATGTTTCAACATCAGGCATAAATTCTCCTAGACTGGGATGCAGACCAAAGGAGAGGATACATTTATCATAAATGTGCGCTTGTCATAAATGGGACCATACATAGTCCTTCCTTGATCATGACAAGGAAGAATATGAACTCGAAGTGCTTGAAGTGTTTTCCACTTGTTAGTTAGCATCAGGATAGCATTCACTCACAGGTGTGTACTTGTGGTGAAAGATCCTAGTGTCGTCATTGTCCTAGTCATGGTGATTTGACAAGGAATGATAAAGACTCAAGATATTGTATGTTATTACATATGGACCCTGAGTGAGCCTAATATTAGAGAGAGTTAAATTGGCTCAGAGGGAGAGCCACAAAATGAGTTTCTTCTCGGTTCAGGTGGGAGAGAGACATCTCCCAAGACTTACAGAAAAGTGTCATGAGTCTAGGGTGAAGTTTGTATACTTCAGAGACAATCTTGGCATGATCCAGC
Source organism: Picea engelmannii (assembly GCA_009831015.1). NCBI lineage: Eukaryota > Viridiplantae > Streptophyta > Pinopsida > Pinales > Pinaceae > Picea > Picea engelmannii. Next base: position 184,382 of record ML790735.1, on the reverse strand, counting down.
ATGTCTCCCTTGTTGAGAGGGAGTGTTGATGTTTGGAAAACAACAAGAAGACATTCTCTTATAATAATAATTAATAATATAATTATTGATTGTTAAAATTCATATATAATAAGTAAATGATAATACTAAATAGTTATTGATTATTCAAGGGACACATCCTTTCATGGATGGTCACCATATGTTCCCTATATATGGAATACTCATCATTGTAATAATATATTGATTCTATCTCATATGAAGAAAAACAAAAATATAATGATGCACATTGTGTCGTAAAATATAGAGAATCATTGGAATACCATGGTCATCCTCCCCTCGTGAAGGTGGTAATCCCTGGTATGTTTCAGATACTATTGATGGTCATATAGGACCAATGGAATTGAACTACGTAATAATTCTTGAGTGGATTTTATTTAATATATTTTCCATGTGATTAGAGGTTATATTTTTAGGGGAACCAAATGTAATTCCAAATAGGTCCTTCACAAATACACTTGTCAATATAAAACAAGTGGTTTTTTCTATTATACATTCCCATTTGGAGTTTCACATTCTCACATTAGTCGACACATTTCATGATACCACCATTGGAAATCATACTTTTAAAATTAGGTATAGGATGAATATAACAGTAGGTTATCATGACCACTCTACTATGAGTAAAATTGTGGGTGATGCCACTATTAATAAAGGAAATCCCTTTGTGATTTTGATATAACCAATTAGATTCAATGTTTAGGGTGTCGAGAAACTAGACAAGGAATGGAGATAAAAAAAAATCCCCATCCATTGGAGGGGTGGAATCATCCAAGTCTAGTTTAGGAGTCCCTCCAATGGATGTGTGTTTTGAGTGTTCTTATGGAGATACATTCATTTGAAATAATTTACATTAGTTACATTTGTTCCTTCAAAATATCACTCATCACAATTATAGAAAAGGTAGTGGTGTCCTACCATCTCTTTTGATATAACTAGTGGATTCTGATTGGCTACAGGTTGAGGAGGTTAGGGGTATTTTCCACTATGGTCCTAGGGAGCATAGTGAATAAGTGTGTCTTTTTTTGGGAATTGATCACCATATCATATTCTTTAGATATTCACAAGATTCTAACCATGTTTTTGGGAACTACATCATGATGTGTGATATAACTACCTCATTGAGACCACTGATGAAAACTTGCTTAAAAAATGAATCAATTAGGTCCTCTGTGCATATTGCAAATCATCAAAGGAAACAATATAGTCAATAACTATGTCAATTTGGTGTAATTTTTTCTTTCATCCCTAATAGTGGGTGTCATGTTGAAAATCAACATAAGGGGCCTACAAAAATTGGGTTGAAGTAATGTATCCTCCATAAGCTTTATTATACCATTTCCACCACTACCAACATGATGAACACAAATATAACACCCCAAATTTTAGTTTCTATAAGTCAATAGTAATTCCACGGAGAAACAAATAAGGTTCCATTTAGATAACCCTTTTGAAATAATTGAAGCCATCAAATCTATTCATGTTGGCCTTTGGAAAGTGCTTCCATGAATTTTGATCCTTAAAATGTAGGTCTGAGTTATCTAGAAAGAGCATGTGAGTGGCCTGCACTTCATTGGATAGGGATTCATCATTGTATTAGATTAATGTTTGGATTTGGTATATCGATACCCAAGTGGGAAGTTAACACCTCCAACTCCTAGCCTCAGTGTTAGTTCATTGTGTTAATACCTTTGAGTGAAGACTCAATAATAGAAACATTGGTTTCAAGAGGTCGGTTCTAAGTAGGCGGGGCATGCTTTTGGTTCTGCATGTTATATATATAATGAATCCAAACCAGGGGACCACCTAATTTTATTTTTAATTTTTTCTCCCCACTTATCTCACTTTGATTAGTGACTTGAAAGGAGTTTTTCATATATACCATAAATCATTATATTGTTGGTCCACATAAAAGTAGTTACTTGAGAGGTAGACCCAAGTGGTCATCATGACACAATGTATATTTTTAGATTGGTCTTTCACAATGGTGATGGAATATCCCAAAATTATTTTTTAATCCTAGTAGGAGTATTACTCTGTTGAATATTACTACAATGACATAATTTCCAAATTCCTTCTCGATGAAAATATGTAGGAATTTCATTGGCCAACTACAAAGGTTAGGGTATTTAGGATCTCGAGGATAGAGGAGTGTCAAGAAATATAACTCTCTAATATAAACAAGGGTTTCCAACACTATGATTCAACTGAGTAATTCATGACACGAACTAAGGAGGATAGGTCATATCATTATCCTTACTAATCGATACCCTAGTATGTGAGAGTGATCTTCCCAGGTGTTATTACAGGTTAACTATATCAACACGAAATATACATTTTTATGTTACCAAGCTGGTTTTAGGTGAAACTAAAGGGATTTTTATATACCCAAGGCTATGTGTAAAATTATGTATATAGGTGTTATCTAATTTGGTACTACTTGAAGTGGTACTAATAGAGGTTACAAGAATGTCTAACTAGGTGACATGACTTGTATTTAATTCTATGTGTATTCTTCCTTAACCATCATTTTACCCATCAAAAAATATATGTTTGTGTTATCTAAATACATCAAAACATGCCTTTTTCCTTAAAATAAATACACTAAAAACTGGAGGTGTATTGGCTCAAAAAATAACTTGGATACCACTTGTTGTTAATCCCTAGACAAAGCCCCATGTTAAGTATAAAACCCATTAATAATCCTTAGATATTGAATTATTACATTTTCAGTGTTATATTAGTAGGTCGGATAGAACCCTTCATTGTACCCTTTCATTATAATTGTACCCTTTGTCTCCCATACACACACACACACACACACACACACACACACACACACACAGACCAAGGAGACCTAGTCTTAGGATATCTTATTTCATAGTCTACATTGAATATATTATAAAAGGACCTTGTTGCCTTGAAGTGGACTATTATTCATTGAATTTTTATCATTCTCAAGGCATGGTTCATAACATTTGGTATCACAGCATATGATCCTAGGGGTTCACTCCTTCATCTCAGACATCTTGGAATTTTTTCTATAACTTTTTTTCTAGAATGCATAAAATAGAAAAATGTTTAAGAGACTGAGAAGACATGGAGAATTAATTCAAGCACAAATTTCAGGTTTTGGGTCATTATATTTGTAGATATATATTTTGAGGAAATTAGGGTTTGTGACTACTCCTGAAATTAACCTCAAATGATTCATCTTTTTATTTTCACAATAAAACTATTTCGATCAAGTTTCAGAATCTGAAAGTTTATGAATCCTAAGACATAGAAAATTACATGTGGAATTTTTTTCATATTTTGGATCATTATGATTTATGATATATATCTTTTGGAATCTTGGTTTGTTTACTAATCCTGAAATTAGTCTTAAACAACTCATTTTAGTATTTTTACTATATTGTTTATATCATTGAAGGTTCGGACTGTGAAATTTCCAGGATTTAAAGAAGTCGTATAATATTATTACAAGAAAAAATATTAAACTCATAAGGATTCAAATTTCAAAAATATATCAGGACAAAGGTCAACTATCCAGACCGTCTCCAAAATTAGGGTATGAAAGGTACGTAGCTTACAATTGGCATAAATTTTTATTGGAAGATATATTTTTGGTGATTCAATATATTGTGATAAAGATACAATAGAAGTTTATTATTATTTTTATCCCACATGGCTCCAAAAAAAATTCAACACCAATTAAACCTCCATAAATCTCATCTATAACTCATGAAGAAAAGGAGGGGATACATAAAAAACTATCCAAATTGGAGGAACAACTTAATGAGTGGATTACTAGGTAAATAAAAATTAATGAGGTGTTAAACACACAAAAACAAAATCGAGAGATGGAAAGGAATATGAAAAAAATGTAAAATAAGATGGATGAAAATGAGGAAGAAATACAAAAATACATGAATGAAATGTAGAAATACATGAAGTCCATAGAATCCACTCTCCTACAAAACATCCCTAAAAAAGATATGGAGATCTGAGGAAATAATGAAAATAAGGAGAACAATGGTGTTGAAACTCAATCACATATGGGGAGTATTTTATCACAATTGGAGAACTCAAATATTGAATCTCAGAATAATTCATCACTTCCATAACCACATCATCAAGGATTCAATCCAGCACCAAGGAGCCACTTCATTAGAAAGATCAATATGAGGAAGTTTGATTATAAATATCCTATAACATGGATATCATAGATGGAGTAATTCTTTGATCTACACAAACTACCAAGCTTAGAAAAGGTTACTATTGAATCCTTGTATTTATAAAATGATCAATTTGTTTGGTATCAATCGCTCTATGAAAGAAAAAAGGATTCTATTATCTCTTGGTCCATTTTTACATATGAATTGATATCACATTATTGGGATATTCAAATAAATACATTCTTTAGTCAATTGATAAACCTTTGGGAAAAGGGTATGATTATAAAGCACACTCTACAACTCCAAAAGCTTAGTCTCAAGGTAAATAACATGCCATGAGATAATTTTTTAGATCTCTTTATGGGAAATTTAAAAGAGAACATTCAACTAACAAGGTTGATACATCAACAAATAGATGAAAGAAGAGCAAAGGGACTATGTTTCAGTTGTGAAAAAAAGTACAGTAAGGGGCATAAATGTGGTCAGAATAAATTATTCTACATAAATTGTGAAGAGGAGGAAGATCAAGAATCATAACCATCACAAGATCTATATCTACAAAAGACTACTCCATTGATATATTGCCATGCATTGGCCAACATCAATACTCCACAAACCCTCAAGCTAGAACAATATATCAAAAATAAAAAGTTAACATTGTTGATTGATTCTGGTAGTACTCATAACTTCATCAATTACAAATTAGAAAAATGTCAAAATTGATTTGTATTTATAGCACCACAGTTTCAAGTAATGATTGTAGATGGAGGTACCATAAATTGTTCAGGGAAGTTCCATAGTATTAAGCTCAATATGGGGGAGTATTTATTGCATATTCCCATGATTTCGATCCAAATTGGTGGTGTCGATGTCATATTAAGTGTCCAATGGTTAAAATCATTATGAATAGTGGCCCTTAATTTTCAATATATTTTCATGATATTTTCCTCAGAAGGAAAGGAAATTGATCTTAGATGTATCCAAGGGAAACCCTCTAAGGTGATAATCTCTAATAGAATGAAAAAATTACTCAAAAATGGACACCATGGTGTAATTGCACATTCTTTGTCACTGGATTTTCAAGTATTTATATCCTCTACTCCATTGGATCTCCAAATAGTTATCAACAATCACTCCAAGGTATTGGGAGAAATACCTAAGGGTCTTCCACCTGCTTGAGATCATGATAATTCTATTCATTAATTTGTAACCAATAAGTATAGCACCTATCATTAAGACTTATAGGTATCCATATGAGAAGAAGAGTGAGATTGAGCATACGATCGAAGAAATGTTAGAGGTCAACATCATTCAACCTAGCCAAAGTTCTTTTAGACTAAATTATTTTCTTTTATGGGTACTCAATTGGCTCACAACTCATTTTACCATCCTCAAACCAATGGGAAAAATGAGATTGTGAATAAATTTTTAGAAGGATGTGTTCATTTACTTGCATCTAATAAACATACACAATGGGTCAAGGGGTTTTCCTTGGTAGAATGGTGGTATAAAAAATCCTTACACACCTCAGAAAAAATGTCTCGATTTCTAGAACTTTATGGATATCATCCTCCATCACATCTCTGTTAAGCCCTAGTATTGGCTCATTACCCCTTAATTGGGGCATATTATATTAGTAATGTTATTTTATTTATATCATCTTTAGGCCATTAGTTTTAATTATACCTCCTAGTCTCCTATATATACCAAGGAGACATTTTCATTTTGAATCATCTGGTACTTGAACATTTAAGTGGGGTAAAAGGAGGTTTCCCCCTCGAAGAGGCTTATTATCTGAAATTATCTCTTTTTCAAGGCGTTGAGTACTTTTTCTAAGGTTTTTCTATGCTATATTGATATTTGGTTCTTATCATATGGTATCAAAGCTCAAGGTCTTGGTGTTTCGCTGCTACGTCTGAGACACCTTGGAATTTTAGCTATAACTTTATTTCTACAATTTTTTAGAAAGAACGTCTCGAAGGATATTTAGTAGACGGATCAGGGTACGTTGGGTTCAAAATTCATCTCCTGAGGACTTATACTTTCGGAGATACAACTTGTACAAGATAGGGTTATGGAATCATCTTGAACTGAGTCATTGCGGAATTTGCACTATAAAAACTTTTCTGTAACATTTTAGACCCTGAAATCTAGATGATATTTACAGAATTAGTAAGGTATCTGTGGTAAAAATTTCATCTTCTGGATCATCTTAAATTTGTAGATAAACCTTGTGTAAGATAAGGTATCTGACTAGTCCTATTGACTAGTCTCAATAAGGTGTTCCGGGTAAAACAATCATAACTTCTTCCTAGAGTATCCAAATTGAGTGGCACTAGATTCATTGGATCATGGATAGTCTATAGTATTTCTTGTACGAGTTTCAGAATTTAATATCAATTATTTTTTGTGGGGTACGCTATACAAGTGACATCTTCTGGAAAGGCCAAAAATCAGCAAGTTGTGGGGAAGTTACCGTAAATTCCACTTGGCACATCCAATTTTGATCAGATCTGTGGCATTGCAGAGAAGAAATATCAGAGAACTACATAAAATAAAGTTTCATACCCAGAAGGGCTGAAACTTGGGAGATACAATAGAAGAAATATTGTCTAGCATAACCACCTCAAAATCAAGGTTCAAAAGTGATACTTGGCCAACATGCCACCCAAAAAGGGACTTCTACACCAAATAAGCCTCTAGAAAATCCTAC
>ML790735.1:134468-174703 GCA_009831015.1 Picea engelmannii | reverse complement strand
GGTCTTTTACAACCATTATCCATCCCAAGTCAGCACTGGGAGGAGGTTTCCATGGATTTCATCACAGGGTTACCAAATTCTGAAGGAAAGAGTGTAATCATGGTGATTGTTGATAGATTGACCAAGTACACACACTTTTGTGCACTCTCTCATCCCTTCAAAGCTAGTAAAGTTGCCACCACATTCATGGAGATAGTTCAAAAGCTACATGGAAGCCCAAAAGATTCCACTTGGGAAGATGAGTCTTTTATACAGAAGCATCCAGAGTTACTCAAGCGTTGTGGACAACACTTGTCTCAAGGGGAGGGGCATGTTAAGCCCTAATATTGGCTCATTACCCCTTAATTGGGTCATATTATATTAGTAATGTTATTTTATTTATGTTGGTTTTAGGCCATTAGTTGTAATTATACCTCCTAGTCTCCTATATACACCAAAGAGACATTTTCATTTTGAATCATCTGGTACTTGAACATTTAAGTGGGGTAAAAGGAGGTTTCCCCCTCGAAGAGGCTTATTATCTAAAATTATATATTTTTCAAGGTGTTGAGTACTTTTTCTAAGGTTTTTCTATGCTATATTGATATTTGGTTCTTAACAATCTCCCTTGAAAATGACTACAAAGGTTCAAGAAATGGAGGACCACATAGGGAACCAACAAGAGGTTCTCAAACTATTGAATGAAAACTTGGTTATGGCACAAAATAGGATGAAACAACAAGTAGATCAACATTGCAAAGAAATGGAATTTGAAGTTGGGGATAGGGTATTTTTGAGGTTAACCATATAAACAGATGTCCCTCAGGAAAAAATAAGGATAATGAATTAGCACCCAAATATTATTTCCCCTATAAGGTGTTTCAAAGAACTGAAAGTTTGTCTTACAAATTGGAGTTTCCTCCATATTCACATATACATTCAATCTTCCATGTTTCTTTATTATTAAAGAATTTAATTGGTGACAAGTTCCCATTCCAAACTATTTTACTAGATATTATTGAAGAAGTGGAAATCATATTAGAACTAGAAACAATCCTTGAAACAAGGATTAAGCAACTGTGAAATCAATCAATTATTGAGTATCTCATCGAATGGAAGAGCCTACCAGTGGAAKATGCAACATGCGAAGATGATGTATTCATGAAGAAACACCTATGGTTAGTAAAGTGTTGAGAAAAACACTTATATGAATGGGATGGAAATGTTAATCCTTAGACAAAGCCCCATGTTAAGTATAAAACCCTTGATTAAGCTCTAKATATTGAATTATTACATTTCTAGTGTTATATTAGTAGGTCAACTAGAACCCTTCATTATACCCTTTCATTATAATTGTAGCCTTTGTATCCTATATATATACCAATGAGACCTATTCTTTGAATGATATTATCTGATATTGTAGATTGAATATATTGTAAAATGAGGTTTCCCCCTCAAATTGGACTATCATTTATTGACTTTTTATCATTCTCAAGGTGTTGGTTCATAACACTTGTAGTGTTCCTTAATCCTTAAAATTCAAACACAAACAATCATATAGAGATTATAATTATAGAAAAAAGATACAATAGATAGCTAGAGGAAATATGAAAATTATACCCTCCTATTATGATAAGAAGAAGAAATAAATAAATGTTCACCTACTTCTTAAGGTGGGGAAATTGTTCACTGATAAAAGTTCCAAATAGAACAACAAACGAAAAATCATTCCATAGCCTCCTATCTCTTACATAGACTTTCAATAGAAAAACTCTAACTACTTGTGGTCACATCACTTATTAGCACTCTATAAATTTCTTCGGCAGATAAAACAAATGATAGAGGTAACCTACAAACCAATTTCGAGCTGGGTACTAGCCTTCTCATCTTAGAGAGGGTTGTCCCCTGTCACTTGGTCTTTAATAGATGAGTTTTCTTTAGCAATTCAATGGCTAGGTTTAGTTTCTTTGAAGGGTTTTTTATAATTTTACTGGCAAGGAAGGGGAGGGACACTTAGAGCTATGGAGTCAAACTTATGAAACAAATGGAAGCACTGAATGGTACGTAGAACTCTCTAGAGGATAAAGGCTAAATGAGGCGTTAAATCTAAGTTATAAATTGTAGATTTGCAGAGTGTAAGAAGAAAGGAAAAACATATAACTGTATTAGAGAATTAAATAAATGAAGTATGAATTATTTAGGAAGAACTTAACACAGTTTAAATTTCTTAAGCCAAGAGCATCACGGGATTAATTATGGGCCTTTGACTATCCAATTTAAACATAAGATAGTGAAAATGAAATTCAAGCACACATGAAATACATACGAATAAAGAAGAAACTTAGACCACCACCATTAGAATATTTTCATGGAAAATTGAGGACATCTACATGTGTATTCTATTTAGCTTCAGAAAATTACATTCAAGTTCCAAATAGCTAAAATTGTGCCCTTTCACTTCTTCCAACCCCTAATACATTTGGAACTCCTAATATTTATAAAAGTTGAGTTCCTTTGGTTTGAAACCGATTACAATGATTACAAAAAAAACGTTTCAGTTTTGAAACCGATTACAATGATTAAAATGAAACGTTTAGGTTTTTAAACCGACTACAATGATCAACAAGAAACTTTTTTTGATCTAGATTCTATCTTCTATGGTGTTTCAATCCCTTTGTTTTCCACTTGTTTTGATTTGGTATTCCACGTGATATTCCATCTTTAGTGACATATGGGCATCATCTACTGGGCCCTGGAAAACTTCATTTTTTATTACCCAACCTGATTATTTACTTCCATTGCAAGTCAGAAGGAATATCATAATCTATCATTTCCTTTATCAGAATCTCCAAGTCAATGCAAAAAGCATATGACATGACTAGAAGTCCCAACTTAATTGTTTTGAATTGATTCAAGATTTCAAAATCTGTAATTAGATGCTCAACTAACGTAGCTCCTTTCAGACTTTCCTCTAGGGTTCTGAACTTGGAATGATCCATTCTTCACTGATTCAAACAAGAATTGTATTCTTCTTGATTAGACAACTTCCCCTCACCATCCCAAAATGGTGGAAGGCCTTTGGTAAAAAAATATTCAAACCAATCCTTGAACTATTGTACACTCTGTTCCATCTGTGTTGCCTTGGTTTGGAATGATTTGAACAGGTTATGTTTAGCAATAACCCTCCTGGCCCGGATAATCAATGTAGTTATGTCTTTAACCCCAATATTCTGAAGGTCTGCACTAGGAACAACATTGACTAGATTTATGGCATTTTGGGCCCATTCTGATGGTTTCTTTGCTAAAGTTTCATTCACAATAGTGCATCTTCTTCTGGCGTTGATGGATATATTGTCTTTATCATTAATGAAAATCAAATATGTTCTGAACTTGGAATCTTCAACAGCTATAGAGTCCCAAGTGATATGCTTGGCCCCTTGCAATAGACCTTTGCCTCTTAACCTCATCCTCAATTTCTCTATTCTTTATTGCAAGAATTCATTCTCCTTTTGAAATTGAGACATTCTTTCATCCTTTTCCTGCATCTCCTACTTTAATTTCTCTATGATTCCTTTCATCCCTTTGATTTCTCCTTCTTTCAAGCTAACTTGTGACATAGCCTAGATAGGTCCTTATGTGTTTGACCCAACTCTTGCAGCAAGAGCTGCAACTACAGCCTTGTTTAGAAATTATGTCTTCTCTTGTGACCATTTCACCTTTTCTCATTCTAGTTGCAACACTCTAGCCTTGTATTCCATTGTATGTTGATGAAGTGTCTCATTTTCTTGTTCTGGAGCAACCAATTCTGCTTTTTGTCGATGCTCTATAGAAGACATTTTCAATTTCTTCTTCAGACTTTGAATTAATTTGTCTTTCTCATCCAATGAGGATTTCAACCCTCGGGGGCCTTCAGATTCCAACCTCTTGACCTGATTTTGTCAAGCTCTGCTGGATTCCTTTTCCTGCCTCAATTGTGCTTCCAATTTCATTGCATAAGATGACATTTTTGAATTATTCAAGCTTAAACTCAAGTAATCAGAATACAACATATCACCGGTATGGTTATGGCATTTGACCTTGTCTGGAGCAATGATGTTGTCATATCTTATCTTTATCTCAGAGACTTTGTCTTCATCTACAACTGCAATGTTAAAGGTCCTATTTTCAATGTCTCTTACTGTGAACAGAGAAGATTTATGATGGGAAATATTTTCCACTTCAGGGACTAAATCCCTCGTCTCACCGAGAGCTATATTACCCTTCTCAACATACTGTTTTTCCAAATATTTTCTAGATTGATAAACCATTGCAAATGTTTTATCAAAGATATATTTCTTGTTGCTAAAGGTTCTTAAGCTACCTTCACTTTAGAGTTTGCTTCCCTTTTTGACCTCTACGGTTTTGGTACCACTTTCCACCATATCTATATTTTCTTGTTCTTTGGGCTCTTCCTCTTCTAAATCCACTATCTGTGTAGACTTTGTAATCTTCATCTTCTTTGGGGAAGTTTGTTGGTCACTAATGCCCATGGCCTCTGAACTACCTCTCTTGTTGTAAACACTTATCTTAGGAACTTTGACTATCAGTTTCTGAGAAGCTTTTTGTGTTTGACTTTGTTGCAGGGTTTCCTCCACTTGTTGTATTTGAGTTGTTTGCAAGATAGCTTCCATATCAACATATATTTCGAGGTTTGCCAGCTTATCAAAACCCTCAACCTGTTCATTCTCATAAGGGGCATGTTTGTTCATCAATCTTCTCTTGGTTATGATTTGGTGTGGATCATATATTCTTCCCTGTAGTTGTGAAAAAACAAACTCTTCAAGCTTTGCTTGAACCTGAGATAAGCTTGATCTGGTTTTTACAATGAAGGGGCCAATGATAAAAGGGAACCTGAGGTTGGAGGATTTGTGCAACTTTCGGAAATTCTATGTCTCAGATATAATTCTTTGCCTGATGAATTCAAGGGAAAAGATTCTAGGGGTAAGAAAAATAAGCAATAGGTAAGGGGATTCATGGAAACCATAAACTGAGATTATTGTTGAGTGCATGAATAATACCCAATCCCCCACTCTATTCTCTGGATTTGGCTGTAGATAGCTCCTCATGTCATCCAAAACACTACGTATAATGGTATTGAAAATCAAACTGTAAATTATGGACATGAATTTGTTGATGAAGATAAGTAATGTAATCCTTTTACATTTAGTTGAAACAAATGTTTCTTCGGGAAATTATCTCTTGCTAGTTTCCTGGAAAATTTTCAACAGATAGGTGTAGTATCTTAAATGTCTTAGAGAGAGAAAATTCACTAGTTGTTTATGGATATTATACTCTAGGAAATTATCAAAGATGATACAGACTGGCAGATCAAACTCTGACTTTAAAAAGGTTAAAAGGGAATGAAGCATGAATTCAACCACATATTTTTCATTGTCTAGACCTAAAACTTGACTCAATAAGGAGAAGACCCATTGGACTTCAATGACCATTATATTCACACTCATTGGAAAATACATCCCCTCTGAAAAATGTTCAATTTTGATAGTTTTCTTTAAAAACAGACCTCAGACCTATGATGTACATTCTCTATATACCTTAATACACTTTTCTTCATTGAAAGGTTCGAAAATTGCGAAAAAACACTCTGGTATACTGAGGGACTCTCGAATTGACAGACTCTCTACCCTACATAAGACCATAGACCCTCATTTATTCACACTGACTCTTTCTTCATATAATAATGTTTGGCGCACCAACCTATAAGTTCCGGAAACAGGAAATAAATTTCAACAACATAAGGGACTATGGTGGCCTAGACTGCTACAAGGAATGGTATACATCTTCCTACTTTATTGGACAGGTTTCTCCTAGACACAGAGATAGGAGAAACAATGATATCAGTGTCAAAAACATCTTAATCTAGGTCAACTGGGGCTTCTTCATTTGTCAAAGGATCTTGTTATGTTACTGAGGTTATGATGGGATCCATGGTTGTGGTGAAAAATACTTGGAAATGAGCAACAATGGTGTGCAGTTGGTGTACTATTGAGATGCAGGTGAAAGATGGTGGTCGCACCAAGGTTTTAACGGTCTAGCATTCAAAATAAAATAAAATACATGACAAAATTCCCTTTTATACTTTTCCACTTTTCGAGGGCATGAGAAAGTGCTTTGAGGAAACCCTCTTTTAATCCCGAAATGCACTTGGTGATGCCACATAACCCCGAAACAAAACCATGGTTTAAATTTCGAGATCTCTCTCCAAAATTAACCACTGCGCAACTTCTCCCTCGAAAATCATTCTCGATCATTGATCTTGAGAACTCACAATCTGTGATGCGTCAAGCCCGATCAGCTTAGCACTCCTACCAGATTTAGACCTTCCCTATCATATTTAGTTCCTTTCCTAATTTATCAGGCTTCCCAACCAGTCTAGTGTTCCACCAGATTCTGAAATCTTGATTTCACACAAAAAACATTAATGATGACTAACATGGCCTCCAACTGGGGATGTTATCCTCCCAACGAGGTAGAAAAGAATGGAAGACCAAGTGCTCGTCCATTGGTCTTCATTTCACTCATGAACTAAATCAATCAACATCTTATTCATGAAACTTCGTTCACATAACTCAAATTATACTCAACATAAACTTAGGGCCTTTGCTTTGAGATTCAATTTCTGTTGATTTGATTTCAATTGCATCAACTAAAAAACAAAAATGGTTATATACAATGAAATGGAAAGGGTGAAAACCTCTTTAAGCGAGATAATTCTTGAGAAACCTGCCATTCACAGGTCCTCCACCAACGAGATATCCATTATGTTCCTGTAGCAGATAGGCATTATTTCCATGGTATGCCACAATTTTGAATGGTCCTAGCCACATATGGTCGAATTTTCCATGCTTTCCTTTGTCTTCATTCCTGGCATCCCATTTCAACACGAAATCCCCCACTTTGAAATCATCTCCCTTAGTATGCATGTCAAAATCCCTTCTAATCATGTATTGGTGTAGTGGGTAGTTGTTGAAGGCTTTCTCTCTTGTTTGTTGAACATTTATTAGTTCATTTGTCCTCCTTTGAGTGGCATCTGGTTCAACATCTTTCTCATGTAGCAATCTCATCACTAGAAATCCTAATGAAGTAGGAAAAATTTCATCTATGCCATACACAATCTGGAAAGGTGAAGTGGAAATAGACCTTACAGTAGTGATCCTGGCAGCCCATAGTGCATAAATAAGCTTCTTGTGCCAAGCCTTTTTGTTATCTTGCAACAGTTTTTTGATAATTCTGGTCAAACTTTTAATGGATGACTCAGCTAACCCATTACCTTGGGGGTAATAAGTTGTGGAATGGCCAAGAGTTATTTGTAATCATTAAAAAACTTTTCCATCTTTTTGGACTTGAATGTTTTTGTGTTGTCAGTAATGATTTTAATTCGACAACCAAATCTAGACAAAATATTGTTTTCCAAAAACTGAATGATAACAATATATGTGGCTTTCCTTTTGGGGACTGATCCAATCCACTTGGTGAAGTATTCTTTGGTTGTTAGTATCCACTTATGCTGAGTTGAGGACTCTGTATGAATTTCTCCTATGAAATCAAGGCCCCATTGTCTAAAATGTGCTTCAACAGAGATAGGCTTCAAGGGAAAAGGCTACAGTTTTCTCTTTCCATCAAAAACTTGGCATTCATGATAGGTTGAAACTTATTTTTAAACATCAGAAAAAATGCTAGGCCAATAGAACCCAACCCTCAATATCTTGTGCATAGTAGTTTTTCAATAATGGTGCCCTACAAAATCACCTTTATGAAATTCTCTGATGTTTTTTTCTACTTCTTCCTCTAGATAACAACTCCGCAAGATCCCACCTGGATCCTTCCAATACAGAGATTGGTTTAGAATACAATTTTTTTTTTCTTTTAGCTTCAAAAACCTGGCCTTGGTTTTGCTCAATTCAGGAGGATCCTGCAAATTTATCAACACATAAATAATGTCAGCATACCATGAGGATTCAAGGAATTTTTGGGATACCCGAGGGACCTTTTATTCTTCTGAATTTGCTGACAAATCAAAAATGAAATTAATTCGCAAGAGCTCACAATTTGACTGTGCCATTATCTTTGCAAGTCCCTGACCCTTGATCAACTTTGTAGGTTTGATCTTGAGATCATACTCCAACAACACAACTATCCACTTGCCCCTTTTACCCTTAGGATTAGGATGAGTCAAGATGTCCTTCACAGAACTGTTGGGCACATAAGCAACGATATGGGAATGGAAGATATAAATTCTAAACTCCTTTACGGTATTGACCAATGCATAAGCCTTCTTTTCAAATTTATGTTCATATTTTTGTAACAATACACAAACAATGGTGTGTTATGAGGCAAAAGAAAACAATATAAAGTATTTTTCAAAATTGGGACTAGCCAACACTTGGGATTTGGTGAATGCCACTTTAATATATTCAAAAGACTTTATGGATTCAGGAGTCAACTTTATCTCACTTCCTTTCCTGAGCATGTTAGTGATATGCTTTATGATTTCAACTAGATTAGGGATGAACCTTCTCAGAAAATTACCTTCCCTAGGAAAGATTGTACTTTTTTCTTGCTTCTAGGTGTACCAATTTTAAGGATTCCTTCAACTCTATTGGGATCTATCTTTATTCCCTCATTTTAAATAATGTTACCAAGAAACTTTCCCTCTTCCATGCCAAAATTAGACTTCATGGGGTTCAATGAGATTCCAAACTTCCTACATTTCTGAAAATCCCTCCTTAGATGTTTAATATGTTCATCATCAGAAATTGAATATACAGTGATATCATCTAAGTAAATAACAATAAATTTTTCTTTTCCATCTACAAAGGCTATATCCATAGCCCTTTGGAAAGTTGCTCCTACATCCATGAGCCCAAAATGAATTTTGGCATACATGAAGGTGCCCCATGGTGTTGTAAAGGCTGTATTTTCTTGATCATCATGGTTTACCATGATTTGGTTGTACCTAGAGAAGCCATCCAACATTGATATTTTTTAGAACCAACCACCTTCTGTCGAATGTGATCCATCTTGGGTAGTGGGTAATTGTACTTGAGAGATACCCTGTTCAGATTCCGAAAATCCACACACAATCTGATCTCTCCACTTTTATTCTTGACAGGTACCAGATTTTCCACCCACTTAGAAAATCTCAAGGACACTATGATCTTGGCTTCAAACAACTTCTTTATCTCTTTTTCAATCAATGGAAGCAACAAAGGATTAATTATTCTTAATTTATTCTTGAAAGGTTTGTGATCCTCCTTGATTGGAATAACATGTTGAATCACCTTAGTATCATAGACCTTTAGATATTCATAGATCCATGCAAAAACAACAAGAAATTCTTTCATTAGATTGATATACATTTGCTTGACCTCTAGGCTAAGAGTCATGGATATCTTGATGATCTTGGGATCTTCCTGAGTCCCAATGTTGCAATCTTCAACATCTTCATCATTAGCAGTAATTTTAGGACTCCTGGCCACATCATTGTTGTCAAAAAGTTTTTCTAATGGGACCAGGACTTTGGGAATGATGTTATTTTTTAGCTACATTATATCCTTACTAGCAATCTGATTCTTGAAATAGTCATCATTTGCGAACATAGTTGCATCTTCTTCTTCATAACAATATTCCTCATCAATGTTCAAATTTGAAAATTCACCATCCATCTTAAGGAAACTTTTTACTTGTTTGTCATCTTCAAAAACCTACTAGTACTTAATATTATCAGGTGATGTTGGCCTTTACTTGACCTCAATCTCATATCCTCTATTAGGAAAAACTGGAATTTTGAAAACTGAGGCTGAAGTAGCTAGAGCATTCGCAATCCGATTATGCCCCCTTGGAATCACTGAGAGACTATATTCTGAAAATTATTCACGAAGGTCAAGCCCTATATTACTATATGCTCTTAATCTAGGATGATTTTCTTGATATATTCCCTTTACCTGATTTATAATCAACTTGGAATATCCATGTACAACTATCATCCTAGCACCCATTTCTTTCAAATTCTTCAATCCCAACATTAATTCCTCATATTTAGCCATATTATTTGTGCAATTAAAAGAAATCTTGTAAGAACAAAGTTTTGTGCCCAATATGGATGGGTTAATACACACACCAACTCTCGCTCCTTCTCTGCTGACAACTCCATCAAAGCTCATATTCCACATTTCATTTTTCGCACTATTCTATTGATCTGAAATTTCTTCTCTTTGTTGATCAGATTTATCGTTGATGGTCATATCAGTCTTTGGCACCTTATGTTTAGAACTCAAATCATTAAATAAAATGGAAGAAACAATCTCAGTCTCCACAGAGTAAATGGGATGGTTGTTTGGCTGGGATTTGTTACTGACCATTTACTTGAGCAAAACTTCCCTATACAACCTCCTATCTTGACCAAAAACATGGATAGTGGCATATGCCATATCCATTTGCAAAGTCCCTTTCAACTTTGTAGCCCATGATCTAGATAAAAACATGCCAAATTTAGGAGGGATATCATCAACCACCACATCCATGACCATATGTTTGGTGGAATTTGGGATAAAGATACCACCAGATCTTTGATTAGGCCCAAGCACTTTAACTTCCTTGAATCAAAGGAGAAAAGGTCTTTGTAAGGCCTTGTAATGTCCATACCCAATTGGTCCATGATCACCTTGGGCATCATATTATGGGATGTTCCTAAATCTAACATAGCATAGTGCAAATTCATATCATGAATCTTCAGACTAACATAGAAAGGAGGGACCTCATCAGTATCACTACTCTCCTCTACACGTGGATCAAACAAGATGGCATGATGATCATATTGTATATTTAAAGTATCAGAAGTTTCTTCCATATTGAGCATCTTAATGATCCGATTTCTATATTCACTATTCTTTAGAAGCTCATTGAATGGAACAAAGATTTTAATTTTGGCCATCTCACTTTCAAAGTTAAAGGAAGATGAGGTTTTTTCTACCTCTTTGATGATTGCCTCCTTTCTTGGTTTAGGTACTTTCTTTGGAGGTTCTTCCTTCTTCTTTCCTTTCTCCACAACATCATTTGCAACATATTCCTTCTTAGGCTGACTTGAAGAAGGTGTATTATTTTGAGATTCTTTGATGGGATTTCCCTTTGGAGGATTTGCAAGAACCTTTTTGCTTCGAATATTGTATTGTTTTTGGAATTGCATGATGGAATTTTGCATTCCTTTCTGATAGTCTTCCTTTTCGACTGAAAACCTTTGATCATTCTCCTGCATGAATATATCATTTGCATCCATGAACTGATCATGTTCTTCCTTGGTAAAAAACACCTATGTTTCGTAACCATCAAAACAATGCATATTGTCTTCAAAAGTTTCATCAAAATTTCACTTACATAATTATTTTGAAGAGGTCTTATTTGTTGAGCACCCTGGTTCCTCTGATCTCTTTGTTTGATCTGTGGGACTGTTGGTATCCTTTGATTTATGGGTGGAAAATTGGCCTGCTCTCTAGTGTTAGGCTTATTTTCTAAGGACATCATTTCTGTGAGTTTCTCCATGGTCTTCATCATCAATTCAAATCTCTCTTATGATGACTGTGAAGTTGAAGGTTGTTCTTATCTTGAACCTTGTTTATGTCTCTGTCAGAATTATATTTGATATTTCCTGAAGCCATTAGATTTACTTCAACTTCTATTGCATCACTCATCATGTCATCTAGTGAATTGGATCTTCTTTCCCTCAACAACATATAAAAATTTCTTTCAAAGGAATCAACATATCTAAGTTGATCAGCTCTAGGAGGAGGTTTTACTTCAGTAGGAATTGAGTTGTAAACTTTCATAAATCTAGCCGAAAACTCTTGTATTGTTTCATCAGGTGACCTTCTCATGTTGTTATATTGGGCTAGAAACTGAAGGAAGTTCTTCTTGTCACCCCACTTTGTAATTTCAAAGGCCTCAAAATCTGGGATACGTGTTTTTGGGAGAGATCTGAACCATTTTTTGACTTCACCTGCGAAACATTGTGCAAATAGCCTCATTTTTGCATCTTCATAATCTACTTCTTCTAGGTGTACAAAATCATTGAACCAATCTAAGTGTTTTTTGGATGACACATTGCCTTCAACATCATACAACTTTATCCTCTTATTATAGTCCCAGGGTAAATCACGTAACTAGGAAGGTAGAACAAGAGGGGAAAACTAGCTTCCATAGCTGCAGTAAGGACTTGAAGTGGTTGATTGTTCTGAGTAGGAATCACAACAGGTCTACTAGAGGTAGCTGAAATTAAATATTGGAACTTCTTCTCATCAAAGATGATTTCGTTCAAATTGGATTAAGATCTAGTTTTCAATAGAGTTTGCTCAAATTTCAAATCAAAATCAAGGTATTCAGTGATTTCTACTCCATCTTTGGGCAAAGATAGATTTATGTCCAAACAAAAAACTGGGATTATTGGCCTTTCTTTTCTTTTGTGTACGATTTCCTCAGGATTAGACACATGTATTATTGCTTCTGGCTCTGGATTTCTTTTGCTATGAATTCTCTTGCGAGCCAGGATTTCTTGCTCAAACTACTTTATGTTATTGTTCTCTTTATAATGGAGTCACCAGGGTAAATTTAGTTTCATCCAATAAGGTGTTTGATTCACTTTCACCCTCAAGAATCAAATCTGAAGCTTTAATTTTTTCTTTACCCAGGGAAAATATTTAGTTTCATCCTCGACAATGGTGCCAAAATGTTAGCACTCTGTAAATTTGTTCGATTAATTAAAAAAATAAAAAAGATTTAACCTACAAACCAATTTATAGTTGGGTAGTAGCCTACTCAGCTCAGAGAGGGATCTCTCCTATCACTTGGTCTTTAATAGATGAGTTTTCTTTAGAAATTCAATGGCTAGGTTTAGTTTCTTTAAAGGGTTTTTTATAATTTTGTTAGGAAGGAAGGGGAGGGACACTTAGGGATATGGAGTCAAACTTCTAAAATGAATGGAAACACTGACTGGTCAGTATAACTCTCTAGAGGATAAAGTCTAAATGAGGCGATAAATCTAAGTTGTAAATTATAAATCTGCAGAGTGTAAGAAGAAAGGAAAAACATATAACTATATCAAATTATTAAATAAATGAATTTTGACTTAGTTAGGAAGAAATTAACACAATTTAAATTTCTTAATACAAGATCATCATGAGATGAATTATGGGCCTTTAACTATCCAATTTAAAGAGAAAACATTGAAAATGAAATTCAAGCACACAGGAAATACATACGAAGAAAGAAGATGAAACTCACAAAACCACGATTAGAATATTTTCATGGAAAATTTAGGACATCTGTATGTGTATTATATCCAGCTTCAGAAAATTACATTCAAGTTCCAAATAGATAAAAAAATTCCCTTGCACTTCTGCCAACCCTTAATACATTTGGAACTCCTAATATATATACAAGTTGAGTTCCTTTGGTTCGAAACCGATTACAATGATTACAAAGAAACGTTTCGGTTTTGAAACCGATTACAATGATTATAATGAAAAATTTTTGTTTTTAAATCGACTAAAATGATCAGCAAGAAATGTTTCTTGATCTAGATTCTAGCTTCTCTGGCATTTCAATCGCTTTTTTCGCTAATTGTTCTTCTTTGGTCTTCCACGTGATCTGCCATCTTTAGTGATATCTGGACATCATCTACTGGGCCCTGGAAAAATGCATTTTGTCTTACCCAACCTAATTATTTTCTTCCATTGCAAGTCATAAGGAATATCACAATATGTCATTTCCTTTATCAGAATCTCCAAGTCAATGCAAGAAGCATATGAGATGACAAGCAGTCCCAGCTTAATTGTTTTGAACTAACTCAGGATTTCAAAATCTGTAATTAGATGCTCAACTAAAGTAGCTCCTTTCATATTTTCCTCCAGGGTTTCGAACTTGGAATGATCCATTCTGCATTGATTCAAACGAGCATTGTATTATTCCTGATCATACAACTTTCCCTTGTCATCCCAAAATGGTGGAAGGCCTTTGGTAAACAATTCTTCAAACAAATCCTTGAACTCTTGTACATTCAGTTCCTTTTGTGTTTCCTTGGTTTGGACTAATTTCAACAGGTTATGTTTAGCAATAACCCTCCTAGCCTAGATAATCAATGTAGTTCCATCTTAAACCCCAATAGTCTAAAGGTATGCAGTAGGAATAACGTTGAGTACATTTATGGCATTTTGGGCCCATTATGATGGTTTCTTTGCTAAAGTTTCATTTACAACAGTGCATCTGCTTCTGGATGTAATGGTTATATCGTCTTTATCATTAATGAAATTCAAAAATGTTTTGATCTTGGCAAATTCAGTAGCTATAAAGTCCTAGATGAGATGCTTGGCCCCTTGCAACATACATTTTCCTCTTAACCTCATATTAAATTTTCCTATTCTTTATTGCAAGACTTCATTCTCCTTTTGAAATTGATTCATTATATCATCCTTTCCCTGCATCTCCTACTTCAATTTCTCTATGCTTCATTCCAACCCTTTGATTTCTCCTTCTTTCAAGCTAACTTGTGACTTATCTTGGACAAGTCCTTTAGTTTTTGACCCAAATCCTACAGTAGGAGTTGCAACTACAACCTTGTTTAACAATTATGTTTACTATTGTGACCATTTCAACTTTTCTCATTCTAGCTGCAACACTATAGCCTTGTAGTCCAATGTCTCTTGACAAAGTGTCTCATTTTCTTGTTCTAAAGCAACCAATTCTGTATTTTTGTGGATGATCTATAGCAGACATTTTCAATTTCTTCTTCAGACTTTGAATTAATTTGTCTTTCTCATCCAATGAGGATTTCAACCCTTACGACCCTTCAAATTCCAACCTCTTGACCTAAGTCTGCCAAGATTTGTTGGATGCCTTTTCCTGCCTCAATTGTCCTTCCAATTTCATTGCATAAGATGACAGTTTTGAATTCTTCAAGATTAATCTCAAGTAATCAGAATACACTATATCACTAGTATGCTTATGGAATTTGACCTTGTCTGGATAACTGATGTTGTCATATCTTATCTTTATCTCAGAGACTTTGTCTTCATATGCAACTGCAATGTTAAAGCTCATTTTTTCAACGTCTCTTACTGTGAACAAAGAATATTTATGCTGGGAAATATTTTTCACTTTAGGGACTAAATCCCTCATCTCACCCAAAGTTATATTACCCTTCTCAACATATTGTTTTGCCAAATCTTCTCTATATTGGTAAACTTCCTCAGATGTTTTATCAAATATATATTTATTCTGCTAAAGGTTCTTAAGATACCTTCACTTTAGAGTTTGCTTTCCTTTTTGACCTCTACAGTGATGGTACCACTTTCCACCATATCTAGATTTACTTGTTCTATGGGATCTTCCTCTTCTAAATCCACTATCTATGTAGAATGTGTAATCTTCATCATCTTTGGGGCAGTTTGTTGGTCACTTATGCCCATGTGTTGGATTACTGAGAGGGGGGGGGGGTGAATCAGTAATAAAGGAATTTAATATTTTTTAACCATATAATCCAAGTGTTATATCAATGTAGCATTATCATCCAATAAATGCAGAGTAAATAAGTAATGAACAAATGAAAAATCATACACATATATAGTACATCAGTCTTTTACATGGAAACCCAAAGCGGGAGAAAACCACAGAATGTTTTTTCTTATATGTCTTGAAGAATCACATTCATTGGAAGCACCAATTTCATTTGTTTTCTAGATGCAATTGGAAGTATGATCCAGCCCCCTTGTTTCTCATGATACAACCTGAAGGAAGATCCAAATCCCCTATTCTCTGGCTACAACCCCCTATGTTCTCCAACTACAACCAGAAGGTGGCTACAACCATCTGTCCTTGCCTAGGCCAACCTCTCTGAAGTAGAATTAGAATGATGGAACCACTCTCACACTATCCCTATGATATATACCACTATAAACCTATACCAATAAACCTGAACCATGCATCAATCATGCATTAACCTATACCTTACCTTGTAATCAACCTGTACCATAAACAAGTGCATCAACCATGCACCAACCTGTACCAAACACCCTGTAATCAACCCGTACCATAAACAATTGCATCCAACCATGTACCAAGTATGTACCAATCAAGTGTCAACTACTCATCAACTATGACTCATCAATATGTACCAACATCATCAACTATACACCTCATGTATGTGCCAAACCATCAACTACTTGTCTCAACCATGTACCCAACATGTACCTCAACCAAAATCCCTCATCCATATCATCATCCAAACATGATTTGTAACTCTGTAATATACCTCGTGTATATGATCACATACCTGCAAACCTTTCTTAACTTTAACAACAAGAGACTACCATTTTCATCAAACTTTTCTTTAGTCTCACATGAATAGTTTTGGATTAGTCAACAACCCTAACTTGAAATAATCATAAATATGTACCTATAATGAATAAAGATCTGAAAAATATACACAATTTTCTTCAGCGTGTTTTATGCAATTCCTCGAGGTGTCACTACTTGGAACCTCTCATAAAATGAGTTATAGAAAAAATGGCATACCTTGCTGAATTTTGGCTTATTCTAGAGAGAGACCTTGTAGAGCATGCCCCACATAGAATATTTTTTGAATGGATCTAAAAATGTTACACAGAATACTACAAAATGTACTCTAACCAACACATTTGGTCTTACTGAATTTGGATCTATTATGAAGAAGTTATGACATTTTTACCCAAAACACCTATTTTAGACTAGTTTTAGGACTATCCACAAACCCTATTGTCCACGGAGTGGAACTCCAAAAATACAACGAAACACAAGATAAATATTTTACCACAGATACTTGGATATGTTTCTTCAATGGCCTAGGAATTTCACAGTATGAATCATTCTAGAAAAAAAAATATTGTGAAAATGGTGAGATGGCCTGTAAATAACATACCTTAGAAAGCGTCATCAAAAGAATTTATCCTCCCTTGAATTCTGACCTTCTTTTCTTCACCTTCCCTCTGAAATTTGGCTTAGATATCCTTTGGTTACCTCATTCACCTATATATACTCAATATGCTCAAGTGTGATGTAAAATGAGAGAGCCTTGCCTCTTATTTATACTCTCCATATTCTAGGTCACTTAACCCATTTATAGGTCACTTAACCCATTTGTAGGTCACTTAAACTATTTTCCTCATTTTTAGAGTTAACCACTTTCCATAATTAGAAATTTATCCATTACTTCATCATTTAAATATTCCTCCTTGACTTTGTCACCTTACTTTATCATTTAAATAATCTTCTTTGATTTTGTCACTTCATTTTATTATTTAAATAATCCTTCTTGACTTTGTCACTTTACTTTATCATTCAAATAATAATTTCTTCCTTGCAATCTCTTTGAATTCTTTGACCTTTTGGGGCTTCAAGCCAACATATGAAGGTCCCCCAACTTCGTAAGGCCATAACTCACAAACCGTGAGGAGTTATGTGATGTTCCGCATACCACCAAAAATGGCATGACATGTACTATCCATATAGAATAGTATTGATTTCAAATATATTAAAAATCATACCATTATACATGAAACAACCTTGGTTCCATTACCCAAACCTTTGTGCTATCGGAATTTCTTCAAGGGTTGAAATAAATGACAACCAACCTTAATCAACAATCTCCCCCTTTTGCATTGATGGAAACACTTTGATGAAATACTGAAATCATTTCATGCAATATTGAAGTCATATCACTCATTCTCCCCCTAGAACCATGCCTCTATCCTCTACATCTTTGTGACCATTTCTCCCCCTGGAATCATGCCTTTGTCATCTGCATATGATAAATCTCTCCCGCTTTGTCATCAATGGCAAAGGTATATTTCCATCCGGGGCTGCTCCCCCTAATTGAATATAAGATAAGCATTCAAAAGAATTAATTTTGGAGTAGAAATAACTATGAGTCTCTGGCGAAGATACTCAAAGGCTTCCCGTGGAAGTGGTTTTGTAAATATGGCTGCCACTTGTTCTTTTGTGCCCACATACTCAACTCTGATGTTCTTTTTTGCAACCTGTTCCCATAGAAAGTGATACTTGATTGGAATGTGCTTCGTCTTGGAGTGCATCAACGGATTCTTTGAGATACTAATGGTTCTTTTATTATCACAATAGATTGGAATGAGATCATCATACTCAACCTGTATATCTGTCAGAGTTTATTTCATCCAAAGAACCTATGTATGATATGATTTTGCTGCAATATACTCTACCTCGGTTGTAGATAGAGATTCAAATGATTGTTTCTTTATTATCCATGATACTAAAAACTCACCCAAGTATAACGATGCTCTAATTGTGCTTCGTCGGTCATGAATACAACATGCCCAATCTACATCTGTGTAGCCAATAATATATAAATCCTTTCCTTTAGGATACCATAATCCAAAATCTTTTGTTCCTATGAGATATTTAAAAATCCTCTTCAATATTAACACATGTGATTCCTTTGGTGCTACTTGAAATCATGTCACATGTCCAATTGTCTGCATTACATATGGTCTGGATGTTATCACATATAGTAGGCTACCAATCATTGACCTGTATTGCCTCTGATCTCTATACTTTGAATCATCATCTTTGCTTAGCTTGCAACTGGTTTGCATGGGAGTGATAATTGGTTTGTAGTCTTCCATTCCAAACCTCTTTAGCATTTATCTGATATACTTGGTTTGAGAAAAAAAAAATCCTTGGTTTCTTTGATGTATCTGAAGTCCCAGAAAGAAAGATAGTTCTCCAAGTAATGACATTTCAAATTCATTCTGCATATCCTTTGCAAATTTCTAGCTTAACCTNTCATCATCACTACCAAAAATAATATCATCAACATAAACTTCAATTAATAAAATATTACCTTGACTTACCTTGATGTAGAGGTTGTTCTCTTCACTTCCTTTTCTGAACCCTACCTACTGTAGATATTTATCCAGTCTAGAGTACCATGCTTTAGGAGCCTGTTTTAGACCATACAAGGTCTTCTTTAATTTTCACACATAGTCTGAATTCTATGACAATTGAAATCTTTCTGGTTGTTCAATGTAGACATCTTCTTCAAGTTCCCCATTCAAAAAAGATGATTTTATGTCCATCTGATACACTTTAATACTTTTGTAGCATGCATAAGCTAAAATCAATCAGATTGTTTCCATTCTAGCAACTGGGGAAAATTTCTCTTCAAAGTCGATTCCTTCAACCTGTGCATATCATTTACATACCAATATAGCTTTGTTCCTTGTAACCTATCCATATTTGTTCAATTTATTCCTGTATACCCACTTTGTGTCGATCACATTCTTATACTTTGGTCTTGGAACCAATTCTCAAGTGTCATTTTTCTCTATTTGATCCAATTATTTATCCATGGCCTTGTTCCAAAATTCATCATTGATGGCCTCTTCAAAATAGGTTGGTTCAATCGTAGATGTGAGTGCTAGGTGTGTTTGTTTTGGTGAACATATTCTTCTTCTAGTCTCAACTCATGCGTCTTTGTTTCTGATAATCTGATCTGAACGATGATTCTTCTATACTCATCTGATAGGTGTCTTTAGAGGCACTTATTAAACTTCCTCTTCTTCTTATATCATATTCTATTCATCTTCCTCTTCTACTTCCTTTTCATATAATGTTTCTTCTTCGAAAAGTTGTTCCATTGATTCATTTTCTTCTTCCTTTGATTCCAGTTTGCCTGTTTCATCAATTTTTACGTTGATACTTTCTATAACTTTGTTCAATATCATATTGTAACACTTGTATGTTTTCCTTGTACTTGAGTAACCAAAAAGTACTCATTTTTCCACACGAGAGTCAAACTTTCCCATTTTTCCATCTTCTCTTTTGATGTGGCATTTGCTTCCAAAAACTTTGAAGTGCTTCCCATTTGTTGGTCTTCCTTTCCATAGCTCGTAGGGAGTTTTTTCAGTGTTGTTTCTGAGCATTACTCTGTTTTGAATGTGAATTGTTGTATTCACTGCCTATGTCCAAAATCTATCTGTCAATTTGGAATCCATTAGCATTGTTTGAGCCATTTCATGTACTGACATGTTCTTTCTTTCAACAACTCCATTCTGTTGAGGTGTCCTAGCAACAGAGAATTTCCGTTTTATTCCATGACTGTTGCACTATACCATAAATTCCTTTGAAGTGAAGTCTCCTCCATTATCAGATCTCAAGCATTCGATTTTTGAATCAATTTCATTTTCAACCATTTCCTTGTATATCTTGAAGTTTTCAAAAGATTCTCACTTATTCTTGAGAAAGAAAACTGTGGTCATTCTTGTATAATCATCAAATAATAACATTAAGTATTTCTTAGCTTTTAAGCCCTTTGTTCTAGTGGGTCCAACTATATCAGTATGCACAATTTCCAGTGGTATTGTCGTTGAATATTCCTTTGATTTGAACCTGGTCTTTGTTTGATTTCCTTATTGACAATGCTTGCATAAAGTGTCGGTTGGTTTTGTGATCTGGGGCATTTCTTTGACTATTTCTCTTTTTCTTACTTTGACAAGGTTATCAAAATGTATGTGACTCATTCTTCTGTTCCATAGCCAAATTTCATCTTCCTTTCCTAGACAACACTTTTTATTTCCAATTTCACTTAACACATATTTGTTGCTTGAAGTTCTCGCGGCTGTAGCAATCAATTTTCCTAAACCTTCTTTTCTTATCTCACACTTTTGTGAATCGAAAGTAAATTTATGACCTTGGTCACACATTTGAATCACACTTAGAATATTATGTTTCATATCTTCTACTAGTAGAAAATTTTCTTCCTTTGTATTCTTGCTCCCAATTTTGATTGTGCCTTTTCCAACGATTTTGGTTGAATCATCATTTCCGAAAGAGACTGATCCATCTCTTTCCTTTCGTAATGTAAGAAACCTATCTCTATCACCTGTCATGTGTTTTGAACACCCATTGTAAACATACCAAACACTTTTCTTTTTCTTAGCTTGTAGAGCGAGTGTGCATTCTTCATTGCTATATTGATCCTGCTTTCTTATCCATGTCCTTTTCTGAGGTTCATGTCTGTGATTGGTGTTATTATGTTGCGGTTCTCTAGGAGGGACTGCCATTCTGCAATCTTTAGCCATGTGTCCAAAATTGTTACATTTGTAACATTCCACTACAGTGCTCAAAGATTCAAACCTATTGTAACTTCTTCTCTGTTTTTCACTAGGCCTTCTTAGATAACCCCTTTGTGTATGACTTTCAAATTTGTTTGTGTTCTTGTTGTTAGCTCTGTAATTCACAGCTTTATGTCCAAAATTATTACATGCATAACATAAACCAAAAAATATTGTTTGATACCTATGATTTGAAGATATTCTAAAAGGAGGCACTCTTATAAATTATTCTTCTTCCTGAGGCCTATCTATTGGTTGTTGATTTTGAAATCTGAATCTTCTCGGTGGAGGAGTGTCCCTATAATATTCCTTGTATATCTTCTTATCCCACTTGATTGTTTCTGCATAGCTTTTTGGATATGTTTCTTGCTCTCTTGTTTTGGAGCTTGATCCTTTTTCTGTCTGATTGTATCCAAGTTTGGACTTGGCATGATGAGATTTTTGAACGTTGATAATGTCATCCAAAACTTTTGAGTTGTTATGCATATTTTTCTTTTGAATATCATTTTTTAATGTGGCAATCTCTCCTTCCAAATTTCCAATGATCTTGTCTTTTTCTTCTAGTTGTTCTTTGAGTGCTTCTTCAATTATTTTATCTTCTTCTATTTGAACCTTCAAATTTGTGATGATTTGTTCTAGTTCTTGAGTGTCTTCTTTCTTGTCTAGTTTTGCTTGTAGTTTCTTTTTTTTCTTCTTTTCTCTTCTAATAACTTCTATGGCACACATTAATTCATCTCGGTAGTCAACTTCTGCCTCTTCAATTTCTTCTTCGACTTCTTCATATTCTTCTTTGACTTCTTCATATTCTTCTTTGGAGTCTTGTTTATGAGAGTCTTCTACTGCCATGAATAGAAATCATTTTGTCTCACTGTCACTGACTTCATCTTTAGCTGATGATGAGTTGTCTTCTTTGGTGCATAAGCTTTTCTTGAAAACTTTATTTGTGGTTCTTTTTCCTTTATATGTTTGTTTTCCTTTTGAGTAACCTTCATCATTTCTCTTTTTATTATAAGGAAATTTGTTATCAAAATGACCAATACCATCACAATTAAAAAAATTAAAGGAAGCTTACCTCTATACCTATCGTCGATTCCCTTGTTCAGTATTTTAACAAAGTTGGCCACTTCTTCATCATCTTCTGAGACGTCACTGCTGCTGCTATGTTCTTCTTTTTGCCTTCCCTTTTTCTTTGACTTTTTGGATGCTTTGAAGGTTGCTTCCTTTATATATGGATTTTCATGTTCAGTCCTCATTTCATATGCTGTGAAGATTCCATGTAATTCGTCCATGCTTATTGAGTTTAGATCTGATCTTTCTTCTAGTGCTGATATCTTAAGGTCAAATATCATAGGAAGAGATCTTAGTAATTTTTTAACAATTACAGATTCTTTGATTTCTTCTCCCAATCCTATGATTGCATTTACTGTTTCATCAACTCATAAAAAGTAAGCTTCAATATTCTCAGCTTCCTTCATCTTAAGTTGTTCGAACTAACCTCTGTAAGTTTGAAGCTTTGTTGCTTTGACTTTTGAATCTCCTTCATATATATTTTGAGGTTTGTCCCAAATATCTTTAAAGAATTTACAATGTGCAACTTTGGTGAATAACCTTTCACTAAGACCATTCAGAAGTGCATTTTTGTCTTTGGAATTATTCTGACCGAGTTTCACTGCTTTGTCATTTGTTGGCGGAACTGTTGGTGTTGTGTATCCATCTAAAATTGATTTCCAAATTTCAAATCCATGTGCATGTATATATGTTTTCATCCTTATGCTCCAAAATGCATACTTTTGTCCATTGAACTATGGTATTCCATTTTTATAAAAGTTATCTCTCTCCATGATCTACCTTTCAGTGTTTAAACTAATTTCTGAAGGAACCTTCTCTGATACTAATTGTTGGATTACTGAGAGGGGGGATGAATTAGTAATAGAGGAATTTAATCTTTTTTAACCATATAATCCAAGTGTTATATCAATGTAGAATTATCATCTAATAACTACAGAGTAAATAAGAAATGAACAAATAAAAAATCATATACATACACATTACACTAGTGTTTTACGTGGAAACCCAAAGAGGGATAAAACCACAGAATATTTTTTTTTATATGTCTTGAAGAATTACATTCATTGGAAGTACCAAATTCCTTTGTTTTCTAGCTGCAACTAGAAGGAGTCTCCAACCCCCTTGTTTCTTAGTCTACAACCTGAAGGAATCTCAAACTCCCCTATTCTCTGGATACAACCAGAAGGAGGCTACAACCCCCTATGTTCTCCATCTAAAATTGGAAGGTGTTGTCTTTTCCCCGTCGAACTGCCCTGAAGTAGAAGTAGAATGATGGAACCATTGTCACACTATCACTGTGAGATATATTGTTGTAAAATTGTACCAATAAACCTGAACCATGCATCAACCTGTACCTCAACCTGTAATCAACCTGTACCATAAACAAGTGCATCAACCATGCACCAACCTGTACCAAAAAAACTGTAATCAACCTGTACAATAAACAAGTGCATCCAACCATGTACCAAGTATGTACCAATCATGTGTCAACTACTCATCAACTATGACTCATCAATATGTACCAACATCATCAACTATACACCTCATGTATGTGTCGATTCATCAACTATTTGTCTCAACCATGTACCCAACATGTACCTCAACCAAAATCCCTCATCAATATCATCATACAAACATGATTTGTAACTTTGTAATAGACCTGGTGTATATGATCACATACCTTCAAAACTTCCTTAACTTTAACAACAAGAGACTAGTATTTTCATCAAACTTTTCGTTAGTCTCACATGACTAGTTTTGGATTAGTCAACAACCCTAACTTGAAATAATCATAAATATGTACTTGTAATGAATAGAGATCTGAAAATGATGCACAATGTTATTTATTTATTTTTATGCAATTCTTGTAGGTGTCACTACTTGGAACCTCTCAGACAAGGAGTTATAGCAAAAATGGCATACCTTGTTGAATTTTGTCTTATTCTAGAGAGTGAATTTGTAGAGTGTGCCCCGCACGAAATATTTGTTGAATAGATCTGAAAATGATACACATAATAATAAATACTATAATATAACCAACACATTTGGTATTACTGAATTTGGCTCTGTTATGAATAATTTATGAAGTTTTTAGTCAAAACAAATGTTTTAGACTAGTTTCAGGACAAGCCACAAACCCTATTTTCCACAATGTGTAACTCCAAAAATAAAATGACCCACAAGTTCAATTTTTTACCACAAATAATTTGATATGTTTCCTTAATGTCCTATAAATTTTACGATATGTATAATTCTAGAAAAAACGTTATTGCGAAAATGGTAAGATGACCTATAAATAACATACCTTAGAAAGCATCATCAAAAGAATTTATCCTCTCTTGAATTTCGGCCTTCTTTTCTTCACCTTCCCTCTGAAATCTGGCTTAGATATACTTTGGTTACCTCAATCACCTATAGATATTCAATATTCTCAAGTGTTATGTAAAATGAGAGAGCCTTGCCTCTTATTTATACTCTCCATCTTCTAGGTCACTTAACCCATTTCTAGGTCACTTAACCCATTTATAGGTCACTTAACATATTTTCCTCATTTTTAGGGTTAACCACTTTCCATAATTAGAAATTTATCCATTACTTTATCATTTAAATATTCCTCCTTGACTTTGTCACCTCACTTTATCATTTAAATAATCTTATTTGATTTTGCCACTTCACTTTATTATTTAAATAATCCTTCTTGACTTTGTCACTTTACTTTATCATTCAAATAATAATTTATTCCTTGCAAGCTCTTTGACTGTTTTGACCTTTTGGGGCTTCAAGCCAACATATGAGGGTCCTCCAGCTTCTTAAGGCCATAACTCTCAAACCGTGAGGATTTATGTGACATTCCACATACCACCAGAAATGGCATGACATGTACTATCCATATAGAATAGTATTACCTTAAAATATATTAAAACTCATACCATTATACATGAAAAAACCTTGGGTCCATTACCCAAACCTTTTTGCTATCGGACTTTCTTCAAGAGATGACATCAATGACAACCAACCTTAATCAACACCATGGCCTCTGAAGTGCTTCTCTTTTTGTAAAAACTTATCTTAGGAACTTTGAATATCAGTTTTTGAGAAGCTTGTTGTGTTTGACTTTGTTGCAGGGCTGCCTTGAGTTGTTGTGTTTGAGTTGTTTGCAATATTGCTTCCATATCAACACAGACTTCTAGGTTTTCCAGCTTATCAAAACCCTCAACTTGTTCATGCTCATAAGGTTCCTATTTGTTCATCAATCTTATCTTGGATATGATTTGTTGTGGATCATATCTTCTTCCATTTAGCTATAGAAAACCAAACTCTTTGAGCTTTGCTTGAACCTAAGATAAACATGATTTGGTTTTGACAATGAAGGGGCCAATGATAAAAGGGAACTTGAGGTTGGATTATTTGTGAAACTTTAGGAAATTCTATGTCTCAAATATAATTCTCTACCTGATGAATTCAAGGGAAAAGATTCTAGGGTTCAGAAAAATAGGAAATAGGTAAGGGGATTCATGGAAACCATAAAACTAGATTATTGTTGAGTGCATGAATAGTACCCAATCTCCCATTATGTTCTCTGGATTTGGTTGTAGATAGCTCCTCATGTCATCCAAAACTCTAGGTAGGCTGGTATTCAAAATCAAATTGTAAACTTTGGACATGACTTTGTTGACGAGGATAAGTAATGTAATCCTTTTACATTCAGTTGGCACAAATGTTGCTTCAGGAAATTCTCTCTTGTTTGTTTCCAGGAAAATTTTCAACATATAGGTGTAGTATCTTAAATGTCTTAGAAAATGAAAATTCACTAGCTTTTTATGGATATTATCAGCTAGTCAATTATCAAAGCTGATATAGACTGATAGACCAGACTCTGACTTAAAAAGGGTTAAAAGGAAACCAAGCATGACTTCAACCACATATTTTTCATTGTATAGAGCTAAAACTTGACTCAATAAGGAGCAGACCCATTGGTCTTCAATAACCATTATATGCACATTCATCGGCAAAGAAAGACCCTCTCAAAAATATTCAGGTTTGATAATTTTCTGTAAAAACAGATCTCGGACCTCTAATGGACATTCTATATATACCTTGATCAACTTTTCTTTATTGAAAGGTTCATAAATTGTGGAAAAAGACTCTAGTATACTGAGAGACTCTCAAATTGACAAATTATCTACCCTATGCAAGACCTCGGATCCTTGTTTATTCACAATGACTCTTTCTTCATGGGAATATTGTTCAACACACCAACCTATAAATTCGGGAAATGGGAAAGCAATTTCAACAGCATAAGGGACTATGGTGACAAGGACTGCTTCAAGGAATGGTATACATCTTCCTACTTTATTAGACAGGTTGCTCTTGGACACAGAGATAGGAGAAATATTGATTTTAGTATCAAAAACATTTGAATCTCAGTCAATTAGGGCTTCTTCATTTTTCATAGGATCTTGTTTTTTTACTGAGGTTATGATGGGATCCATGGTTGTGATGAAAAATACCTGGAAACAAGAGGCAATGGCGTGCATTTGGTGTACTATTGAACTGTAGGTGAAAGATGGTTGTCGCACCAAGGTTTTAACTGTCCAACATTCAAAATAAAAGATAATAAATGAAAAAATGACCTTTTATACTTTTCCACTTTTTGTGGGCATGAGAAAGTGGTTTGAGGGAACCCTCTTTTCATCCTGAAAAGCACCTGGTAATGCCACGTAACCCTGAAATAAAATCGTGGTTTAAATTTTGGGCCTACTCTCCAAAATTAACCCTCGCCCAACTTCTCCCCCCGAAACCATTCTCAGTCGTTGATCTTGAGAACTCATTATCTGCGATGCGTCAGGCCTGATCATCTTAGCACTCCTACCAAATTTATCGCTTCTCTATTGATGGAACCCCCCTACTCCCCCATAAGGCTGCGCGACCTCTCGGTCTTGGATCCTCTGATTATCGAGTCGAAAGACTCTCTGGAACCTTAAATATCCCCTTTTGTATATAGACATAGGCCCCCTCGTCTTCTTGGTGCAGGTCTGATAGCAACCCGTGACCTTCCCCCTTCCACTCTTTATGAAAACTTAGAGTGTCGGTGTTAGCTCCCTTTCGGATAAGCCCTCACTTGATGTGACCTGGGGCTATGACCATGTTATTGTGGGCGCGGTCACAAGTGGTCTGGAGGTAAGCCACCCTTGGGCCCGAAATGCTTCTCCATCCTACACGTGTCCTCCATATGAAACCACAATTCAAATTGCGGCCCACCTTCGATTCCTTAACCTTCTCACAACTTCTATCCCCGCAATGAAACACAATCATCGATCTCATGATCTGGATGATAATGTCCAAATTGACATTCAGATCTGCGCCCTCCTTATCTATTGACCAAATCATCTCTCCCTAAATCAATGGTCAAGGTTATCTTTGTAATTCTGAATTCTGGATGTTTGAAATATCAAACTCAACTTCCTTCTGTGCTCCAACCTTCTGTAACTAGCGATCTACAGACACCTATTCTGTAATCAACGGTCCTGCCTTCACCTGGGTATTTTATCTTTCAAACTAGAGAAATGTTCCAACAGCCCCTTCTATATCAACGGTCAAGATTTCCTCTAGGCTCCGAACTTCTGAGATCTCAAATCTTGAACCCTTTTCCTTCTCCTCAAATACGCAAAATCCTACCACGTGTCCTCTCAGATCGGACAGCCTAGGATTTCTTCTGGTCTTTGCCACGTGTCCCTTCTATATCTGACGGTCCAGAATCTCCTTTCGCGAATCAAGATTTCGCGACTTGCGACTTCCATGTCACAATTTCCTTCACATCCCTGACTTCTGAAATTTTGATATTTCAGGATGCTCCAAATCTGACGGCTCGCGCTCCTCTGGATCTAATAGTCCAGATCTCATCGGGATTTCGCGTATCAGGATTCCACGTATTGCGAAGTCAAAAGACTCTTCACCTCCGTTCTCTCGGTCCTTGAAATGTTGAAATTCTCCCTGGACAATTAACGATCCAGATCTCTCCTCAATCAAAGGTTGGGATCTTTTCGTGATTTCGCATTTCACGAATTTCATGAACTTTCCATTTGACTTATTTGAGTCACGGGTCATCGAAATGTTAATCGTTCTCCATTCGTCCCTTCCAATGGACAGTTCTGATGATGTCGGTATTTTGTGACTTTGCAAAACCCTCTCTCCTGTGCAAATACAAAGAGTTACAAATCATGCACGTTCCTTTGGATCCGACGGTTGTCGATCCATGCGCTCATATCTGATGGATGAGATCTGATTCCCTTGTGCCCGTTCCTCCTCTACCTGAACGTAGATCTAATAGTCCAAGTTAATCTCCACAACCGATCAGACGATTACTATCGCTCCTCCTCCTAAGCTTCTAATATCTCTTCGCCTGGAATATTTATTTGTTTTCAAAGGTTCCCAACCTTTGTTCTCCCGACGAATCCACCTCTGGGATTTCATCAACACTCGTGAAAAGTGTTATCTCTTCTAAGATTATATCCTTAAAAGGATTTTGATCTCCCATGCACACCTTGCATCCTCAGGATTTCGAATAACTCATTTCGAAAGATTTTCTTGAAAAGAAAATGCTTCTCACCCACCCAGTGTTCTTCTGTGTTGGTCCTTTGAAGCTTGTTGGCTTCTTGACACTTTTCACACCTTGCACCTAGTCTGAGTTTCTCTATTTCTCTCTCCAAACTTCTCTGAGTCAGTCCGAGACTCAGTCGATGCACTCCTTGCATTCGAGATGCACACCTTGCATACAAGTATCAGAAGAGAAACAATTGAAACTCAACGAGCTTCGTCACGAACTCATACAATTAATCTCTCTGACAATCATACATGAACGAACTAACTAAATCATACACACAGAAATCAACATTCATTCAATCACACATAAGATGAATACAGTCCAAGGATTTGGGATAATTTATGTTTGTTCCATTCATTAATGAAAAACAAAATCCATAGTGTTTCTTCTACTCTACTATGTTCTACTGATCTCTCTATCTTTTCTATCCATTATGATCTGTTACAATGCAACAATGAAAAAATATCTAAGAACCACTCCACGATCTCTCTCGTCATGTTCTGAAATCTATCATTTAAAATTCAAAGCTATTACCTACTATGTCCTATTACAATGACTACTAGTTATTTCTAGATAGATTCAACACTCCATATCTGCAGTTTCTTATAGTCCTTCCATACTTTACAAACAAGTTACATTTTTTAAATGTTGTTACAAAAATATCTAAAAAATGGATTAAATTATGAGTTAAATGCTTGATTTGAAACTCTGTCATTGTTTTGATGTCATTCGACTACCTCCACACGTGTGCTGTTGAATTTGAAGGCGATGCTCCTGCATCATACTCCTCTGGTTAAAAAAAATTATGGACTCTTTTCCATGAGCTCCTGCACTATCTTTCCATGCTTCAAAATATCAGGTTTTGTGACCCAACTTGCATCTTCCATTGGATGATATTTCCACTTCACCAAATATTCAGGATATGTCTTTCTCCTAGTTTTCTTTCCATCCCTCTATTCAATCATTTTCTCCATATGAGGTTTTTTTGTTGTGGGCAATTTCTCTTCCCACTAAATTTCTTTCTGATCATATAATTCTCATGCTTCATCTCTCCCATAAGGATACAGGTCTGCAACATTCAATATCGGTGATATCCCAACATTGTCTGGCAACTCAATCTCATAAGCATTGGCTATGAATTTTTTGAGAATCTTGCATGGTCCTATCTTCTTCATCTTCAATTTGTTATACGTTCCCCTTGGAAACTTATGTTTTCTCAAATGAGCTAAAACTTCATCTCCAACTTCGAATTGAACTTCTCTTCTCTTTTGATCAACTCTGCTCTTGTATTTTTTACTGTTATCCTGTAGCTTCTCTTTGAATCTGTCATGGACTTTCAGCATTTTTGTTGCAAAATCCTCTGCTCCATCACTTCTCAGCTCATCTTGACTCAAATCTCTCAAATCTGTAATCCCTCTTGGTTGTAGAAAATACACAATTTCAAATGGACTTTTTCTTATGCTCATGTTCACTGAATTGTTGAATGCAAATTTTGCTTGTGTTAAAATCTGATCCCATTGTTGACCTTGCTCAGTGACTAAACTTCTTAATAAGTTTCTGAGACTTTTGTTTACTACTTCAATCTATCCATCGGTCTGAGGGTGATATGATGAACTAAAGGATAATTTCATCCCCAACCTCTTCCATAGAGTCCTCCAAAAGTGTCCTATTAATTTGGTGTATCTGTCTCTATGC
This sequence comes from Picea engelmannii, assembly GCA_009831015.1. NCBI lineage: Eukaryota > Viridiplantae > Streptophyta > Pinopsida > Pinales > Pinaceae > Picea > Picea engelmannii. The sequence goes on along the minus strand of ML790735.1, from coordinate 144,127 downwards.
TCCTCAGCAATCCATGTAGTCTCACTACTTCTATGAAAAATAAATCAGCAATGTGTGTGGCATCGCTTGTCTTCTGGCATGGTATGAAATGTGTCATTTTTTAGAATCTTTCCACCACAACAAATATGGAATCACTCACTTTTTGAGTTCTAAGAAATCCCAAAACAAAATCCACACTGATTGCATCCCACAACCTTTCTAGAATTGGTAATGGCTGATACAAACCAATATTTTGTTGTCTTCCTTTTGCATACTGACAAATTTTTCATTTGTTCACAAGATTTTTCACTTCTTCTCTCATGCTCCACCAATAATACGAATTTCTCAATTGTGCAAATGTCTTATCGTGACCAAAATGTCCAGCTAAACCTCCACCGTGTTTCTCTTTTAGCAAGTTGCCTCTCATAGAGCACTTCGGAATGCATAATTGGTTTCCCTTGAACAGTAATCCATCCTAGATCAAATATTCAGTCCATGGGCTTCTATCTCCCAACAAAGGATTCGTGCATGCCTCATAGCCTTCTTTAAAATCTGCATCTTTTTATACATCTCCTTGAGGTGTTCGAACCCCAAGGTCTCCACCTGGAATTCCTGTACAATCAAACTCCTCATGCTAAAATCATCTGTGACTTTGTTGTTAGTTCCAGTAATGTGTTTAATTACAAAAGTAAATTTATGCATAAATTCTACCCATTTTGCATGTTTATGATTCAACTGTTCTTGCCTAGTAATAAATTCCAAAACATGATTATCACTGTACAAGATGAATTCTTTAGGAATTAGATAATGCCTCCATTTTTTAAAAGTTTGAATCACTGCATAAAATTCCTTGTCATACGTGGAAATTTTTTTCTTGGCGTCATTCAGTTTCTCACTGAAATAAGCAACTGGCATATTGTCCTGACTCAAGACTACTCCAATAGCTAATCCACTTGCGTCACATCTCACCTGAAATGTTTTTCCAAAATATGGTAAGATCAGAATTGGCTTCTCTGTGATCTTCTCTTTCAACACTTTGAAACTTTTTTCAGCTTCCTCTGTCCAACTGAAGGACTTGTGTTTATTCTTCACAGTGTCTAGCATGGGTGCGCATATGCCACTGAAATTTCTGATAAATTTCCTATAAAAAATTGCTAACCCATGAAAAATTCTTACCTTAAATATACTGCTCAGCGACGACCATTCTCTGATCTCTCTCACTTTTTCTGGGTCCATATTCATTTCATTTGAAGGGATTACGAACCCCAAATATATGAGCTCCTTCTTCATAAAATAACTCTTCTTCAGATTTATCAACAATTTCTCTTGCTACAACCTTTCCATCACTAAGGTCAAATGTCTTAAGTGTTCTTCCTTCATATTGTCAAATATTAGTTTGTCATCCAGATATACTATGACAAATATTCCTATGAAGTCTTTCGACACTTCATTCATCAATCTCATAAATGTGATTGGTGAATTTGTCAACCCAAATGGCATGACCATCCATTCAAACAATCCTTTGTTTGTCTTGAATGTTGTTTTCCATTCATCTCCCTCTCTCATTTGTATTTGATGATATCCACTCTTCAAGTCTATGTTGGAAAAATAGCTTGCTCCACTCAAACAGTCCATCAAATCATCCATCCTTGGTAAAGGGAATCTATATCTAATGGTTATCTTTTTTATGGCTTGGGAATCCGTACACATCCTCCATCCCCCATATTTCTTTGGACTTAAGACAGTCAATACTACACATGGGATTAGGCTTTCCCTGACTAACCCTTTATCCAACAACTCCTGGACTTGATTCTTGACCTCCTCATTCTCTCTAGGTGTCAAACTATAAGATTATTTGTTTGGTAAACTAGTTCCTGGAATAAGGTCAATATGATGGCTTATGCTTCTAATGGGTGGCAATGAGTGTGGTAACTCATCCACTACTATATCAGAAAATTTTTCTAATAGTTCCTGGATTTCTATAGGAAAATATTCCACAGAAGTATCTGTAAGGTTAACTCTAGGCTTCTTCACTACATCAAAATTCATTTATTTATCCTTCTTGACTTCTTTTAAGAGCTCCTTCACACTCATGAGAATTATGCTTGAACTGGCTTCTCTCTTTTTCTCTTTGTCTTCTATGGGTAACAACTTATGTGTTCTGCCATTTTTTTCTAGGGTATAGGTATTCTTTCTTCCATCATGAATAAATTTTCGGTCATACTGCCACGACCTCCCCAATAAAATATGATAGACATCCATAGGAATTACATCACACAACATTTCATCCTTGTAACCTCCTATTTTAAATTCAAATTGGCATTGTTGACTTACCATGTCTTGATGTCCTTTTTGCAACCACGATACCTTGTATGGATTTGGTTGTGTAGTTGTCTTCAATTCCATCTTTTCCATCATCTCTGTGGATACTAGATTGTCATTTTTCCCATTGTCTATGATTACCTTGCAAACTATGTCTTTTGACTTGCAAGCAATTCTGAACAGGCTTGTTCGCTGAACTAGTTCCTCTGGTTCCTTTTCTGGTTTAAGAAGAATTTTCCTCATCATGAGGTTTCTTCCTCCTTCTGTTGCTTCTTCTTCCACGTGTTTATGTGCTTCATCAATGTGTGCTTCTATGCCTCCTTCTCTCTTTCTGTTGGGACATTTCCAATATTTGTGTCCTTCTTTTCCACAGGTATAGCATTTAACTTTGCCTCCTCTCTCTCTTCCTCTTCCTCTACCTCTAGAAAAAGAACCTCTTCCTCCATGATGTCCTTCTTTATAACTTCCACCCTTCTCATGGTGACTATGTTGTTTTTCAGCTTCGATATTCGACTTATGGAACTTATCTATATTGTTTCCCTTGCCTCTACTTGAATTTTTTCCTCTGCTTCGTTGGCTTTTCTTCCTGGCCAATTTTTCCTCAGCTTTCAAGGCTGCTTGATAAGCATCCTCGACTTTACTGACAGAAATCATGCTAATATCCTATTGTATTTCATATCTCAACCCATTGAGGTATATGGTTGTCTTCTCATCTTCATTCTCTTTCTTTCCAGCCCTGATGTTCAATCGGTAAAATTTTTTAGTGTACTCCTTCACTGATAAACCCCTCTGTTTCAGGTTCTTCAATCTTCTGTAAATATTTATTTGGTAATCCTTCGGGATAAATTTGGCCTTCAACTTGGCTACCATCCTATTCCAGTTTTTAATTTTTTGCTTACCATTTCTCCTACATTCGGCTTGCAATTCATACCACCATAACACTACATGACCTTTTAGTCTTCTCACTGCATGCTTCACCATCTCGTCTTCTTCGATATCTTCGTAATCAAAGTATTTGTCCATAGCACATACCCAATCCAACAATTCTTCAACTTCTAAATTTCCTTCATACATAGGTACCTCTATTCTTTCTCTCGCTCCTATCTTTGAAACAACTTTTATCAAGCGATCATGTGCAACATCCTATATGTCATTTTCTTCGCCCTCTTCTTCTTCTCCCTCATCTTCACTGACATCACTAGCGTCTAGTGTTCTTCTCTATGTTGTTTACATGGAATCCAATATCATTCGAAGTCACCTCATTTCTTCTTCCATTTTTGCATTCACTCTACACCTTCTAGGTGGCATGATTTCACTGCGTCACCTACAAACATAAATCAACTTTATTTGAAACCACCAATGATACCAACTTTCCTCCTTTCTCCTTTTGTCTGATGTCTGCAAACAATTTTAAAATCATCTCTCATACCACTTGATGCAACCCCCCTACTCCCCCGTAGGGCTGCGCGACCTCCTGGTCTTGGATCCTCCCATTCTCGAGTCGAAAGACTCTCTTTAACCTTAAAGGTACCCTTTTGTATCTAGAAACAAGCCCCCTCGCCTTCTTAGTGTAGATCTGGCAGCAACCCGCAACCTTACCCCTTCTGCTCTGTGCAAAAAACTCAGAGTGTCGGCATTAGCTCCCTTTCAGATAAGACCTCACTTGATGTGACCTAGGGCTATGACCATGTGATTGAGGGCACGGTCACAAGCGGTTTGGAGGTAAGCCACCCTTGGGCCCAAAATTCTTCTCCAGCCTACACGTGTCCCTCATATGAAACCACATTTCAAATTGTGGCCCGCCTTTGATTCCTTAACCTCCTCACAACTTCTGTCCCTGCAATGACACAAGATCGTTGATCTCACGATCTTGACAATAGCGTCCAAATCAACATTCATATCTGCTCCCTCATTATCTACGGACCAGATCAGCTCTCCCTGAATCAACGGTCAAGGTTCTCTTCGCAATTCCGGATTTCGCGAGTTTGAAATCTCAAACTCAAATTCCTTTCGTGCTCCAACCTTCTGAAACTGGCGATCTACGGACACTTGTCCCATAATCAATGGTCCTACCTTCACCTGGGTGTTTTATCTTTCAAACTAGATCAACGATCCAATGGCCCTTTCTTGATCGACAATTGAGATTTCCTCTGGGCTCCAGACTTCTGAGATCTCAAATCTCGAACCCTTTTCATTCTCCTCAAATATGCGGAATCCTGCCACGTGTCCTCCTAGATCAGACGACCTAGGATTTCTTCGGTTATTTACCCGAAATGCTCAGGTATTCACCATGTGTCCCTTCTGGATCTGACGGTCCAGAATATCCTTTCACGAATTGAGATTTCTCAACTTGCGACTTCCAAGTCACAATTTCCTTCACATCCCCGACTTCCAAAATTTCGATATTTTGGGATGCTCCAAATCTGATGACTTGCACTCCTTTGGATCTAACGGTCCAGATCTCGTCAGGATTTCACATATCGGGATTTGGCGTATTGTGAAGTTAAAAGACTCTTCACCTATGTTCTCTCGATCCCCGAAATGCTGAAATTCTCCCTCGACAATCAACAGTCCATATCTCTCCTCAATCAATGGTTGGGATCCAGGGATGATTTTAAGTTTCAAAATTTATTTTAAAATGTAGAAACCTTGGTGAATATTACTAATCATTCATATGTCAAATATAAATGTTTGGCGATATTTTTTTTAAATATTCAAATTTCTAAGTATTTTATATAGTTTTTATAAAATTTTGGCGATTTTTAAGGTTAATTTATTTTATCCTATATAATTTAGGCAAATTATTTTTAAAATAACAAATCTCATTTTTGGAAAAAACATGGAAAATTAGCCCATGAGGGAAATTTAGCCCCTAAAATCATCCTTGCTGGGATCTTTTCGCGATTTTGTATTTCATGAGTTTCACGAATTTTCCCTTTAACTTCTTTGAGTCGTGGGTCAACGAAATGTTGATTGTTTGCCATGTGTCCCTTCCAATGGACAGTTTTTATGATGGCGATATTTCACAACTTTGCAAAACCCTCTCTCATGTGCAAATCCAAAGAGTTAAAACTCATGCACATTCCTTTGGATCCAGTGACTGTCGGTCCATGTGCTCAGATCTTATGGCTAAGATCGGATTCCCCTGTGCTCGTTCCTCCTCTACCTGAACGTAGATCTAACATTCCAGGTTATTCTCCACAACCGATCAGTCGGTTACTGTCACTCCTCCTCCTGAGCTTCTGATATCTCTTCGCCTAGAAGATTTATCCATTTTCAAAGGTTCCCAACCATTGTTCTCCCAACGAATCTGCCTCTAGGATTTCATCAACACTCATGAAAAGTGCTATATCTTCTGATATTCTATCCTTAAAAGGATTTTGATCTCCCACACACACCTTGTGTCAGGATTTCGAATAACTCAGTTCGAAGTATTTTCTTGAAAAGAAAATGCTTCTCTCCCACCTCGCATTCTTCTGCGTTGGTCCTTAGAAGTTTGTCGGCTTCTTGACGTTGTGCACACCTTGCACCTGGTCTGACTTTCTCTGTTTCTCTCTCTGAACTTCTTTGAGATAATATGAGACTCAGTCGATACACTCCTTGTGTTCGAGATGCACACCTTGCATACAAGTATCAGAAAAGAAACGATTTAAACTCAACCAGCTTTGTCACGAACTCATATAGTTAATCTCTCAAACAATCATACATGAATGAACTAACTAAATCATACACACGAAAATACACATTCATTCAATCATACATAAGATGAACACAGTCCAAGGATTTGGGACAATTTTTGTTTGTTCCATTCATTCATGAGAAACAAAATACATAGTGTTTATACTACTCTACTTTGGTCTACTTATCTCTCTATCTTGTATATCCATTCTGATCTGTTACAATGCAAAAATGAAAAATTATCTAAAGACTGCTCCACGAGCTCTCTTGTCCTGTTCTGAAATCTATGATTTAAAATTCAAAGATATTACCTATTATGTCCTATTACAATAAATACTAGTTATTTCCATATAGAGTCAACACTACATATCTATAGTTTCTTACAGTCCTTCTAGACTTTACAAACAAGTTACATTTTAAAAATGTTGTTACAAAAATATCTCAACAACCGCTTAAATTATGAGTTAAATGCTTGATTTGAAACTCTGTCATAGCTGAGATGTCATTCGTCTTCCTCCATGCATGCACTGTTGACTTTGAAGGCAATTCTCCTACATCACCTGTCAAATCAGCCCCTTTCCTAATTTATCAGGCTTCCAAACCGGTTTAGCATTCCACCAGATTCTGAAATCTTGATTTTGCACAAAAACTTTTAATGGTGACTAACATCACTAAAAGGTGACAAGTAACTAGTGGGCTTGATAAAGTGGAACACATTGCATTAAATAACTATTTACTACTATATAATGGGAAAATATTATGACCGCATATGCTAATTGACTAAATCGTAGGTAGCCTAAAGTAGGGAGGTTAGGGTAGGACCCTAACAAAAGTTTACTCTCATTTCACTAAAACATTCAATTTTGTTTGGCAGGAAAATTAAATCCATTGATCTAACTTTCTATGTTGTATATTGTGGAATCTGTCAATCCAATCTACACCAAATTTAGAATGAATGGAAAATTTCAATATAACCAATGGTTATAGGCTAATGTCTTTACATTCTTCTATATCACCAATGTCACCTCATATGCCTATTAATTTTTATGTGATTTTAATTATTGGTATATGATCCCAACATTGTAGGGCCTATAATTGAAGTGGGATTAGAAGTAAAAAAAAAATTATATTGGAGATCATGTCGACATGAGTTGCATGGTTTTGAGCTACCAACAATATCATTCTTCTAGTGAAGGGAAAGAAAAGTATTTTTGGAACGATGTTATGTTGTCTATTTCCATTTGGATGGATGGGCCTCCTACATTTAGAGGTTACTCATCATTGATTGTTTTTTACCAAAGGTACAATTATTTTTCGTTATTCGTGAATTATAACCTTTCTTATCTTTGATCTCAACCAAATACAGTTTTAATCAATTTCTTGGTGTATAATTATAGTTTTAATCATTGTGTTCTCAACATAATATGGATTTGTGGTATCAAAGAAGCATGCTCCTTGTTTTTTCTTACAGCATGTCCCCGACAAGATCAGGGTATAGAGAGTTAGGTCTTTAGCTAGTTTCGCTTGAGGACAACCGCTCTTTCCATCCCAAGCGACCTCCCATGGTGGAAGAAAAGAGAGATGACAGAGAAAGAGATCATTTCAAGACGTTGCTTGAGGAATATCTTGTGCGATAGATGAACAAGATGACGGGCAACTTTTCTCATATACTTGGATGACTATTGATGGAAATAGAGGCATCTTAGACAAGCAACCATTTCAGAGGTGTGACACCCTTCAAGGTATAAGTCTATTTTGATATCCCCTTATTTGAATGCTAGATAGATGTAGATTCTCTAGAAAAATGTTTGAATCTGCTATAAGGTTATTAATTTGTCCAAAATATTTCTAAGAGAAAAAAGATAGCATTCATGCTCCTTAAATCCCTTCCCCATGTAAGAGCTTGGTGGGAAGGTTATTGGGAGAGGTAAACCTCATATGAATCTACTCCATTCAAGAGAAACTCCAATTGCGTAGTATTTGTAGATTCTGCAAAGGAGGATTTTTTACCTATCAAAAAATATGATGACCAGTGCACGAAATGGATGAATCTCCATCAGAAAAGAGACTAGACAGTGTCATAGTACATTAACATATTTCATACCTTGCGCCTAAATTTGGGTATCAAATACTCCAAGCGACACCTGATTTTGAAGTATTGCAGTGGTATACACAGGTGCATTTAAACATAGATGGATTTCTTGGGAATATCCTCAGTAGGAGCTACTTATCAATATGTAGTCAAAATTGAGTAGAAATTCAAGTAGTGGAGTAAGAAGGAGTTTGAGTTTGCAAATATGCCACAACATAAGCATGGAAAAGGAAATCCTAACTCACACAACAAAGGACAAAGTAAGGATATTAAATCTCAATAAAATCATTCAAAACAACTGGCTAAGAAGGATGATTGGAAATCTAAGAAAGACACTAGAAAGTGGTGCGAGTTCCACAAAATCCCCTAGCATAACACCAATGAATGTCACTCAAAAAATTCATTGGTGGTCGAGCTCAAAGAAAATGAATCAAATTCTGACTCAGAATTTGATTAAGAGAACAATAAATGGAAATGGATCATCGATGCAAAACCCATTGCTACCATCACAGCCATAACAATACAACTAGAAGAACCAGATGAGCTTGAAGAAGGGGAGCACCTCTTCCACTCACGGATGTGGGTAAAGGGGACTCCACTACATTTCATGTTGATAGTGTGAGTCATAAGAACCTGATCTCAGCAGAGGTTGTCAAGAGATTAAATATGTCAAGGATTCCACACCCCCAACCATACACCATTGAATGGTTGATCCAGGGCTGAGACATATGTGTCATCCAATAGTGTTTATTGTCCTATGGCATCAATCCCTTCAAGGATGAGGTATTTTTTGACGTTTCCTGACTTGATTTATGTGATATTATTTTAGGACAACCATATATGTGGAAATTACATGCTATCTATGAGTCTCAGCCAAACAGTGGCATTGTTACTTTGGGAGGTCAACTCTATAGGGTACCAGAGGTACCTTTGACTATTGCAACTTCACTGATATCAGAAAAACAATGTTGCAAAGTAATCTCTTAGACCACAATTTTCCCCCTCTTCACTATATATTCATAATTTTAATAGAAAATCATTGTGACTACTAGAACCTCTTCCTAAGACCTTTCTATCTAGCATAAGCAGGTTGAAAATATTATAAAGGAGCAATAAGATATTTTTGCTTCACCTACAGGGGTGCCTCTACATTACCACTTCCCACATTCCATTGACTTGGTTCCTAGTTCTCCCTTATCCAATCTTCCAATCTATACGCATTGCCTTCCAGAGAATGAGAGTCTTATAGTGTTTTACATGCCTATGGAATTTTGTAAACTTGGACCAATTTATCTCATATGCATCATGGGAATTATTATCCTCTCACTCTCTCATATATAATAAAGGTGAAGGATGTCCTTTAATCATGCAATGGAGTTTGATGTGATTTTTATTTTTGAATGAATGTAGTCTAAATATCTTTCTCTTAAGAGATAAGCTACCACCATTCTAGCAAGTTTGTGTTCTACAACGTTTTTCTATTTCATTCATTAATAGAATTTGGTTTTCACTATATTTTTGTGTTCTTTTCTATAGTTTTGTTTGTATCTCATTTTTTTCTTAGCATAATCCAGATCAACTATCCAAG
>ML790735.1:96058-110283 GCA_009831015.1 Picea engelmannii | reverse complement strand
TAAGAAGACGAGGTTTTTTCCCTGGTTGGGTTTCCTCTTGAAAAATCTGTGTCTCATACTTGTGAATGAATGATGTGTGTGATTGATGTTCTTTATACTATATGCTTCATGTTTATAACACTGGTTTTCACAGTAAAGACTTGATGCCATTAAGATTAATGATTCGAAGATAAAATTGAGAGAAATTGTTAATAATTTACAATAACTGATTCACCCCCCCCTCTCAGTTATTTCATACCTGTAACAAACATTTCACTGAATTGTAGAGCGGGAAAGTCAAAGGATAGATTTGTGAGAATTTACGAAACGTGAACTCGCGAAATCATTCCATTCATTGGATCTAGGGTGACAAGTGATAGATATCCACACACATAGGATATTCGAGCACTGGGAGAAGCTCAACGGACAGTGAAAACTCTAGGAGGAAGAATTGTCGATGCGATTTGGACTATCAGATCATAGGAGAATTGAATTCGTTGATCTGTCGAAAAGGAATATCGATCTTTCGGGTATCGGGCGAAGGGAGATAAGTTGTATTGTAAACACTCGATCCACGAAATCCAGACGCGCTCAAAGGATGAGCCCCAGGTCATGGTGAATGGTCACACAAGTGGAGATAAGGGAAGGATCTAACACCCGTTAATCTCTTTTCGAGGTTTCTGGAGTCAGAACGAGTTAGGGTTAACTCGCACGGAAAGGTCCTATACGGGATTTTGTAATGTCCCCATCATTACGTCTACAAGAGAAACAACGGTTCATGTTTTTGAAATAGGAGAACAACGATGATTATAGCTAGATGACACAGCTCATGGTGAGCACCACACCTATAGAAAAGGCAACAACAATTAAGACTCCACACACAGGCATAAGGGCAATGGGGTGAAACATGCATAGAACAACAAGGAGGAATGACTACCCACCCGACACAACACGACCACGCCTACAATCTAAGGGACAACATCCCCATCCCGACGCAACAACCTAGACAACAAGGACTAGAGCCTCTAGGTGCGTGAGCCCAATGCTTGAAGGCGTTCAACCCATGCACCATAAACCAACTGGAAACACTTGAAAACACTCACACAGAACACACTACTCCGTCCAAGTTCTCTTTTGCAACTATCCAATAGGGCGTGTCATGATTCCTTCATCAAGAATCATGTCATGCCCAGGTGATAGACGCATCAATGACCTTGGAACAACACATCCTATCTGGACCGAGGACTCTAGATAAACGGATTCTCTAGGAACCAAAATAACTAACAGGAATACTATGCCTATGCCCCCAATCAATGGAAAAACAAGAAGCATGAAGACAACGCTCAACAAATGCGTAATCCAAAAATGACTCGACGACATCCACGAGGCCCTAAGGTTAAGTAAGAGGTCTAGGCATGAAGGGTAGACTAAAGTAAGGTTACTAAAGACTTCAGCGTTATCATGTGTGAACTAACCGAACTCAACAAACAACATGCTTCCCCGCACGGTACGTGTCTATCAAAGTAGGTGCACTACTCATCCTTTAAAAGCAATTATATGTTGCATTAAATATCTAAATGACAAGGTTGTCCTAAAAGTCAAGTCCTAAGTAATCAACAAGTGTGAAGATAAAATTCCCTTAAATCTTTGAGTACACTTGACTTAGTTTAAGAGGATTATTCCCATTACCTATTCAAGTTGATCAAATAATTAGGTGGTTTAAGGAAAATTGGTCATCATAAAAGGGGTTGGATCTTAGCCATGCAATTATCATCTAAATTATCGAAAACTACTTTAATGGAATATAAGTATTCCGTAGATGGTGATATCACCTTATTATGCAAGTTGAGTTCCCAATCTACATAACTACACAACAACTACTAGTAGAAAAGACAAGAATATTATGAGTAAAGGATCAACAATATCATCTAGTAGAAGTTTAGATTGGGTAGGATCAAGAATAAAGAAATATAGGTATCGGCTAATTAATATGTGAAATAAAAAATATCATCTAACCATACAAGTGTGTTAAAGAATTAATTATTAACTCCATAACCAGCATCACAATAAAACACACTACGCAGAGAATAACTTCAATTCAAATTGGGAACCAAACAGTAGAGAACTTCTAAGGTGTAACTATCATTAGAGTATTATTAAAACTTAGGTAATGAGAAGGATTTTACAGGGCTCAACTTGCAATCAACTGCAATAATTTAATATTCAAACACAACCATCGACACAGCCACCAAAGTCGTTGGCAAGGGTAATTAAAATCGCAGAAGTAAACAAAATCCAGTTACACCACACGCAACCACCAAATCTGTTGGCAAGGGTAATTAAAATCGCAGCAGTAAATAAAAGCCAGTTACAACACACGTAGCCACCAATTCAGTCTGTAAGGATGGAAACGCCTAGTAAATAACCAGGGCAAAACGCAGTCCCGACCAGTGACCAAAACTTAGTCTTAATAACACAAAACTTTGCCATCAAATTCATAAATTACAGGGTTAAATAACACGTTTTCCATTGCCAGGATGCCAAATATCAAAAATGCAAACAGGGATAATTAAACGTTTTTCCAATTGTCGGAATGCCCATTACAAATGCAGACAGGGTTAATCAACACGTTTTTCCATTGCCAGGATGCCCAATATATAAAAAAAAACGCAGACAGGGTTAATCGACACGTTTTTCCATTGCCAGGATGCCCAATATATATAAAAAACACAGACTAGTTTAATCGACACGTTTTTCCATTTCCAGAATGCCCAATATTTAAAAATTGTTGTATAAACATCCCAGGAAATAAAGGAATAAAACGATTTTCTCTAAGATGTAAAGAGAAGACAGACAATTCAATGGAAAAGGGAGACATTCTGTTTCGATTCAACATCATAGAAGAATAAAAACATAATCACTCTACAACTCATTACTACAAAGACAAGAAAAAGATAAACCCTCATCATCAATCAATAAATCACCGAGTCCAACATTTGCATCATGGCACAAGAACAATCAGCCAAGGACAACCATCAGAGGTAGTCGGCTAACAGGTTTGTCCTTCACTCATCATCCTCGCATAGAAAAGAAGGGCATTGAGATCCATATGTCTTTTAATGCTAAGCTTATAACCGTAGATCAGGCTCCTGGCCGACTGCTTAGGCGAGGAATGGTGAGTTAGGGACGAAAGCTAAGCAACCACGAAGGACACAATAAATCACAGCTAGGTGGTCAAGACATGCGGGAAAATGAAGGCCATGGGAAACAACAACCATTGAGCTAGGCTAAGAAACGTTTCGTCATCAACTAAAAAAAACATCAATTTACTTCTCCAACTATGTAACATCCCACTCTGGCACACTAAGCGAACATATTCATTGAGGACACTTGCTCACAAGTGATCTGGATTATTATGCTATTAAAACATTTGATTTTGATTATGAGGCGTTATGGGTTGATGACATGTTGTACTGCATTGACATAGATAGGTGTTGTTGACTCGGTTTACTGAGTGTGCAGGATCTTGGTCCTCGAGGATGCAAAGGCATCGATGGAACCCCTTGGACTCTGGATCGAGTAAGGGAGTGTACCATTGGGGTTTGATTTTTTTTCTATGATATTAGTGCATCTAATTAGATAATATGATATGGATATGTTCTGACATAATTTGTTGACAAAGTCATTTTTAGCGTGCGCTTTTTGTTGAGGGTGTTGTTGTTCATTTTAATTAATGTTTGTACTTGGTTTTGTAAACATTTAATGTGCTTGGTTTGCTCACTATAAGGATTCTAGTTACTTGGGTAATTAATTTTGGGTGCGTGGGGTTGTTAGGATGATTTTCCTTATCTTAGTAGGCTTGGTCTGCTTGTGTCGGGTGGGATGTAGACACCTCCTTGTTCCTCAGAAAATTCGCCAGCCTTGAGACCTTAAATGGTCAAAATCGATGGGAACTTGGGCTTGAGCGTTGCTTATGTCTCCTGGAGATCCTAACCATTGCAGGGTAGGATGAGTAGGTAGTCATTCTTATTCTTCATCGGTTGAATGTCGTACATTGCTTCCAGGTGCTTGATGTGCTTTTATGTTAGGTTGTTATGTTGTTGTTGCGTGAGTTGCATGTGTTGTGTTCGTCGTCGTGTTGCGATGTTGAGTATAAATTCATTATTACCTTCCTACACACACACAAAAAAAAAAAATTAAGGGTGCTTTTACCGGTTGTACATCGTAGGAGTCGTAGTCGGATGGGGACGTTACATATGGTATCAGAGTAGGCTCAACCCTGCGACTGTGGATCACCAGGCTTTCCACTTCATTAACCCATGAGTTTTAACCCTTGCATTAATTGAAACCCTTAGTGTGTCCTTGTGGGATGGCATTTAGAGGACACCTTAGAGGTTCACGATGTGGTACCGTGGAAGGAGGTGCGACGCCTCCAGAAGTTCTCGCACCCTCGGATTCGAACCCCCAAGGGGAGCAGAAGTCCTTGAGCTAGATTCGCTAGTTGTAACGGAGATGATGGTCGGACAAGGCCCTTTCAATTTTTATCAAAGGGAATTGATTCACCATCGGTACTGAGTTGAGGCAAGGGCACCTGTACCCCGGAGGATCCACAACATGCCCTAGCAAGTACCGTTTTCTTCCACCAAAGACAAGAGAGAGTTGAGTTCTAGCATCCACGAGTGTCACAGAGGGCAGTGTCGTCGAGGCACAGTTGTAGAGGAAGGCATGGTGCTTCACACTTCACACTTATGACCTCCATCATGAAGGTCCACGTGGTGGTCTTTCAACTGAAGGGGAGCGCTCTTCTATGGCGAAAGATGCTCCTACCACTTTTGAACCTGACCGTAGATGACGTGTCATGGGAACGGTTCAAAGAGCAATATATTTCTGAAGAATTCGTTGAGCGTCAGCTCAACGAGTTTGACGCCTTGTGACAAGTCAGTCACACGGTGCCAGAGTGTGAGGCATGTTTTAGAGTGTTTATGTATGCTCTGCATCTTTTCCCAGAAACTTAAGGTCAAGGAGTTCGAGTTTGGCCTTATTGTTAGAATTCAGCTTCTACTTCGGGTACCAGTATTACTGGACCAAAGAAAGTGTGTTGGACRTGTGGGGAGCCACACTACCAACGCGACTACCCGRTGGAGAGGACTAGAGCRTCCAGATCAGTCGGACCCACTACCGTGGGAGATATGGGCAAGGTCCATCGGATTCATGCAGCGGTGCATAACCGCTAGGGAGAGCATCAGTCAACTGTGCTCGAGATGACAGGTACCATCGCTGACCAGACCCTTAGTATTTGGATAGATCTGGGTGCTACCGAGAGTTTCATTTCCGGTGCAGCGCTAAAAAGTATTAAGGTAAAGGCAGTCGAATAGAATGAATTTAGCTTCGTAGATATGGCCTCGGGAGCCAAACAGAGGGTTGGAGGAAAGGTTATGGGTTGTATCCTTAACCTGGGAGAGTTTGTCACAAGGGCCAACTTGTACGTCACTATCCTAGGATCTTATGATGTTGTGATTGGTATGGACTGGTTGGAATCGCATGACGTGATACTCAACTGTAAGATGAAATAGTTGAGCTTGGTCGATGACGAGGGACAAAGACGTTTGATTGTAGGTCGGAACCAGGGAATCTCCCTGAGGTTCATCTCTTCCTTACAACTTTGGAAGAGCATGTGCAAGGGGTGCAAGATTTATGTGATCCTTGCGTTAAATGAGAAGGGATTAGCAGAAGGTTTAGAACACCTTCTGGTGGTGAGAGAGTTGTGGACGTATTTCTGAAGGAGTTACCTAGGACGTCGTCAGAGAGGGAATTGGAGTTTACTATAGACCTAAAATCGGGAACAAAACCAATAGCTAGAACGCCTTATCGGATGTCAACCCCGGAGTTACAGGAGTTGACAATGCAACTAAAGAAGTTGTTGGACCTAGGACTGATACGTCCTAGTGTGTCACAGTGGGGTGCACCTGTTATTTTCATATGAAAGAAGGATGGATCGTGGAGGCTCTGCATTGACTACCATCAATTGAACAAGGCCATGATCAAGAATCAATATCCGTTGCCGAGGATTGATGATATGTTCGATCAAATGAAGGGCATGACGGTGTTCTCCAAGATCGATTTGCGATCAGGGTATCACCAATTACGGATCAAGGAAAATGATGTCCCTAAGACCGCCTTTAAGATGAGTTTTGGACATTATGAGTTTATTGTTTTACTGTTTGGACTCACAAACACCCCAGGGGTATTTATGAGTTTGATGAACGAGGTGTTCCGCGAGTACTTTGACAAGTTCGTCCAAGTATTCATTAACGATATTTTGATCTACTCTTGGACAAAGGAGGATCATGACGAGCACTTGTGCTTGGTACTACAGTGTCTGCGAGAGAACAAATTGTATGGGAAGTTGTCCAAATGCTAATTTTATCAATCGAAGATTCACTACTTAGGGCATGTCATCTTCGCAGAAGGCATCGTCGTGGATCCATCATCTCCGGCGAAGGCTCTGATACCACATGTTACATTCCCATCCGACTACAACTCCTACGATGTACAACCGGTAAAAGCACCCTTAAATTTTTTTGTGTGTGTATGTGTAGGAAGGTAATAATGACTTTATACTCAACATCGAAACACGACAATGAACACAACGCATGGAACTCACATAACAACAACATAACGACCTAACATAAAAGCACATCAAGCACCTGGAAGTAATGTATGACATTCAACCGATGAAGAATAAGAATGACTACCCGCTCGTCCTACCCTGCAATGGTTAGGACCTCCAGGACACATAAGCAACGCTCAAGCCCAATTTCCCATCGATTTTGACCATTTAAGGTCTCAAGGCTGGCGACTTTTCTGAGGAACAAGGAGGTATCTACATCATTCCCAACACAAGCAGACCAAGCCTACTAAGCTAAGGACAATCATCCTAACAACCCCACACACCCAAAATTAATTACCCAAGTAACTAGAACCCTTACAGTGAGCAAACCAAGTACATTAAATGTTTACAAAACCAAGTACAAACATTAATTAAAATGAACAACAACACCCTCAATGGGAAGCGCAAGCTAAAAACGACTTCTTCAACAAATCATGTCAGAACATATCCATATCATATCATCTAATCATATGCACTAATATCATATAAAAACAATCAAACCCCAATGGTACACTCCGTGACTCGATCTAGAGTCCAAGAGGTTCCATCGATGCCTTTGCATCCTCGAGGACCAAGATCCTGCACACTCAGTAAACTGATTCAATAGCACCTGTCTATGTCAATGCAGTACAACATGTCATCAACCCATAACGCCTCATAATAAAAATCAAATGTTTTAATAGCATAATAATCCGGATCACTTCTGAGCAAGTGTCCTCAAAGAATATGTTCGCTCAGTGTGCCAGAGCGAGATGTTACATACACCCCCTCTTGGTCTAAACTTCGTCTCGAAGTTTCACGGTATAAATGTTGAATAAAGTGTATCACAGTATTATAAGCCTATCTATCAAACAAAAATGGAAATTTTTGGCGCATATCATATGCATCCTCCTAGGTCACCGAGTGTAGACTATAGCTGTCCCACTGGACCTTGACCTGCTCTACCGTTCGACACCGTAGCTATCGAATGAAATGATCCAAGATGCGGATCAGCTCAGTCGTGAGAACCCCCTCATCCAACACCTGGCAGGAACTCATGTCAATAATATGTGTAGGATCACTAAAATAATGTCTCAAAACAGATACATGAAAACATCATGCATGCACCTCAAAGAATCAGGCAAGGCTAGTCGATACGCCATGGGCCCCTTTCTCTCCACAACCTCAAAGGGTCCCACGAATCTAGGAAAGAGTTTACCTCCCTTCCCAAACTTGATCGAACTCTTATGTGATTTAACCTCCAAGAAGACTCAATCACCGACCTCATAACTATGATCAACACGGTGCACATCGGCATAACTCTTCTGTCGATCCTGCGCTTCTTTAATCCTTTGTCTTATTGTTTTCATTTTATCTTCCATTTATTGGATCGCTTCTCATCCCACCAGGACCCTATCCTCAAGCCGATCCCAACTCAAAGGTGTCTGACACGGTCTCCCGTAAAGAAACTCAAAAGGCGCCATCTTAATGGTGCTATGGTAACTGTTGTTGTAAGCGATCTCCACTAGTGGCAAGAATTCTTCCCAACACTTTTGTTGGTCCATCACGTACATGCACAACATGCCCTCCAAGGTCTAGTTTGTTCGTTTGGTTTGTGCGTTAGTCTCCGGGTGATACACAGTACTAAAGTTAAGTTGGGTTCCCAAGGCCTCTTGGAAACTCATCCAAAATCGTCCGATAAACACCAATCCTTGATCAGATATAATCCTCTTAGGCATGCCATGCAGCCTCAAAATCTCAGTGATGAAAACTCTAGCTATGTTAGGTGCCTGATACGTCGTACACACAGAAACAAAGTGAGCACTCTTCATCAGAGGGTCTACTACTACGAAAATCAAGTCATGTCTCATTGTCGTCAATGGCAATCCAACAATAAAATCCATCAAAATAACCTCCCATTTCTATTCCAGAATAGCGTGTGGTTGTAGTAATCCTGCTGGGTGTCTATGTTCAACGTTTACCTACTGTCATTCTAGACATCTGGCCACATAGTTGACTATGTATGCCTTCATTCCCTTCCAGAAGAATAAGGTTTTAAGGTCTTCCCTCATCTTCGGGACTCTTGGGTGAGCCAAGTAAACTTCTCTATGAGCCTCACTTAGGATCAATATACTCAACTCGTCATTCAATGGTACGTAGATCCTATTTTTAAACCTCAATAAACCATCGCTATCAAATGAAAATCCTTCAAATTGTGGTACCATCATTGTGTTTTTTCCGATAAAACCCTCGACCTCTTTGTACCAATCATCGTCACGTTGTAAAGTTAGAATACTTTCACGTAGATTCGTATTAAGAGGCAACACCAAAAATATGTGTGTTCTCTGACTCAATGCATCTGCTACTTGGTTCACTGCCCCTTTTATGTAAGTAATCTCAAAGTCATACTCACTAGGAAATTCCGACCAATGTCGTTGTCGCGCGTTCAAGTTGCTTTGCGTAAAGATGTGTTGTAGTCCACAGTGGTCAGTCCTTAGTTCAAATTTTCGTCCAACAAGGTAGTGTCTCCAAACCTTCAAGGCATATACAATGGCTAACAACTCCAAATCATGCATTGCGTAGTTCTCCTCATGCCTTCTCAGTTTCCATGAGATGTAAGCGATCACTCATTTGTATTGCATCAAGACTCTGCCTAAACCTTCCTTGGATGCGTCAGTGCATGCCAAGAAGTCCACTTCCATGTCAGGGACCTTTAGTATTGGTGTTGTTGTCAACAACTCCTTGAGCCTCCGAAATGCTTCCGTGCATTTCTCGGTCCAAACAAACTTCTTGTTTTTCTTCTGTAATTCCGTGATCGGATTTGCTATCTTCGAAAACCCCTCGATGAATCATCGATAGTATCCTACTAAACCCATGAAGCTACGCACTTCCGATACATTTGTCGGCGCAGGCCATTCCATGATAGCCTCGAACTTTGCTGGATCCACGGCGATGCCTTCGTCGGAGATGACATGCCCTAAGTAGTGAATCTTCAATTGATAAAATGAGCATTTGAACAACTTCCCATGCAATTTGTTCTCGCACATACACTGTATTACCAAGCGCAAGTGCTCGTAATGCTCCTCCATTGTCCAAGAGTATATCAAAATATCATCAATGAATACTTGGACGAACTCATCCAAGTACTCGTGGAACACCCCGTTCATCAAACTCATAAATACCCTTGGGGCGTTTGTCAGTCCAAACAGTAAATTAATAAACTCATAATGTCCAAACCTCATCTTGAAGGCGGTCTTAGGGACATCATCCTCCTTGATTCATACCTGGTGATACTCTAATCGCAAATCGATCTTGGAGAACACCATCATGCCCTTCATTTGATCGAATAGATCATCAATCCTCAGCAACGGATATTGATTCTTGCTCATGGCCTTGTTCAAATGATGGTAGTCAATGTAGAGCCTCCACGACCGATCCTTTTTTCGTATGAAAATAACAGGTGCACCCCACGGTGAAACACTAGGACGTATCAGTCCCAGGTCCAACAACTCCTTTAGTTTCATTCTCAACTCCTGTAACTCCGAGGTTGACATCCGATAAGGCGTTCTAGCTATCAGTTCTGTTCCTGGTTTTAGGTCTATAGTAAACTCCAATTCCCTCTCTGGCGGCATCCTAGGTAACTCCTCCAAAAATACGTCCACAACTCTCTCACCACCAGAAGGTGTTCTAAACCTTCCACTAATCCCTTTTCGTTTAACGCAAGGATCGCATAAAGCTTGCACTCCTTGCGCATGCTCTTCCGAAGTTGCAAGGAAGAGATGAACCTCAGGGAGACTCCTTGGTTCTGACCTACAATCACACGTATTTTTCCCTCATCATCGACCAAGCTCAACTGTTTCATCTTACAATTGAGTATCGCCTCATGCGATTCCAACTAGTCCATACCAATCATGACGTCATAAGATCCTAGGATCATGATGTACAGGTTGACCCTTGTGACAAACTCTCCCAAGTTAACGATACAACCCATAACCTTTCCTCCAACCTTTTGTTTGGCTCCCAAGGCCATCTCTATGAAGCTAAACTCATCCTTTTCGAATGCCTTTACCTTAATCCTTTTTAGTGCTGCACTGAAAAATGAAACTCTCGGTACCACCGAGATCTATCCAAATACTAAGGGTCTGATTAGCGACGGTACCTGTCATCTCGAGCATAGTCGACTGATGCTCTGCCTGGCGGTTATGCACCACTCCATGAATCGGATGGGCCTTTCTTATATCTCCCACGCTAGTGGGTCTGGATGATCTGGACGCTCTAGTCCTCTCCACCGAGAAGTCACGCTGCTAGTGTGGTTCCCCACACGTCCAACATGTTAGAAAAACAGGACCGTGGCGCAATAAAATAAAACAAATGCGGAAACAAAACACAAAAGATACACCATACAAGAGAGACATAGATTTATGTGGTTCACCCAGTGTGGGCTACGTCCACCAGAGAAATTGCTAGGTCCTTTCTTTATTATTATCCAACAAAATGAAGGAATACAACCTACAGCAAAACCCGTTGTAACTTCCTCTTCTTTCTCTCACAGTCTCCTCTCTTAGAATACAATACTCGCCAAAATACATAGCCACAATACATTTCTCTCATAAAAGAGGGTTGCCTTCTAGGGCAAAAAACCCTAACATAATCTCTATCATTAGATCTGCGACCTTATAATGAAAGGTCCAGATTTACAATGAAATTACAATATACTTTTACAAGGCAATTTTTTCTTCGGGGGCTTCACCCGTGAACCCCCACTTACCCCCAGCCAGGGGGATAGCTGCCCTGGACCCCGCAGAGGGGGTACTCCCCCACGTGGAAGAGTGTACATACTTCTGGGGTGTAAATACTTCATGGGGTATAAACATGGCTGAAAGTAAAAGGCCTCTAAATCAGGAAGATAATCAGGCTCCACAACTAACAAACACTTTCTTTGGTCCAATAATACTGGTACCCGAAGTAGAATCCGAATTCTAACAATAAGGACAAACTCGAACACCTTGACTTTAAGTTTCTGGGAAAAGATGTGAAGCATACATAAACACTCTAAAATGGGCCTCACACTCGGGCACTGTGTGACTGACTTTTCGCAAGGCATCGAACTCGTTGAGCTGACGCTCAACGAAGTCCTCAAAAATATACCTCTCTTGGAACCATTCCCATGACACATCATCTACGGTCAGGTTCAAAAGTGGTAGGAGCGTCTTCCTCCATAGAAGAGTGCTCCCCTTCAGTTGAAAGACCACCACGTGGACCTTCATGTTGGGGGTCATAAGAACGAAGAGTGAGGCACCACGCCTTCCTCTACAACCATGCCTCGACGACACCACCTTCTGTGACACTCGTGGACGCTAGAACTCAACTCTCTCTTGTCCTTGGTGGAAGAAAATGGTACTTGCTAGGGCATGTTGTGGACCCTCCGAGGTATAGGTGCCCTTGCCTCAACTCAGTATCGATGGTGAATCAAGGCC
The DNA here is from genome assembly GCA_009831015.1 of Picea engelmannii. Taxonomy (NCBI): domain Eukaryota; kingdom Viridiplantae; phylum Streptophyta; class Pinopsida; order Pinales; family Pinaceae; genus Picea; species Picea engelmannii. The sequence goes on along the minus strand of ML790735.1, from coordinate 98,178 downwards.
CTCTGATAAAAACTGAAAGGGCCTTGTCTGACCATCATCTCCCTTACAACTAGTGAATCTAGCTCAAGGACTTCTACTCCCCTTGGGGGTTCGAATCCGAGGGTGCGAGAACTTTTGGAGGTGTCGCACCTCCTTCCACAGCACCACGTTGTGAACCTTTGAGGCGTCCTCTAAATGTAATCCCACAAGGACACACTAAGGTTTTCAATTAATGCAAGGGTTAAAACTCACGGGTTAATGCAGTGGAAAGCTTGGTGATCCACAGTTGCAGGGTTGAACCCACTCTGATACTATATGTAACATCCCCATCCCACTATGACTCCTACAATGTACAACCGGTAAAATCACCCTTAAATTTATTTATTTATTTCTTGTGTAGGAAGGTAATAATGACTTTATACTCAACATCATAACACGACAACGAACACAATGCATGCAACTCACGCAACAACAACATAACGAACTAACATAAAAGCACATTAAGCACCTGGAAGCAATGTAGGACATTCAGCCGACGAAGAATAAGAATGACTACCCGCCCATCCTACCCTGCAATGGTTAGGACCTCCAGGACACATAAGCAACGCTCAAGCCCAGGTTCCCTTCGATTTTGACCATTTAAGGTCTCAAGGCTGGCGACTTTTCTGAGGAACAAGGAGGTGTCTACATCCCGCCTGACACAAGCAGACCAAGCCTACTAAGCTATGGACAATCATCCTAACAACCCCACGCACCCAAAATTAATTACCCAAGTAACTAGAACCCTTACACTGAGCAAACCAAGCACATTAAATGTTTACAAAACCAAGTACAAACATTAATTAAAATGAACAACAACACCCTCAACGGGAAGCACAAGCTAAAAATGACTTTGTCAACAAATCATGTCAGAACATATCCATATCATATCATCTAATCAAATGCACTAATATCACATAAAAGCAATCAAACCCCAATGGTACACTCCCTGACTCGATCCAAAGTCCAAGGGGTTCCATCGATGCCTCTGCATCCTCGAGGACCAATATCCTTCACACTCAGTAAACCGATTCAATAGCACATGTCTATGTCAATGCAGTACAACATGTCATCAACCCATAACGCCTCATAATCAAATTAAATGTTTTAATAACATAATAATCCGAATCACTTGCGAGTAAGTGTCCTCAAAGAATATGTTCGCTCAGTGTGTCAGAGCGGGATGTTAGAGATTTCATGACATGCCTTTTGATTTTTCTTGTGGTCATAGGTAGTGGTCATGTGGAGAAGGATAAGGGAGGATCTAGCAAGTGCTAAGCCGCTGTCAAAATTTTGGAGGTCGGGAGAGTCGTGGTGACTCGTGTACAAAACACCTGATATACAAAATCATGAAATGCCTTTTGAGAGGCCTGCGGTCGCAGTCGGTGGTCGCGTGGAGGGAACTCGCGCCCAGTGCATTTTCGCGTGGGTGTATTTCACAGAGAACCTATGGTGTTTTATGTAGAGGTTCCATCAGGGACCCGAAGGGGCTAATCCAGTTCGGTTTAATGAAGATCCAGTGATTGGGAGGTTAGTAGACCCTGTTGAGGTAGGGGGGTTGCATCATTTATGTGAATTATCCCTCATCCTATCAAGGTATAAATTGGGTATAAAACTTACCATTGATTACTATATCCCCCTCTTCTACCAAAGTTTCTTGAAATTATCCTCTATGAAATTGTTTTCCTTCAATAAATTGTAAAATTGCACTTTAGATAAAGATAGTTTAGCACACTTTATCGTCTCTATCATAAAAGCCAAGAGGGATTCCAAAGGTATAGTGTTGAACTCCATATGCTTGATAAAAATTTTGGAATACCCCACTATAATGAAATTATGTATGTGAAGATTAATTGCAATTTGCATACCTTGCAAGAGTGCATAGGCTTCATCGTAGTTGCTAATGGATGAACCTAGACCCCAAGTAAATGAAAATTCTATTGTTTCTATGTATTTTGTAATAACCCTTCATTCTCTTTCCACCCCAAAGATTATTGGTTAAATTTTAGTGTGTGAATTATATATATATATATGTATATATATATATATATATATATATATATATATATATATATATATATATATATATATATATATATATA
>ML790735.1:46663-96008 GCA_009831015.1 Picea engelmannii | reverse complement strand
TCATGCTCTGTGTGATAGAATGCATATTCTTTCATCATGAATCATGCCAACATTGATTTGGATTTAAGGAGGCCTTCATTGAATGGGAAACCATTGTTTGTTGTAGCCTCTATCACTCTAGGCTTTGACTCCCCCAAACATGGTGTTGGTTTGTGACGGAATTCATATTCTTTCATCATGAATCATGCCAACATTGATTTAGATTTAAGGAGGCCTTCATTGAATGGGAAACCATTGTCTGTTTTAGCCTCTATCACTCTAGGCTTCAACTCCCCCAAACATGGTATTGGCCTTGGTGAGTTTACTTTCATCAAAATTCTTCTAGTAATTTATTTGATTGGGCTCTTTCATTTCCATCCTCTAGTATTTATTTCTATTGAGTAACTCATAAATCCCCCCTAGGCAAGTCTCACTATTTAGAGTTGTTCTCCCTCACACCTGTCTAGTCCAAGGAGTTCACTCTTTTGGTATTTTTTCTTACTACTATGTCTAGGGTACCAAGCTAGCCTCCTCTAGTATTTTTGGTTTTATGATTGGTCTCAAAACCACCTTGGCCTCCATGCGATATTAGTTGGTTCCTAGTGTGGGAATTTAATGTCCATTGTTTATGGATCTTCTTATGGGAAATCATAAATGCAATTCTAGCTCCTAGACTTTCTCCATTGTTTATGGATATTTAGTTTAACGATGAGTTGTTGGGCTTCTTCAAAACTTTCTTGGAAATTCTCATTGGCTAATTGTTTCTCAAGAGACTTGATATTCTTCCTTTATTTTGTTAATTCGTCTAAAGAATTCATTCACTCTGCTTCAAGGTCTACTATGCCTTCTTCTCAATCTTCTTCTTTTGAATCTATCTGACATGGTCAACATATTTCTTCTTGTTTTGTACATGCACTTTCCTTAATTTTCTATGGATTTGTGGTAAAATGGGATTCCTTTGAGTAGAAATTATGTAGTTTATCCTAAAGTTCTTTTGTTTATGAACATTGTCCCACTTCGAATTTCACGAAATCATGTAATCCTTCCATTATGAAATCTATTTTAATTTTTTTTTTCTTTTTCAATTCTTTCTTAGTTGCAGTCTGTGGCTTCTTTGAATCAGTGTGTCCTATAACAACTAAGTACCAAAAATCATTTCCATGTTCTTGTAAAACAAAATTCATTCTCATGCTCCACATCTCATACTGCAATCCATTCTGATCATTGAAATTTGGTATTCCATTTCTATACAAAATGTTTCTCTTCATGATATTCCTTCGAGTGGTTAAAATGTTTCTTTGGATGAACCTTCTCTCATACCAATTGTTGAAATACTGAGAGGGGGCGTGAATACGTATTATCACTTTTACAACTTTTAACCACAATATATAAAATTCAAATTTATCAACAATATATCATCAATGTATCTTTATTATACCATGATCGTATAAACATAAGAAACATCACATCAAGTACACAATACACCATAATTTACGTGGCAACCTAAATGGGAGAAAACCAAAGAATTCTTTATTAAAAATCAAAGAATGCATTAATTGGAAGCACCAACTTCCCAATTCTCTAGTTGCAACTGGAAGGAGCATACAACCCCCTATTTACAGGCTCCAACCTGAAGGAATATACAAATCCTTGGATTTTATGGCTCGATCCAAAACGAGGCTACAACCCCCTGATTCTTAGGGTCCAACCTAGAGGAAGTTCCAAATCCCTGATTCTTTGGCTCAAACCACAAGGAAGCTACAACCACATGATTCTCAATCTCCAACCTGACAGAATATCCAACTCCCCGAGTTCTTCGACACCAACCGGAAGGAGGCTAGAACCCCCTTTCCTTGCCCCATCCTACCACCCTGAAATGTAAGTGTAGAACAAATTTTCACTACTACAATCACTACCACTATCACTACCACTCTAACTGTAACTGTCGTTGTCACTATCATTTCCACTATCACATCAACCTATAACCTCTCATCCTATCACTTTATCCAATATGTCACTGATCAACCTATCCAAACTGTCACTGTCACTTATACTCAACCAGATCCTTTCACATGGATCATATACCAGGGACACCTTTCAACTAGAAGTCCAAAATAACCAACACATGCCTCTACCAAGCATGTACCAAGATCACAAAGATATGTGTCTCAGCCATGTACCAAAGAATGTACCAAAGAATGTACCAAACCATGTACCAAACCATCAACCTGTACCATACCAAACATCAATTGTGTACCACAACAAGTGCATCAACCATGCACCACAATTGTTCCGAACTGTATATCAACCATGCACCTCAACCTGTACCATATGCCTCAACCAGTACCATATGCCTCAACCATAAACTAGGTATACCAAGTACCAATATAACCAAGATGTATTAGTAGCCAATGTACCATACCAATATCACCAATATGTACCATTCATCAGAAATACATGCATATCAATCATGTACCATGACATCACCAAGAATAAAATATAATCACATAAACATACATGTAACTTGTAGTTGACCTGTTGTATAGTAACACTGACCTGTAACTCTTCCACAACCTTCAGCAGTCTAGGACCAACATTTAGCCCAATTTTCCCTTAGCCTCGTGATACTAAGACTCTATGCCATGTGGGGCCTTGTGTGACATAACTTAGGCAACCTGCGGGGGTGCCTCGCGTGACCTCAACCAAACCTCTAGGGATTCCATACTCCTCCAAGGGTTGACATCAATGAAAACCAATTGTCCAACATACCGCAAACAAATAGACGTTTCCCTTCCTTGTTGTTGGAAAACCACCAACAAAATCCATGGAAATTATTTCCCAAGGTAGAGAAAGTATAGGCGGTATAGAGATTTGTTTGTATTACTAGGATTTCTAGTACAAGAAATTATTCATCCTCTAATATATCGAGTTGCATCTTCTTTCATTTTGAGCCAAAAAAAATACCTCTGTATGTTAGCAAGTGTTTACCCAACAAGATTTCCTACAACCTTGGAGGTGTGAACCTTTCTAATAATATGCAATATTTCACCTTTAGGAACACAAAGATTATGTAGCTTGTAGATAAACCCATTTCAGAGATGATAATCAACATTAACATTACCTTCTTCTACATGAATATGACCCTCCAGCTACTGAAAGACCTCTTTAAATTCCTCATCTTTTATGTATGCCTCTTTGTATGGATCATGGGTGAAAGGATCCATTTGCATGAGAGTTCTCAAAGTTATAATATTGTATGTGGATCACCTTAAAATCATGTTATCCAAATTATTAGTGCTTCCCTTATTATACTTGATTTCTAGATGAAACTATTGCAAAAACCCCATCCACTTTTAATGTCTGGATTTTTGAATCTTACTCTGGGCCTGCAAATACTATAGTGGGTGGTGATTAGTGTGGATAAATGTTTCCTTTTCCATCAAATAGTTCTTCCATTTCTTAATATCTTTAACCAAGGCATATATTTACTTTTCATATGTATGGTACTTCAAGAATCACCATTGAAACATCTCAACATGATATAATATTGGCTTACCTCCTTGCATCAAAATTATTCCCATAACATACCCACTTTCATCTGTCTCCACTTTGAAAGGATTCTACAAGATAGGTAATGTGATAATTGGTGTCTCACTAATATTTTGTTTTAGCTCGTCGAAATATTTCAATTGGTTCTTTCCACACTGGAAAATTTAACCATTAGTTATTAAGGCATGGAGTGGTGTAGATATCAATGAAAAGGATGTTATGGACTTTTGTAGGTATTTCGATACCCCAAAAAAGATCTTAAATTTGTGACATTAGTAGGAAATTTTACAGAGTCTATAATGCCTACATGATATGCGAGATGTGCTCCTCTCAGGTAGGAGCTATAAATAAATATGTCATCCAAATAAACTATTACAAATGAATCTAAATAGGGACATAATACATCATTCATCAATTGCAAAAATGTAGCTAGTGCATTACATAAACCAAAAAACATGACCAACCATTCATATAGACCTTTCATTTTCCTCAAGGAAGTGTTCTAGGTGTCTTCTTATTTAACATGTACATGGTGGTATCCCAATTTGAGATCCAACTTGGTGAACTACTTGGCATGTTTCAAGTAATCTAACAAATCATCGATCTTGCATAGAGGGTATCGATTCTTCAGTGTGGTCTTGTTCAAATATCTATATTTGATACACATTAACCAAGTCCCATCTTTCTTGTGTACTATTATGATATGTTACCCACAAGGCGAGGTGATTTATTAAATTACTTCCTGCTCTAGCATCTGTTGCAACTGTGTATTCACTTTGTCCACTTCTAGAATAGGCTATCTATACAACTCAATATTTGATAACAGGGAGACAAAAAAAAATTGTCCTGATGCTCCACTTCCCTCTTAGGTGACATCTCTTTATGCTCTTAAAACACTCCTTTGTATGTCTACAACAATTGCTTCAACTATTTTTTATGCTCTTTTGTAGATCCTTCCAAGGATTCCTTTACTCTTATAGATTCCTCCATTGGCTAAGAATCTCTTAAGAGAAGGAATACATATTTTTTCTTGTAACTAATAAAATTTTTGTATTGGTTAGAAAATACCAGAGAGATATTTAATTTCAGGAATATCACATCCCTCATATACATGTATGATCTTTTAAACACTACACCACAAACATAAATTGGTACTACATCTAACTCCACTTCATCAATAAAACCTACACTTATAGAAAACTTGATGTTACATTGTTTAGTGACTTTGATCTATGCATCCTTATTCACCCAAGTGAATTGATATGGGCTCATATGATCATGAACTTACAACCAAAACTTCTTGACCAGATCATTTTCTACGAGGTTGGCCCCTGAGCCAAAATCAAATAGAGAATTTGTCTTGGTTTTTTTGACCTAGATCTTCATATGGAAGAATTTTTTCATCTCCTTCTCTTCCTTGTCATAAAGGCTACCGATATTCACCTCCTTTTTCACTGAAGTATATACAATATTATCATGCACGTCTCATCTTCTCTTTACCTAGTTTCACGAATCCTTTCCTAACAAGTACTTTGTCTTAGAATCCTTTGTATGTTTCTTTGAATTCAACTTTGGATGTAGATTCCAACACTTATATTCAGTGTGACCATCTATATCACAATGTTTACAATTCTTGTTTGGATCCTTTCACTAATGTGCAGTGGTTGTCATCTTCTTATATTTTCCTTTCCACTTATTCTTCCCCTCCTTGGAAGCGTCTTGGTGATCTTTCTGTTTAAAACCACTTGGTTGTCCTTTTGTATGGCATATGTTCTCTAAGTATTATGCTTACAAACATGCCTCATCAACGACCCTTGGTTTGAAGAACATCACTTTCTTTTGCAAGTGACTATGTATAACCCTAGATACTTGAGGTGTATGTCTCAATTCTTGAGTGAGATATCCAACATGATCATTATCTTCTTGAATTTAGTGGTGTACTCTTACACACTCTTCTATTGAATTTACCTTAATTGATACCAATGGATCCACTAGTTCTGTACATATCTAATAGGGTAGAACTGGGACTTGATGAGAGTTTTAAAATCCTCCCAGTTAGTTATTGGTGGATCACCCTTATGCCTAAGTGTCTCCATGTAGCTTTTCCACTAGGTTAGTGCATGCCCCTCTAGTTTTAGTCGAGAAGATAATTTTTTCTTCTCTTCATATATATTATGGACATTGCAATACACGTCTAACTATTGCAACCAATGATCCAACTTAATAACACCATTATCACCTTAACAAGTCTCGATACCCACTTTTGCTTCCATTTTAAATAGAGGTTGTGAATAAGTGATGGAATTGGAACTTGGTTTCTCTTTCTTCAAGTCTTTCGTCAAATCCTTTTCTCTGTCTTCACTAAATCCTAGTTTCTCATCATATATTTCTTCTGAGTTAGAGCCACTAGCCTCCTAGAAAGGTTAAAACTTGTTCTCTATATATGCCATGAGGAGGGCTACATTGTGAGATATATCAATGACATACTCTTCCAACCTTGCAAATCCCTCTTTTGTTGCATGTGGAGGGTTTTTATGAACTAACTCATCCGCCATGGCTAGGGTTATGTGACTTCCTTCTTAAGCCAATTCCTTGATATTGTAACTTTCCACAAATAACCCAAATAAAAAGACTCTCATACCAATATGATCTACAAAACTCCATGGATATTCCAATGGAATAGATCATCACAATAGATCTTGTATTATACTAGAAACGTTTATCATGCAAGTTTATCTCCTTAGATATCACATTATTGATCAAATTTAAGAAATTAATTGAAATATAAATAAGAAATAATAAGAAAATGAACACACCATCCACAAAAATGAACACAATATGTATAATGGGAAAATTTATACATGAGTAATCCTAGCTAGAAGGTGAGGCCTAGGCTCTGCTCTTTTTTTTCTTCAGTTATGAAAGGTAAGTATAAACAAAGAGACACTCACTATGGAGTTTTCGTTTACATTGTGACCTAAGAAACTGCTATAAAATCTTCTACCTCCTCTATTATTCTCTCAAATCCCACTCCTAGAAGATGTGATCAACTATGGAACAAGTTCAATGCTAAATAATCGAACCCCTTCTCCTCCTAGCTGCCTAGTATTTAACATAGTGTGATAACCATCTAGGGTTAGGGTTTTTCCATGGCTTAACCCTTAATTAGTGATAATGTTTGGACCTTCTAGAATATTCTTGAAAGTCCATGTGTGAGTAATGTGGGCTAGCATGGCATCCACTCGTACCATGTTAGTCAATAAGGTAGGTCAACTTGTGGGAGGCATAACTTCAACATATGAGCTCTTATTAAGGTGATTTCTACACTGTTGGAAATGTATCAATGTCTAGAATGGGATTAAGTGGATATGATCTATCCTCATAACCTTTTGACCCAAAAAGATATGTTTGATGCCTCAAAACGAATCGGGTAATTTCTCCACCCGAAATTCTCAAATGAGACTTGCCACTAAAATGGGTTGTGCAAGCCAATTCCTCTAATTATTTCACCCAAAATATACCTATATGGACCGAAAGTGAAAAATAGATATTGGACTTGAAAAAAAACTACACAAAAAAATTAGCATCCCCAATTTAAAAGACTAATCAACATTACATTATAAGGCTATACATTCAATTCTCATAAATAAAATATTGAACTTTTAATAAGTATATTATTATAATAACTTCTTTTACTATTACTATATTAACATAAATTAATACTACGCATATGGTTTACTAGGTCAAAAATACTCATATGGTTTACCAGGTCAAAACCTTGGTCTTATGGCAACATCAAAAGATTAGTCCCCAAGACAAGCACAAGAAGATAAATCCTAAGCTAAACTATGAACAAGACAAATATCATTAGTGTAAATGAACAGATCTCTCATATAAATTAATTTTGCATATCCCGATCTGTAGTTCAGTGGTTTTATCGATCACAATTTTGTCTTCTATCACTGTGAAATTGAGTAAGGTGACCACGTGTATGAGCTGACATGGCTAACCAAGACACCGTATCTTCTATATATATATATAACATTTGTTTTATAAAATAAAAACAAGTTGTCTTACAGCCGAAATGGAGTCCGAGAGTATGAACATTCGCGAAGAGTACGTGGACATGTTGGTGCAAGAATTTGCCTATGATCCCGGTAGACTATGGCCTACAGAAAACCCGACTCAGGTTTTATACAACCGCAGGACATTATAGACTATTAAGTATAGTTTAAATAATCACATACATCAAAACAATTATATACAATATAATTAAAATTAGTTGTATTAAAATTTATAAAAAAAACAACAATTTTCTTATTACTAACTATATATTTTCAAATTTACATTCAAAACTATATAATAAGTAGATATACATAATATTAAATATTCTAAACTATATATCATAGCATAATATATGAGTGTGCATACACATTTCAACAACCAAACAACCTCAATAGTGGAAGAACAACTACACTTATTAAGTAAAACAATGGAGTATTTATATTGTTGGGAAATATAACTAATAATATCACCTTAAAACAATAACATTTATTCTAATTTTTTGGGTAATTTTTATTCTTATTATAAAAGAGAATTCGAATTGGTTATACAGTTGCTAAATTCTCTTATATTTTGGAGTTATAAATTATTTTTTTTGTAATGGAATAACAACTACACTTATTAAGTAAAACAACTAACTATATATTTTCAAATTTAAATTCAAAACTATATAATAAAAGTAGATATACATAATATTAAATATTCTAAACTATATATCATAGCATAATATATGAGTGTGCATACACATTTCAACAACCAAACAACCTCAATAGTGGAATAACAACTACACTTATTAAGTAAAACAATGGAGTATTTATATTGTTGGGAAGTATAACTAATAATATCACTTTAAAACAATAACATTCATTCTAATTTTTGGGGGTAATTTTTATTCTTATTATAAAAGAGAATTCGAATTGGTTATACAGTTGCTAAATTCTCTTATATTTTGAAGTTATAAATTAATTTTTTGTGATTTTTCAAATACTCCTCATATCTTTACATAATCTCAATGGTTTTTTTAGTACTCTAACCTTTATACTCTATTTTGCAAACTATTGTTTCTTATTGCTAATGGTATTGTTTGGGATTCTCATCAAATTTTGACATAGATAGTGACTAAAGCATCATTACAGGTTTAGGGATGGATTATTAAAGATGGATTTTCCATTTTTTCACTCATCAATATTATTCATAGATTATAAAACTATTTATAAGTTATATTATAGGGAAAAAAATGTTCATCAACATTATTCATAGGTTATATTAGATAGAAAAAATGTTTATAGTTAAACCTTTTCATTTATAAATAGATGGGAAAGTTATAGTGTTCATCAATCCTTAAGCTTCAATTGTATTTAGGCATATAAAGAATATAATCGTAGAAAACTAGGTACAAGAGACAATAAGATGAAACATGTACATAAAAGAAAAGTATTTTGATCATCAAAAGAAGGAAATCACTTTCCTCTTAAGTTAAGCCAATCTTTCATTAAGTAATTCTCCAAATACAAAAATGCATGGAAAAACAGTCCATAGACTCTTATCTCTTTAAATAGATTTTCAATTGAAAAACCCTAACTTCTTGTGGTCCCATCACTAATGGGTACCAACTACCTATTGGGACTTATAAAGTTAACCATTTTACATTAAATAAGTATCCCCTACTACCTAATGGGCCTTATTCAAAGAGGATGACTACATACATCAATTAACTGGTTTCTAGGTAACCTAAAGTAGGGAGGTTAGGGTAGGACCCCAAAATCACCCCCCCCCTCCTCAAAAGAAGTGTTGTCCTCTATAGTAAACCTTGATAAATATAAGAGAGAATAACCCCAAAAAATTCAGAAATAAACCATTAAACTCCAAAGATACCAAAACATTCACCACAAAAAACATAGTAATATATAGAGAAGAACCCTCACGGACTTATGGAAGGAATCACTCAATTAAGGAGACTTATTTTGCACATTAATATTAATTGTTCTAACCGATTCCATCCAAGGATATCTCAAAACAATATCTGCATCATTTGTATTATACAATAAATATCTAAATGCAAAGCATATTTGTCCATGGTGATCTCCAAATATTTAAAAATTTAAACATTTTCACCCTCAACCTATGTCCTTTAAATATTCTTGGTGGGTACCTTCAAATTTTTATCCAAATTAACATTGATGAAATTATATTTGCTACTCAGGATTATAGAAACAATAACAATAACATTTTCTTGGTCAATAAATACATCAACCTATAATATGAAGTTGTCGCATGAAAATAAATTCCTAGTGCTCTTCTTTTCCTTGTTCGCAACATGAGACCACCTCTCTAAAATTACTTTTTCATATTCTTGATCACAAACTACCATCACCTTGTCATAGTTAAGAAAATTCCATTAAATGGTTGCATCACCTATTCAATTTATACCTACCAAAAATTTCCATGACTTTCCCCATAATGTCTTCCTCTCTTTTATGCATTCTTAAATACTAGGACCACCATCTTTGCTAGTAAAATGCACCTTGTTGTGAAAACACAAAAATAGAATTAGGGTTTTAATGAAAATTACTTACTTTTCAAGGGGGCTCCTTTATGTAGTTAGGGTTTGAAGCTGAAAACGTAAAATGATGACAACTTCTTCTATACTTTTGAGATTGGTTATTATGAAATAAATGATGAAATGTCGTATATTCTTTGGATCTGTTGGCACTATTTTGACCAAAATACTATATCAAAAGATATCCAATCTATGAAATTCATGGCCATCACTCAAAGAAACCCTAAAAAAGGTTGATTTTAAATCAATGATATATTCACTTCATAGACTATGTTTTGGACAAAAAAATGGGTATTTTTTCGAGAGTAATTGTTGATTTCTTCAAAATTTTCATAGAAAATTTTAGAAATTGACTTGAATGTTATCATCCTCTATTTTTTTTGGTAAAAAATACTGCTAAAAAAAAAACAAAAAAAAATTATACTTTGTGCCCCAAAAATTCTCCTAATTCATGCCCAAGAAAGAGATCCGGTACTGCTTGTAGTGAAACTTGATACAAATAAGAGAGAATAAACCATGAAACTTTAGAAATAAACACTTCAACTCCAAAGATACCAAAACATTCACTATGAACAACACAAGAATATAGAGAGAAGAACCCTTAAGGCATAATAACACCATCAAATGTTCTTTATGGAAGGAACCACTCCACAAGACATGCTTGCTACAATGCAATAAATTCAAGAATCTCAATACATTGATATTCATGTGTATTTATAATTTCTCATGAGCATTCCTAAGGATCTATGCCAACTACCCCTTATTATTATATTAATTCCTTTTAATTACATGGTGTTCTTATTCCATTATTATGGTCAAATTACATTCATTATCCACTCTAGTACCTCCCTAGGTACTCCATATTATTCTTCCTATATAAATTACATCCTCAAGTATTGGAGATGAGGAAATTGTTGTAAAAAAATGGCTACATCCCATGTGGCATATTTAAGATGCATATATTCCACTAGATCAATAATTCGCATACCATGTGATGTTGCCACTGATGGGATTTGGTATCCAATAATATTTTTGTTGTAGAAAATGGAGCCTTCTTATTCAAGTTCTAGTAAGTTGGTTTTCACCTTGCATTTTGATCTGACAACCTTTTTTCAGACAAGACATATGAAATGTTGGATGATTATTTGAGTAGTGTAAAAGAGACAATTTGTAGGCCACTTGTAGAATGCAATGGATAGTCTCATCGGCTACATAGAAATTTAGTTCTAATTTCAGAGGTGTTTTGTCTTTGAGTGATGATTTTTATAGGGTTTAAAGAAAAGAAACGCATTATCTTGTACTACAAAAGAATGTTCATAGTCATGCTAATTTGATTCTTGGTTCAATATATTTTGATACATAACCAAATAGTCCTTAAGTGAGTGGAGAATGGATTCTTTGGTGTGAAGCGTTATCCACTACTTGAACCTCGGAGGTTCCTAGTAAATAGAAAGTTACTAACAAGGGTTTTGGGCCATAGAAAACTTCATATGGGGTCAGTTTGGTAGTTCCAAGATAAGAGGAATTGTACCACCACTCCACAAATGAATTGTACCACCACCAAGAAGAATTGTGTCTATTGGTGTGGGTTTTAGAAGAAAAGAAATAGAAATAGGTTTCTAAGAACTTGTTGACCACTTTGGTTTGAAAATATATTTTCAGATGATATGAAATGCTCAAATTCAACTAGGCACCTTGAAGTTTAAACAAATTAGTGAAAAATTGTTGTAGAAGGTAGGGTCCCAATCCAAGACAATGGAAGTGGGCATGCCATATAAATTAAAAATATGATCCATGAAGGCTTGGGAAACTACAGAGTGGGTAAATGGGTGTGATAAGGAACATAAATGAGAATATTTGGAAATATTTTCGACTACCACGATGATCATTGATTTCTTTCCTTCTATTGGGATTCCCACTATAAAATCCATAGATATTCCAATCCATATATGTGTTGGAATTAATAGTGGTTGAAATTCCCATCACATATTCACTATATAACCTTTGTTTCTTTGGCAAGTTCCACAGGTTACTGTAAAATCTTGAAAAACTATTTTCATGCCCTCTCAAAATAATTAGTTCTTACTTATTTCATAGTTTTATGAAAGATAGACTAATATATTGTAGTGGATGAACGTAATTCCTATAAAACGTTTTGCTTCAAGGTAGAATTATTTAACAAGGCAATGTTCCCTTTAGACTTTAATGTATGTTGTTTACATTATACCCTTGAGAGTTTGGATCTTTGTGAAGCCTTTAGATGAGTTGAATGACAATTTGATTTTATAACTGTAATCAATGGGCTTCCTCAAGACAACCTAGCATGGGGAAAGTTAAGGAAAATAAGGATCCATCCTCCTCAAATTGCCTCAATAAATCATCAACCACCACATTTCCTTTACCCTTATTATATATAATATCATAATAATACCCAAACATCTTGGTGACCCACTTATTTAGCTTTGGTGAGGATAAAATTTGTTCTAGAAATTATTTCAAACTTTAATGGTTGATATTGATCCAAAAATACCAGCCTATGAAATGTGGATGTGAATTCTCCACCACATGAAGGATGGTCATCATCTCTTTATCATGTGCAAATTTACCCAAATTGTGATGACAAAATTGGTTATTGGTGAATTCCAAGGGACACCATTCTTGCATCAAAACCATGCCAATACCTCTACCTAAGGCATCACATTCTAGGAAAAAAATATTAATAATACATGGCATTGCTAATTCTAGAGTAGTGCACATGGAATCCTTTAATTCTAAAAAGGTTTTATTAATTTCCTCTCCTAATTCAAAAGAAATATTTTTTTAGCATATATGTTAAGGGAGAAACAATTTTTACATAATTTTTTACAAACTTCCTAAAGCATACAAAAAAAACTAGAACATCTTGGGTTGAAAACACTCTTACATAGTGGAAACCTTCTTTCAATATATGTGTATTCCATTCTAACTGACAACGTTCCCTAAGTATTCAACCTTTGGAGCCCCAAAATAATTTATGGATCTTTTTAGGAGTAGTTGGTTGTCCTATAAGAGTTGTAAGGATTTATCAACATGATCTATGTGTGAATCCTAGGTTTTCTTGTAGATCAAGGTATCATTAAAGAATACCAAAACAAAAATTCATAGAAAGGGTCAAATTTTTTTGTTCATGAAACTCTCGAAGGTGATGAGTGATATTTTGTGGAAGGTTATATTTAGGATGTTTTCCTCTTTCGACCATATTTGGTGGTGTCCAAAACATAGATAAAGTTTGGTGAAAACATTGGCTCCATTAATTTCATCAAAAAGATCATGAATAATTAGGATGGGGAATTTTTTTTATGATTATTTTATTCCAAACCCTAAAATTAGGAAACATATGCCAAATAATTTCCTTATTTAATACATGACAACTAGTGATGAGTAGGGATTAGTATTGGGATGTATGAATCTATCAAATAATAGTTCATTACTGATCTTTTTTATTTCATTATTCTATATAAACAACTTCATATAATGATATAATAGTTCATTACTGATCTTTTTTATTTCATTATTCTATATAAACAACTTCATATAATGATGTAATAGTTCATTACTAATCTTTTTTATTTCATTATTCTATATAAACAACTTCATATAATGATGTGCATTGTGTGGTAGAATATCAAGAATCATTGGAATAACATGGTCATCCTCCCCTCGTGAAGGTGGTAATCCATTGGATGTTTCAGATATTTTTATGGTTATAGAGGACCAATGGGATTGAACTACATAATAATTCTTGAGTGGATTTTCTTTAATAGATTTTCCATGTGAGTAGAGGTGATATTTTTAGGGGAACCAAATGTAATCACAAAGAAGTACATCACAAATACCCATGTCAATATAAAACATGTGAATTTTTATATTATACATGCTCGTTTGGAGTTTCACATTTACACATTAGTCGACACATTTCATTGTACCACCATTGGAAATCAAACTTTTAAAATTAGGTATAGGATCAATATAACAGTGGGTTATCATGGCCACTCTACTATGAGTAAAATTGTGGGTTATCATGGCCACTCTACTATGAGTAAAATTGTGGCCTTGGATACTTGAATGTAGCTTAAGGAAATCTAAGGCCTAAACAATCGATCGCTACATCAAATTCATTACACGCAAGTAGACTGATGCCCATAACACCATATTACATATAATTTTAGCACGCGTAAGGACTCTAAACCCATCAAATAGTCCTAGATCACATTAAGGAAATGCGCGCTAACATTCTAATAGGCGGTCATTATTTACATCAACTACTCGAGACGCATGAGATATCTAGCCACTTTAATAACTCTATGTATCATTCTTCAAAGCTTGCATAGTCAATCATAGTCCATAATTATTCAATGCGCAATTGGAAATCCTCGATGAAAACTTTATTCAATCACAATTTTGTGGAGCGAGAGACAACCGTTTACATCACCCAAAGTAAAAATTTCCGGTGCAACGGTTCTAGTACAACATACAACACACAAGTCGAGGTGCAACAACAAATATCGACAGAATCCAGGTGCAAGAAATTTAATCTAAAAAATTTTCAGGCGCATGAGAACAAATACAAGCAAATCACAAGTCCCTTGGGTGAGACGCACAGTAACTTAGCTATTAATTAACATGTCTTACCATTATTCGAGACGTCCACGGATCCACAATTCAACTTTCTAAAACGCAATCGTTAAGAAAATCAATGGTCTAGCTTAAGGAGAAAATATAGTTAACACAAAAGAGTTCTATAGACCCTAGGAGAAGCTTAATGAATAGCATCACTACAATCTCCATTTAAGAAGTTTTGACAAAGTAAGGTCAGGAAATGTCACTCCCTTACCGCAAGGTCCCTCGACGACGTGGAAGGATTTATTTTAAATGAACCAAACGTTGAGTAGCAAAAGGGAACAAACTCGTAACTGACATCTATGCACAGTCTGGTATTTCAGAAGGGAAAAACTGGGTAGGCACAGAGTACGACACCTGTGGGAAGGCTCCTGGCAACACGCAGAGGCTGAGCTGTAATAGAGTCCCTTAAGGAAGTCAAATCTGTGTCTCTCTCTCTGCGCATGTGCATGCAACACAGTTAAATAATTAAACATCTAGATCTGGAGACCCAATCTGATAATAAAAACGAAAACACCAGGATCTGGAGAGAACGAAACGCAAACGAAGAGAATCTAAAACCGTAGGAAGCTCTCGATGTACGTAGCAGTGTGCCGTTGGCCGAGCTTTAAGCACAAAAGCAATGCGAAAATACTTGTAAACAGAGAGGCTGAGGATGCAATCTCCTGGGCAATTCAAGGAATTCGTTGGGCGAAATTGAAGCACAAAATTGTTGTATGACTTACCAATAACCGCAGGGAAAACAATGGGAAAATACGTAAGAGGTTAATCCACATCATAAATCAAGGAAACTCTAGATAACATGTGGCTAAGATAGAGGGGAGGGTTGCGCAAAAGGTTATGGCTAAGAAGAATAAAAATACGCAGGCCTGCTCTCACATCTTTTGGCAGAAAAAATAAAATGAAAATGATATAACACAGGCAACCCCAATTTCTATGCAATGAAGCAACACACCAGGCGACCATTCTCTACACACAGATCTATGAGTGATCCATCCATCTACACACACAAATCGCAAAGTACACCAAGGGGCTCCAGACAAGCGATTCCTCGGTTGTGTAGAACCGGGTAGAACCCAGTGCCAAGTCTGAGCGAGCTCAAAATTGGTGTAAAAAAAAAACGTAAAACTAACTCCAAACATTCNACAGGGTCAATAGAAAAAAAAAAAAAAGCGAAGAGACTTTAAATCCGCAAGGCTACACAAAAATGATTTGGGCAGAGAATATCGATTAAAACCGAATGCTGAGACAACAACGCGGAAGTAAGCAAAGACGCAGAGTAGCCAAAAGAAATTGTAACGTAGGCTAAGTACTGGGCGAGGCAAGAAGGCGCAGAAATATAAAATTATTCCATGGCGCAGAGCTAGTAATGGAGTTTTACAATCTGAACGAGTAGGAGGTAAAACACTAAAGGTAGAGAGTACGTTGGACACAACAGAGAGTACGATGGACACAACGATGGTGAAGGAAAAACACAAGATTTTAAAATAAACCACGGGCCTATTTTTCATTATCAGATCAAGAACATAAGAGCACAACCGGGCCTTTTTTTCATTATCAGATCAAGAGCATAAGAGCACAACCATCCAACTTCGGGGAACCATTACAATTTCTTCAATGTCCAAATTGACATATATATTTTCCTTTAAACTACTTTTAAATGAAAAAATTTAACACACTTACTATAACCCTAGGTGCACAATCAGAATGGATTTTCCGCACTTGCACTCCATCTAACTCCTAGTTGGTAACCATTGAGACCTCACTGGTAACTCCCATCCAACACTAGGGGCACTCTTCTTCCCCCTGAGCCCCTCGAGCCGCAAAGGGGCCACACACAAAAACGAGAGAAAATATATCGCCCAGCTCGCCTCGCAAGGTCGAGCTACCACTCCCTATCAAGTTGGGCATTCCAACTCTCACAAGAAAATTTCAGTCAAGAAAAATATCGGCAGCGTAACCTTACGCCTACCAATCGTCATCCATACTCCTCCTTCGCCATTCCTTTTATAGAGTTTTCTTTGTGATTAGTTGCCAAAACCCTCATTAAATTCTTTTTATTAATTTTATTTAGAATAAACCTCCCCCGTACACATGTCACCTGATCCCATAGTTGCACCAGAAAATCAATTTATTAATTAATTAAAGTTTCTTATTTCTCTCACCCACCTAAAAGCGTTCCTAAAACCAATCATTGGTGTCCCTTTGTTCCCTTACATTTCTTAAATGACTGATGTCTTTCTTAAAACCTAGTTCAGTTCACAATTAGAAGGTTCCAAAGACTAGATTCCCTACTATGTTAGACATTCCCCTTTTCCTTAAGTTTTCCCTTTTCTTCTTAGTTCAGATTTAGCAAGTTTAGATATAAACAACAATTTACCCTTTTAATATTTTAATCCTTCATTAAAATTTTATTTTAATTATTAATGTTTGAATTTTATTTACCCCCTTCTTGTTATATGTCCATTTAGTTTTTTTTTTTGTTCACATGTTCTACTTAGACCTAGGTTTTAAATTCACTAGGCTTGGCAACAATTTTTAGGGGAAAAATTGGTTATTAAACTTTACTCATACCATCATTCATTTTAAGGTCAACCAAGTCCTATGGAGGCATAGTTTTATGGGTACTAGTTTTATTAACTTACCAGAGTTAAAAAAATCGTGATGTGCCCTTCAAGAATCACTACGTGCTCCAAGGGTGTCACTCGCTTGCATTCCTGTTTTATTTGTGTGATGTGCCCTTCAAGACACACTATGTGCTCTAAGCATACCACTCATGTTTTCACTGATTTTGGTAGACGTCAAACCCCTGGAGTCAATACTCCATCAGGTGACCTTCTGGGAGACTAAGGGCATCTAAATAATAAAGGCCCCGCCTTATTGCACATCCCTTAGAATCATTGTGAGGGACTGTCAAAGTCTTCCCTCACGACATTGTGGATCTCTCGAACTAGATAATTGTTAACATGTAGTTTGAGCCACGATGGGAGTGCTAGTAGGTTGTGGAAGGGTTGCTTACACACCTATCCCTCAATATATCTGGTTTTCATGTGTGACCCCTTTACTCCTAATGTGAGTATGGTTAGCAAGCTATTGTTAGCTTGCATCCATCAATGAAATGTGTCAGCGATAACAATCAACATCATAATATCTAGTCATATGCCACATATATAATATCAAAACATTCAAACCATAATCGTTTTCTCCATGACTAGATCTAGAGTCCAAGGAGATCCATCGATGTCATCGACATCCTCAAATGTCTAGAGTCATGCACAGTCATGAAAACCAGTCAATATCACATGTCGATATAAATATCATAAATAACATATCATCAAATCCACAAACATCATCATGCTCCATAATCGAATGAGTCAATCATATAGTGAATCGGATCACTTGCACACAAGTTTCCACAAGAATAAGTCACATCAGGTGTGCACAAGAGCACGATGTTACACACACCCCCTCTTGTTTTAAACTTTATCCCAAAGTTTCACAATACACAAATGCAAAAATAAAGTATCTGACAATATATAAAAGTCTACCTATCAACAAATGGAAACTAATGATGCATATCATATGCATCCTCCCATGTAGCCGAGGGTGGACTATAATTGTCCTACTAGACCTTGACCTGATCGACAGTTCAATGTCATAGTTGTCGAATGCGACGGTCCAGAAAGAGGAATGGATTTGTCATGAGTGCACCCTCGCCCAACATCTGCCAATAACTCAATCAATCACATGCGTAGAATCACTGCCCTAAATTCACACATGGACACAAGATAAACATCATTCAACGCCTCAAAGAATGAGGCAGTCTAGCCATTAGGCCCTTCATAATTATGGTCGACGCGTTGCACATAAGCAAACTCTTCTACAAATCATGTGCTTCTTCCATCCCCTTGTGTATCGTTTGTAAATGTTCCTTCAATTCTTGGATCTCTTCTGGTCTTACCAGGACCCCATCCTCAAGTTGATCCCAACTCAAAGGTGGCCAATACGATCGCCCATCAAGAAACTCAAATGGCGTCATCTTAATGGTGCTTTGATGGTTGTTGTTGCATGCAAACTCGTCCAGTGGCAAGAACTATTCCTAATGTTTCTATTGGTCCAACACACACATGCACAACAAAACCTTCCCAAAGGTAGCTTCGTTCATTATGTCTGTTCATTTTCCTTCATGTGATACACGGTACTAAAGTTAAGTGGGGTTCTTAAGGCCTCTTGGAAACTAATCCAAAATCGTGTTGTAAACATCGATCCTTGATAGGATAAGATCCTTTTGGTACATTTGGAAGTATCAATATCTCGCTGATAAAAAATCTAGCTATACTTGGTGCCTGATGCATCATATGCACAGGGACAAAATGTGCACTCTTCATCATAGTGTCAACTACCACGGAAATCGAGTTGCACCTCCATTTCGTCAGCGACAATACAATAATGAAGTTCATCAAAATGACCTCCCATTTTGATTATGGAACAACATGTGATTATAGTAATCCTATCAGATGTCTATGTTCATCCTTCACTTGCTAAAACTCTAGACATCTCGCCACGTAGTTGACTATGTCCTCCTTCATTCCTTTCCAGAAGAATAAGGGTTTAAGGTCTGCCCTCATCTTCGTGACTCTTGGATGAGCCATGTACACTGCTCTATGAGCTTCATTTAATATCAACTCGTCGTTGGGAAGTACGTAAATTAGGTTATTATATCTCATTAATATGTCGTCGTCCACAGTAAATCCCTCAGACTTGGCTACCATCATGGTGCTTTTTTGCGATAAATTCCTTAACCTCTTTATACCAGTCATCGTCGCGTTGTAATGTTAGAATATTTTCACGTAGATTCGTCTGAAGAGGAATCACCTAAAATATGTGTGGTTTCCGACTCAACACGTCTTCCACTCTGTTCATTGTTCCTTTTAAGTAGGAAATATCCAAATTGTAATCGATAAGCAGTTCTGACCAATGCCTTTGCCGAGCGTTCAAGTCATTTTGCGTAAAAAGGTCTTGTAAACCATGGTGGTCCATTTTTTGTTCGAATTTTTGTCCAACCAGGTAGCGTCTCCACACTCTCAGAGAATATGATCCAGGTGGATATCGGTGGCCACCCACCTTTTCCGACTGGCTCAAAACAGTTTTCTGACAATTTTGGCAATTTACTATTTTTAGCAGTTTTAACTTCCGGGGCCATTTTGAGGGCCTAAATGAAGGTTTTTCGGGATCGAGATCCTCAATTATATTTTAAGGCATAATTGATCCCCCAAAATGAATCTCCTCGATGATGCCTTTCCAACGGGCTATCACACGCCTAAAACGAAGATCGTATGCAAAATTTACGACCCCGGGAAGTTGATGTACTAACTTACCCAAACGGGGCCCACATGACTTTTGGCAATTCATCTCCTAGGGTTAGGTTTTTGGATGTCTAGGGTTTTGGGCATTCATTTTTATTGTAAAAATTCCTTTAGATCCTCATTGTAATCATCTTCATGTTAATGCGAGTAGCCGTCACATCTCTTCTCAGAGATAAGCTGCCACCATTTTAGTGAGTCTTTCATTCTGTATTTTTACAGTCTCTATACATTTATTTCATTAATAGAAATCGTGTATTACTGTATCTCTGTGTTTATGTTTGCATATCTGATATATTTATGTTATATTATTGAATATTTGCGATATCTCTGTGCATTTCCTTATTATATCTCCAATCTCATTTCGTGCTGAAAATAATCCGGATCAGAATACACGATCGCTAACAACTGCAAAACATGTGTCGTGTAGTTCTCCTCTTGCTTCCTTAACTTCCTCGAGATGTAAGCAATCACTCGACCGTCTTTCATCAAGTCTCTACCTAAGCCTTCCTCGGATGCTTCAGTGCATACCAAGAAGTCATCGTCCACGCCATGGACTTTTAGTAGGAGTTGTCGTCAAGATGTCCTTGAGACTTCAAAATTCTTCCACACGTTTCTCGATCCACAAAAAAATTGTGTTCTTCTTCTGCAATTCCGTAATTGGATTTGTTATCTATGAAGAACCCTCGACGAATCTTCAATAATATCTCGCTAAACCCATGAAGCTACGCACTTCTGGGACATTCATCGGCGTAGGTCACTCCAAAATAGCCTCTACCTTTGTTGTATCCACAGCAATGCCTTCACTAGATATCACTTTCCCTAAGAAATGAATCCTCGATAGATTTGCGAGCACTTCCCATAATTTATTCTATCGCATCACAGTAGTATCAAGCATAAAATTTCAGTTTGATCTTCCATCATCTGAGAAATATCAAATGTCGTCAAGGACTACTTGATGGTAGTCAAGGAGAGTCTCCACGACACATTTTTCTTCCGTATAAAAATAACAGGAGCACCCTAAGGTGGCACACTTGGACGTATTAGTCCTAGGTCCAACAACTCTTTCAGTTGCATTTTCAACTCCTGTAACTCAGGTGTCGACATCCGATAAGGAATTCTTTCTTTCGGTTCAGTTCCTAGTTTTTAGGTCAATGGTAAATTCCAATTCCCTCTGAGGAGGAAACCCTGGTAACTCCTCTTGGAATACGTCCGCAAATTCTCGTGCTACCGGAAGGTTTTATAGTTCTTCTGTCACCCCCTTTTCGCTCATGCAAGGATCACATATATCTTGCATCCCTTGAGAATTCTCTTTCGTAGTTGTAGGGAAGAGATGAACCTTAGGGATACTCCCTGTTTTCTTCCTAAAACATTACTTCTATGTCCCTCATCGTCGATCCAATTCAACCGTGTCATCCTACTGTTGAGTATCGCATCATGCAATTCCCACCAGTCCATACTGATCACGATGTCATAAGATATTTAGATCATCATGTGTTGGTCAAACTTCGTTACATTATTCCTGAGGTTAAGATTACAATCTGTAACCCTTCCTCCATCCTATGGATTGGCTCCTAAAGCCATTTCTATGTAGCCTCACTCATCCTTTTCGACTTCCTTTACCTAAATCGCTTCAGCACAATCTATAATAAATCTCCCTGAGTACCGAGATCTAACAAATTCTAAATTTTGGTTGGTGATGGTACCTGATGCATCGAGCATAGTGGTATGGTGCTCGGCCTGATGGTTATTCACTGTGATCAAGATTCCTATGGGCCTTGCCCATCTCCACCACAATAGTGTGCCCTGTTGACCTAGCTGCTCTGGCCCTTTCAACTGGATAGTATTGTTGGTATGGTGGCTCTCCACATGACCATCGCCCACCTCTGATCCAATACTCCTAGCCCCAAAATAGAAGTGAATAAACCTCCATCCTAAGATCCTCGCGTGTTCTATTGATAAGCCTAAACTGCAGTTTCCAGCAGCGCTACCGTGGATGCAGCAGTCCCCAGTAGGGATCCCTCTGTTGAAGAGCCTATCATCGTGGTGTCCTGAAAAAGGGTCCTATAGATGTATATTGATACCAATATGTCTTGTTTTGATGACGTTTGATGTTGTTGTTCACCAAATGTTGTTAGTCCAGACGGTCTTGTAGGAGTCATGCCCGGACTCTCATGGTCAATTCTTCCTTATCTAAGAGGCCTACTAGATTGCATCGTGCAACGTCCGAGGCATTTTGATCCTTGCCTTCAAATGAAATATGGAGTTGAGCCCAAACATGAACTTGATGATCTCCACCTTCTCCGTGTTCATATGTTGAGCATACCCAAGTAGCTCCATAAATCTGCTCTCACAATCCAGCACTGTACGACCACCCTACCGTAAGGTGCTGAAATCATCAAGTTGGCGCTCAATGAGTTCCTTTGACAAATAATTCTCTCAGAACCGTTCCCATAACACGACTTCGAAGGCCATGTTTAGTTGAGGTAGGAGCGTCTTCCACCATAGAAGACCACTCCCCTTTTTCCAAGGACCGCCATGCAGACCTTCGTGCTGGAGGTTGTAACCATGAAGCACGAAGCACCTTTCCTGGATCTCCATCCATGCCTCAGTGGCTAAGCCGTCCGTGGCACTCGTGAACTCAGAAACTCAATATTATATAGTTTTTTGTGAATGCATCCAGTACTGGATGGGGCGTTTTGTGGACCCTTAGGCATACAAGCGCCCTGGCCTTATCTTAGTAGAGATGGTTAGTCAAGGCCTCTCACATTCCCTAGATGAACCTTTTCAGTCCATCCACATCACTTACAACAATCGAATCCCTCTCGAGGACTTGTCCCACCCCTAGGGGGATAGACTCCTAGAGCACTGGCACTTCTGGAGGCGTCACACCGCCTTCCCCATCACCACATGGTGAATCTCAGTGGCGTCCTCTAAACATGACTATCGCATGGACCGGTTAATTGTTAATTAGCACTAAGTATAAATCAAGGGCTTAATTTAGTGGAAGGTGTGGCTATCCACAGTTGCAGGGTTGAACCGGCTATGATACCATATGTAACATCCCGATAGTTACGACACAAAATGACGCTCAACGAGTACATTTTTGTTTTTGGAATTAGAGAAAAATTCAATAATAACCATCAAGCAACACAACTTGATGACATCATAACGAACAACAACAAAGGGTAACAACGTCACTCTCTACTCATATCTGACGTAAACAACAACACAAACCACGTGTCATGAAGGATAAGGATTCCTAAACATAAAATCACAGAGGATAGCACATCTAGATAAGACATCATCAACGATCATCCAAATGCAAAGCATTCTAATAAACCAACCCAAGTTACATTCAATTCCATGGCACGAGAGATTTTAATTACTGGACCATATAGAAACGACATAAGTTGAGTTGCAACAATGTAGTTATTTTAAACCTTCAGGCGCAACAACAACTACTTAACTTCCCGATGCACACAATCAAATCTTTCATTAAATTACAATAATCAATCATCGTTTCATTAGTGCATCTATCCTAAATCATTAATCATGGCATGAGGGTAACCATCAACCATTCAAGAAGTAAAATCTAACATTATGCAATACATCAATCAATGTGCACAACCATCTAACTATTAATCACAACAGAGTCCAAGGTGTGTGAAGTCTAAATATATCCCAAACATTCCTTATACTGAAATTACGTCACACAAGAAGTATACTATCTAACAAACATTCCTTACCCTAAATTCCATTGCGTGCCACAATCAAAATTTAAAACCATCAATCGATACATTAAATTTCATGCGCACAAGAAATAAACTAATCCATGCGAACATGCAAACATGTCATCTATGGTGCAAGAGTACCTAAGCCTTTTTATTATAGCGCGCTAGGGAAATATAATCATATAACAACAGGCTTTAAGGCGAAACTAATCAACTATACTTGAATGTAGCGTAAGGAGATCTAAGTCCTAAACAATCGATCGCTACATCAAATTCATTACACGCAAGGAGTCTAAATAGATCAGCTAGTCCTAGATCACATTAAGGAAATGCACGCTAACATTCTAATCGGTGATCACCATTTACATCAACTACTCAAGATGCATAAGATAATTAGCCACCTTAATAACCCTGTGTATCATTCTTCAAAGCACACAATCGATTTATTGCATAGCCAATCATCGTCCGTTATTATTCAATGTGCAATTGGAAATCCTCGATCAAAACATTATTCAATCACACTTTTGTGGAGCGAGAAACAATCGTTTACATCACCCAAATTAAAAATTTACAGCGCAACCATTTTATTGCAACATACAACACACAATTCGAGGTGCAACAATAAATATCGACAGAATCCAGGTGCAAGAAATTTAATCTAAAAAAAAATTGGGCACATGAGAACAAATACAAGCAAATCAAAAGTCCCTTAGGTGAGAGGTGCACTAACTTAGCTATTAAATTAACATGTCTTACCATCATTCGAGACGCCTAGGGATCCACAATTCAACTTTCTAAAACAAAATTGTTAAGAAAATCAACAGCCTAGCTTAAGGTGAAAATCTAGTTAACACAAGAAGGTTCTAAAGACCCTAGGAGAAGCTTAATGAATAACATCACTATCTCCATTTAATAAGTGTTTTCAAATTAAGGTTAGGAAACGTCACTCCCTTCGCGCAAGGTCCCTCGACGAGGTGGATTTGAACTCTAAAATTAAATCGGGAAGGATTCCTTTTAAACGAACCAAAAGTTGAGTAGCAAAAGGGAACAAACTCGAAACTAACATCTCTACACAGTCTGGTATTTCAGAAGGGAAAAAATGCGTGAAACGGAAGCAGAAGGATCCTGTTACTAATGGGATGGACCCATGATGTTTCCTGTGTGGAGAGTGGGAGAACCTTGGAAGAAGGCACAACACACACAACTCTCTAAGCCGTTGAGTACAACACATGTGGGAAGAATCCTGGGAACACGCAGAGGCCATAAGGGGGAAATGTAAGGAGCCCATGTAAATTAAAAGGGGTTGAGATATAAGAGAGTCCCTTAAGGCAGTCAAATTTGTGTGTCTCTCTCTCTGTGCATGTGCATGAAACACAGGATTTGTGTTGTGAATTCAAAGTTAAAGAATGAAACTCCTAGATCTAGAGACCCAATCTGATAATAAAAATGAAAACGCCAGGATCTGGAGAGAACGAAACGCAAACGCAAAGAATATAAAATCGTAGGGAGATATTGTTGTGCGTAGAAGGGTTTCGTTGGGCGATATTTAAGCACAAAAGCAGTGAGAAAATACCTGTAAATGCAGAGGCTGAGGATGGAATCGGCTGGGTAATGCAAGGAATTCGCAGGGCGAAATTGAAGCATGGAATTGTTGTATGACTTACCAATAATCGCAGGGAAAACAATGGGAAAATACGTAGAGGTTAATCCACATCAGAAAGAAAGGAAACTCCAGATAACATGTGGCTAAGATAAAGGGGATGGATGCGCAAAAGGTTCTGGCTAAGAAGAATAAAAATATGCATGTCTGCTCTCACATCTTTTGGCAGAAAAAAAAACAAAATATATAACGCAGGAAACCCCAATTGCTATGCAACCAAGATACACACCAGGTGACCATTATCTACACACAGGATATCTATGAGTGATCCATCCAGCTACACACACAAAAACACAAAGTACACCAAGGGGATCCAGACAAGTGATTCCTCGATTGTGTAGAACCGGGTAGAACCCAGTGCCAAGTCTGAGAGAGCTCAAAATTGATGTTAAAAAAAAACATAAAACTAACTCCAAACATTCTCACAGTCAAGGCATCACAATCCCCTTTATTTTGCGCAGGGCCAATAGTAAAAAAAAAAGAGCGAAGAGACTCTAAATCTGCAAGGCAGCACAAAAATAATTTGGGCAGAGAAGATCGATTAAAACTGAATGCTGAGAAAACAATAAGGAAGAAAGAAAAAATGTAGTGGAACCAAAATAAATTGAAATGAAGGTTAAGTACTGGGCAAGGAAAGAAGGTACAGAAACATAAAATGATTACAGGGCACAGAGCTAGTAATGGAGTTTCACAATCTGAGTGAGTAGGAGGTAAAACACTCAAGGCGGAGAGTACGCTGGATGCAACGATGGTGAAGGGAAAATGCAATATTTTAAAATAAACCACATGCCTTTTCATTATCAGATAAAGAACATAAGACCAAAACCATCCAACTTCAGGAAACCATTACAATTTCTTCAATGTCTAAATTTACATATATATTTTCCTTTAAACTACTTTTAAATGCAAAAAATTAACACATGTATCGTAATTGAAGGCGCAGAATCTGAATGGTTGTCCCGCGCTTGCGCTCCATCCAGCTCCTTCTTGCTAACCATTGAGTCCTCATGGTACCTCCCAACCAACACTAGGGGTACTCTTATTCCCCCTGAGCCCCTCGATCCCTAAAAGCGCCACACACACAAACCATAGAAGATATATCACCCAGCACACCTCGCAAGGTAGAGCTACCATTCCCTATCAACTTGGGCATCCCAACTCCCACAAGAAAATTTCAGTCAAGAAAAATATCGGCAGCGTAACGTTATGCCTACTAGTCGCCATTCCTTTTATAGAGTTTTATTTGTGATTAGTTTCCAAAACCCTCATTAGACTCTTTTTATTAAATTTATTTAGGATAAACCTCCCCCATACACATGTCACACGATCCCCTAGTTGCACCAGAAAATTAATTTATTAATTAATTAAATTTTCCTATTTCCCTCAACCACCTAAAAGCGTTCCTAAAAAAATCTTAAAAACTCTCCTCGGTGTCCCTTTATTCCCTTGCATTTCTTAAATAACTGGCGTCTTTCTTAAAACCTAGTTGAGTTCATAATTAGAAGGTTCCAAAGAATAGATTCCCTACTATGTTAGACATTCCCCTTTTCCTTAAGTTTCCCCTTTTCTTCTTAGTTCAGATTTAGCAAGTTTAGATATAAACAACAATTTACCCTTTTAATAATTTAATCCTTCATTAAAATTTTACTTTAATTATTAATGTTTGAATTTTCTTTACCCCACTTCTTGTTATATGTCCATTTAGTTTTTCTTTTTGTTCACATGTTCTACTTAGACCTAGGTTTTAAATTCACTAGGATTGACGACATTTTTTAAGGGAAAAATTAGTTATTAAAATTTACTCATACCATCATTCATTTTAAGGTCGACCATGTCCTATGGAGGCATAGTTTTCTGGGTACTAGGTTTATTAACTTACCAGAGTTAAAAAAAATCATGACGTGCCTTTCAAGACGCACTACGTGCTCCAAGGGTGCCACTCGCTTACATTCTTTTTTTATTTGGGCGACGTGCCCTTCAAGTTGCACTACAAGCTCCAAGGGTGCCACTCGCCTTTTGAATGATTTTGGTAGAATCCAAACCCCTGGAGTCAATACTCTGTCAGGTGACATTGTGGGAGACTAAGGGCCTCTAAGGAATAAGTACCTTGCCTTATTTCGCACCCCTTAGAATCATTGTAAGCGACTGTCACAGTCTCCCTTCACGAAATCATGGATCTCTCGAACTAGGTAATCGTTAACCTACAATTCGAGCCACGGCGGGAGTTCTAGTAGGTTGTGGCAGGGATGCTGCGACACCTCTCCCTCAATATCTTCGGTTCTCATGCATGATCCCTTTACTCCTAATGTGAGTCTGGTTAGAAAGCTATCATCAGCCTGCATCCATCAATGAAACGTGTCAACGATAACAATCAACATCATAATATATAGTCATATGCCACATATGTAATATCAAAACATTCAAACTATAACCGTCCGCTCCCTGACTCGATCCAGAGTCCAAGGATATCCATTGATGCCATCGGCATCCTTAAACGTCTAGAGTCCTTCACACTCAGGAAAATCAGTCAATAGCACATGTCGATATAAATATCATAAATAACATATCATCAAATCCACAAACATCATCATGCTCCATAATCGAATAATTCAATCATATAGTGAACTAGATCACTTGCACACAAGTGCCCACAAGAATAAGTCACATCAGTTGTGTGCAAGAGCGAGATGTTATGAACGTTGTTTAAAAAATGAATCAATTAGGTCCTCTGTGCATATAAAAAATTTCGTCAAAGGAAACAATATAATCAATAACTATGTCAATTTGGTGTAATTTTGTCTATCATCCCTAATAGTGAGTGTCATGTTGAAAATCATCACAAGGGGCCTACAAAAATTGGGTAGAAGCAATGTATCCTCCATAAGATTTATTAAACCAATTCCACCACTACCAACATGATGAACACAAATATAACACCCCAACTTTTAGTTTCTATAGGTCAATAGTAATTCCATCGAGACACAAATAAGGTTCCATTTGGATAACCCTTTTGAAATAATTGAAACCATCAAATTTATTCATGTTAACCTTTGGAAAGTGGTTCCATGAATTTTGATCCTGAAAATGTAGGTATGGGTTATCTAGAAAGAGCATGTGAGTGGCCTACAATTCATTATAGGGATTCATCGTTGTATTGGATTAATGTTTGGATTTGGTATATTGATATCCAAGTGGGAAGTTAGCACCTCCAACTCCTAGTTGCAGCGTTAGTTAATTGTGCTAATACCTTTGAGTGAAGACTCAATAATAGAAACATTAGTTTCAAGAGGCCGTTTCTAAGTAGGTGGGGCATGGTTTTGGTTCTGCATGTTTTCTATATAACGAATCCAAAAGAGGGGACCACCTAATTTTTTTTTTTAAATTGTTCCCCACTTATCTCACTTTGATTAGTGACTTGAAAGGAGTTTTTTCATATATACCATAAATCATTATATTGTTGGATCCATATAAAAGTGGTTACTTGAGAGGTAGACCCAAGTGATCATCATGACAAAATGGATATTTTGAGATAGGTCTCTCACAATGGTGATGGAATATCCCAATCTTTTTTTTAAATCGTAGTAGGAGTATTATTTTGTTGAATATTACTACAATAACATAATTTCCAAATTCCTTCTCGATGCAAAGATGTAGTAATTTCACTCGCCAACTACAAAGGTTAGGCTATTTAGGAACCTGAGGATAGAGGAGTGTCAAGAAATATAACTCTCTAATATAAAAAAGGGTTTCCAACAATACGACTCAACTAAATAATTCATGACACAAACTAAGGAGAATAGGTCATATCATTATCATTACTACCCGATACCCTAGTATGTGAGAGTGATGTTCGCAGGTGTTATTGTAGATTTTAACCTTGTACAATTATTTACTGTAAACAAATTTTTCAGTAAAAAATAGAAAAGATAAAATTGCAAATACACACATTACACATATATTTTTCCCTTGGAAACCCAAACCAGGAAAACCAACATATTATGTATTCATTCCTTGTGGTACATTGTTTAGAATACAATATAAATATAGGATTCAGTGGCATCCAAAACCCTAACTCAATGACCTATATTAGTCAACAACCCTAATTCCTTAACCAGAAATAGAAAACCATCGCCAAAAAACCATGTACCGAAAAAACTTCCAACAATGGACACGAAAATCAAGGTGACATGAAAAATGAGGCAAAGAATGTGACACGTTTCTCGAAGAAAGAAAGATCTAGTCATGCAAAGAATATAGCACATACCCAACAGTTTTCCACTTGTTGTTTTCTTTTGATACAGGGGGTTGCAGGGTTACATAGTTAACATTCCAGGGAAACAATGCCCATAGATCCTCTACACCAAGAGAACTTCTTAGTTCTCACATATTTTGTTAATGAATATGCAGCATTCTTCAAAGTGTCCACCTTCATTAGAAACACTTTATTTTCTTCAACCATGTCTCTCACAAAGTGATATTGAATATGAATATGCTTTGTCTTTGAATGATAAGACAGGTTCTTCGCTAGAGAAATTGCACTCTGGCTGTCACAAATATCCTTACAACTTGTTTTATCAACCCAATACCTTAACACAATATTTGTAACCATGATGTTTCCTTGCATGCATGAGTGGTTACCATGTATTCAAATTTTGTAGTTGAAAGTGCCACTACAAATTGTATTTTGTTCATCCAACGAATTGCTCCTCCAAACAAGTTAAACACATACCCGCTTGTATATCTCTTATGATCCATATCTCTAACTCGGTCTGCATCCACAAATCCATTTATATCCAACATTTTGTCCAATCCTAGTCTTCCTTGGTAGCACAATACATAGCTATAAATTCCATGCAAATACCTGAAAACTGTTTTTACTATTGTCCAATGCTCCTTTCCTGGTTTTGGAATATAACTACTCAAAACTCCCACTGCATGTGCAATGTCTGGTCTAGTACATAACATTTCATACATCAAACTACCAACTGCACTCGCATATGGAACATGAGACATGTCCTCCTCCTCTTCATGTGTCTTGGGACATTGATCCGCAAATAACTTTACACCAACAGGAATAGGGACCTTGACTAGTTTACAGGAATAGGGACCTTAACCAGTTTACAAGAATATTTTCTGGACATACTTTCTTTGATTTAACTAGAGTTTCCTCTTTTTCCAATCTCTTAAATAATTTTCATGCCCAAAATTAAATTTGCAGCACTCAGATCCTTTATGTAAAATTTAGAGGACAATTGAGTTTTCACATCCTAGATAATCTCCTTTTTGTTTCCTTTTAGCAACTTTCCCATCACCAATTAATTTAAAATACACATAGTGATCCTCTTTTATTCTTTTGAAGTCAAGTCCCAGCATATAAGTATCAAATTTTTTATACCACATCCTTGGTGATTTTTTAAAACCATACAAGGAATTATTCATCTTGCATACCAACTCCTTCTTTCCCTTTATAGAAAATCGTTATGGATTCTTCATATAGATTTCTTCTTCAAAATATCCATGTAGGAATGGTGTCTTCACATCCATAATTTCTAATTAAAAATCAAATGCAACAACAATAGATAACAAAAATCTTGTAGAAGTTAACTTGGCATCAGGAGAAAAAATATCACCAAAATCAATTCCCTCAACCTGGGAATAACCCTTCGCTACTAACCGAGATTTGTATTTATCCACTTTGCCTTATGCATTCAGCTTCTTTTTAAATACCCATTTTATACCAATGAGATTTCTTCCAGACAGCAGTTCCACTAGATACCAAGCCTCATTCTTATCCAAGGATGACATTTCTTCACCCATTTCCTTTTTCCAAAGTTTTCCATCCTCTGAATCCACTGCCTCCCTGATAGTTCTAGGATTGTCATCAATAATAGACAAAGAAAAATTTGAACGGAAATCAAATGGAGTATACCTTTATGGTAGTCTTTTTTTCTCGAACCGATCTCCTCAATAATGGAGTATGAGTATTTTCTTCTTTTGATTCTTGTTCTTCTGTAGAGTTTGATTCATCATCCTTTAAATAAAACTCTATTTTCTTTGGTTCTTCCTTACTTGGTACGACTTCATGTTTAAAAACATCCTTCATTTCCCTAAATATCACATCTAGGCTATGTACAACCTTCTTAGTTTATGGGTTCCAAATCTTATAACCTTTGAGACCAACTTTATACCCAATAAAGATACACTTTTCATCCTTCTTATCTAGATTACTCTTGTTTTCCTTTGGAACATGAACATAGACCTCACACCCAAATACCTTGAGATGTGTGATAGAAGGTTTATTACCAGTTCATACCTCTTGTGGAGTCTTGTGATCCAATGTTGACGAGGGTGATCTATTGACCAGGTAACATACAGTACCCACTGCCTCTACCAAGAGATTTTTCCCTAACCCAACACCACTGAGCATGGACCTTGATTTTTTCATCAATGTCCTATTCATCCTTTCTACAACTCCATTTTGTTGAGGTTTATATGGATTAGTCTTCTACCTTGCTATACCGCACTTCTTACACAATTCTTCAAATTCATTACCGTGGAACTCTTCTCCATTATGTGTCCTCAACACCTTAATTATTTTCTCTCTTTGATTCTCAACAAGAGCCTTAAACTCTTTAATCCTGTCAAAGACTGAAAATTTATTCCTGAGGAAATATATCCAATTATTCCTCAATAAGTCATCTATAAATGAGACATAGTACATAGATTTTCCCAATGATAGAACCAAAACAGATCCAATCACATCACTGTGAACTAGCTGTAAAATTTCTTCTTCCCTCGTTGCGCCAGAGGGGAATCTTACCTGATTCTACTTCCCATATACATAATTTTCATAGAAATAAAAATCAAGAGAGAAGTTATGCATGCCTTCAACCATACCTTTACCATGTAGTAGTCGAAGACCCTTCTATCCGATAAGCTCTAGTCTTTGATGCCACAGCATAACCTTTTCTCTAGAGACTCTAGGATTTCTTTCTTCTTCAACTCTAATATCAAGAACAATGGAACTATTACACCCATCACTAATAATTCTTCATTGCATCTTATACAAAGTTCCAAACCAAACTCCCTTTAGCAACACCATTTCTCTTCGAACCATCTTCCAGGTTTCCTTTTCAGATATTGTTTTTATCCCTGCATCATCCATTTTTCTTACAAAAATCATATTTCTCGCCAATCCTAGGATGTGCAGAACACCAGGTAGTGTTGTAATCTTTCCATCTATGAGCCTAAAATTAAATTCTCCTTGTCCTATGATTCTGGTTGTTGAGTCCTCACCAAGGAACACATTACCTCCACCATACCTTTCATATTCATAGAATCAATCCCTATGGGGAATCTTATAAAAGGATGCACCTGATTCAACCAACCATGCCTCATGATATGAATGTGTGATTGAAGAATCCAACTACACATCCCCTCCTTCTTCCTTGGAGGTATTTTCTTCTGTAGAAGGAGATTTTTCAGATCCCTTCTTTTTCTCAACTTTGGATCTACATTGATTCTTGTAGTTCCCTTCTTTTCCACATCTCCAGCATACCATTACAAAAATTTTAGGAGATTTAGATCTACCCTTAGACTTAGATCTCCCACTTGAGTACTTAGATCTATTTTTTTCCTAGGAGCATCCTCTTGAAAATAATGCATCTATCCTCTGTCCTTCCATGTTCTTTTGTCTCATGTCCTCTGATAACAAGGATGAGAACACTTCATCAAACTTCAAGGAAGTTGTATTACTACCTATGGAAAAAACTAGGCTATCCCAAAAGTTTGGTAAATAGCACAGTAAACTGAAAAACTTATCTTCATATGAAATTTGAATCTCAACATATACTAACTAACTTACCACAATTTCGAAGGCATTCAAATGCACTTCCACTGAGTCTCCATCTCTCATCCTCAGGTTAAACAAATTCTTTCTCGAAAATATTTTATTTACTAGGAGCTTAGACTGATAAAACTTCCCCAACTTATCCCATAAATCCTTAGCTATAACTTCCTCTAACACATTGAGTAATATTGAATCTGAGAGACATGGTCGGATTTTTCTCCTTTCCTTTCAATCCAACTTTTTCCAGTCATCTATTGAAGTTCTTGTAGATTCATTACCTGAATCCACTGTGATCCACTAATCTCTATCCACCAATAAATATTCAATCTTGAGCTTCCACAGCTCAAAACATTTCCCATTAAACTTCTTGATCTTCATTTTTGAATTGCTCACCATTTCTCTTCACATGAAAAATCAATACCGCATATCTCCCACTGTAACAAGTCTTATCACAGTCTCGTGCCAACCCCTTGGCCACAAAGTCATTCCACTGAAGCAAACAAATATTTAATACCAAATGTAGATTCTAACCTTGTACAATTATTTACTGCAAACAAATTTCCAGTAAAAAAATAGAAAAGATACAATGGAAAATACACACATTACATAGATATTTTTCCCCTAGAAACCCAAACCGGGAAACCAACATATTTTGTATTCATTCCCCGTGATACATTGTTTACAATAAATATACTTATAGGAGCTAGCGATATCCAAAACCCTAACCCAATGACCTGGATTAGTCAACAACCCTAATTCCTTAACTAAAAATAGAAAGCCATATAAAAAAAAACATGTGGCGAAAAACCTCCCAAAAATGGACACAAAAATAGAGGCGACAAGAAAAATGAGGCAAAAATATGACACATTTCCCGAGGAAAAAAAGAGCTAGTATTGAAAATAATATAACACATACCCAACAGTTATTAGTAGGTTAGATAGAACCCTTCATTGTACCCTTTCATTATAATTGTACTATTTGTCTCCTATGCATACATACATACATACATACATACATACATACACACACACACACACACACACACACACACACACACACACACACACACCAAGGAGACCTAGTCTTAGCATATATTATCTCATAGTCTACATTGAATATATTGTAAAAGGAGGTTTATGCCTTGATATACGCAAGGTTATGTGGACAATTATGTATATAGGTGTTTTCTAATGCAGTACTACTCGAAGTGGTACTAATAGAAGTTACAAGGGTGTCCAACTAGGGGACATGACTTGTATTTTTTGTGTATATTCTTCCTTAACCATCATTTTACCCATCAAAAAATATATGTTTGTGTTATCTAAAGACATCAAAACATGTCTTTATCCTTAAAAAAAATATACTAAAAACTGGAGGTGTACTAGCTCAAGAAAGAGCTTGGATACAACTTGTTGTTAATCCCTAGATAAAGCCCCATGTTAAGTATAAACCCTAGATATTGAATTATTACATTTTCGATGTTATATTAGTAGGTCAGATAGAACCCTTCATTGTACCTTTTCATTATAATTGTACCCTTTGTCTCCCATACACACACACACACACACCAAGGAGACCTAGTCTTAGGATATCTTATCTCATAGTCTACATTGAGTATATTATAAAAGGAGGTTTTTTCCTTGAAGTGGACTATTATTCGTTGAATTTTTATCATTCTCAAGTAATTGGTTCATAACATTTGTTATCGCAACATACGATCCTAGGGGTTCAATCCTTCATCTGAGACATCTTGGCAGTTTTTCTATAACGTTTTTTCTAGAATGAGTAAAATAGAAAATCATTTAAGAGACTGAGGAGACATAAAGAGTTAATTCAAGTACAAATTTCATGTTTCAGGTCATTATATTTGCAAATATATATTATGTGAAAATTAGGGTTTTGTGACTACTCCTAAAATTAGTCTCAAATGATTCATCTTTTTATTTTCGCAATAAAACTATTTTGATCAAGTTCCAGACTCTAAATTTTATGAATCTTGAGACATAAAAAATTACATGTGGAAAAATTTTCATATTTTGGATCATTATTATTTATGATATATATCTTTTGGAATCTGGGTTTGTTTGCTAATCTTGAAATTAGTCTTAAGCAACTCATTTTAGTATTTTAACTATATTTTTTTATCATTTAAAGTTCAGACTATGAAATTTTCAGGATTTAAATAAGTCATATAATATTACTACAAGAAACAATTTCAAACTCAGAAGGATTCAAATTTCAAAAATATATTAGGACAAAGGTCAACTATCGAGACTGTCTCCAAAATTAGGGTCTGAAAGGTATGTAACTTACAATTGGCATAATTTTTTCTTGGAAGATATATTTTTGGTGATTCAAAGAATTGTGATAAAGATAATATAGAAGTTTATTATTATTTTTATCCCACATGGCTCAAAAAAAATTCAACACCAATTAAACCTCCATAAATCTAATCTATAACTCATGAAGAAAAGGAGGAGATACATAACAAGCTATCCAAATTGCAGGACCAACTTAATGAGTCAAGTACTAGCTAAATAAAAATTAATGAGGTGTTAAACACATAAAAATGAAATCAAGAGATGGAAAAGAATATGGAACAAATGTAAAACAAGATGGATGAAAATAAGGAAGAAATACAAAATTCCATGAATGAAATGTAGAAATCCATGAAGTCCATAGGATCCCTAAAAGGGAAATGGAGATCTGAGGAAATAACAAAAATAAGGAGAACAATGGTATTAAGACTCAATCACATATGGGGAGTATTTTATCACAATTGGAGAACTCAAATACTGAATCTCAGAATCATTCATCACTCCGAGATCCACATCATCAAGGATTCAAGCTAGCACCAAGGAACCACTTCATTTGAAATATGAATACAAGGAAGTTTGATTATAAATATCATATAACATGGATATTCCAAATGGAGTAATTCTTTGATCTACACAAACTACCAAGATTACAAAAGGTTACTATTGAATCCTTGTATTTAGAAAATGATCAATTTGTTTGGTATCAATGGCTCTATGAAAGAAAATATGATTTAATTATCTATTGGCCCATTTTTACATATGAATTGATAGCACATTATGGGGATATTCAAATAAATACATTCTCTAGTCAATCGATAAACCTTTGGAAAAAAGTTATGATTATAAAGCACATTCTACAATTTCAAAATCTTAGTCTCGGGGTAAATAACACGATATAGGATAATTTGTTAGATCTCTTTATTGGTAGTTTAAAAGAGAACATTCAACTAACAAGGTTGACACCTCAACAAATAGATGAAATAAGAGCAAAGGGACTATGTTTCAATTGTGAAAAAAATTACAGTAAGGGGCATAAATGTGGTCAGAATAAATTATTCTACACAGACTGTGAAGAGGCGGTACAAGTAAAATGCCCTCTAGCAAAGGCTTTTGCGGACACCCCTATAAAAATATCCCAAAAAATTGTTTATAGCGGATGATACTAGCGGAGGTGAGAGGTCAAAGGTTTTAGCAAATTTTTTTATACCGGTGCTCTTATAAGAACATAACGCACTAGTGTTTTTTCTACAACAGGCACATCGGTGCCTTCAAAACTAGTGCACCATAGCAGGTTTATTTCAAATAAAGAAAAATATTATCTGGTGTGCTATGGAAATAAGGACGCATCGGGAAATAATGACGCACTGTAATAGAGTTATTTTAAAAATATACGATGCGCAACGTAACACTGGAAGCATCAGTTTGCTATTAGTAGACCGCACCGTCATATGGTTAAATAAAAAACATTTAATAAGCAACGTAGGATTGTGTCAAAAACAATATACCAGTGCCCTCCATTGTATCATGCGCACTAGTGCTCCAATATCGAGCACCGTGTTAGGATTAATTTCCAAATTTAGGCGGTGCACTCTGTAAACCCAAGCCCATCGAGGCATCTATTATGAACATAAAAATACATATAAATAGGTAATAATTAATAATATAAATAACTAATGATTAATAATTAATTATGAAGAGACATGACTTATGAAATGTCATGTCTCTTATGAAAGAGAACCCATGTGTGGGTATATATATATATATATATATATATATATATAAGCCCTCATCCTCATTGTAATATCATCTTATTCATTCTTATTCAATTATTATTAAATATATTTACTATCCTTAAATGATTATTTTGTAATGTCCTATTTATATTGGATTCTTACATAGTGAAGCGGCTTAGTTCATTGAAATGGTATCAGAGCTCATTTATGATCCCAACCTTTGGCAATCTTATTATCAAAGCCTCGTTTATGATCCTTCCCTTTGGCCACCACTTCAATTGGAGAAATTTTTCTCTTGGCCCTTGGCTATTAGAGTTTTTGTCAAAAATTCCTTGCCCTTGGCAAGAAATCCGGTGCCCTTTGGCTAAAAAAAAATATCATCAAAGTTTCTTTGATTTTTTGGGTCATTGACCACAACGGGATTTTGGCCATTAAATGTTCAGTAGTTCATGAAAGAAATAATTATTCCGCCACGTATTTGAAAAAAAAAAGAATAAATATATAAAATAAATAAATAAATATATATATATATATATATATATATATATATATATATATATATATATTTGAAGGAGGTATCCACCGTTAAGATGAAAAAAAAAAAGTAATTTGAACGAGACATCCACCATTGAGACGAAACATAATATTGAATATATCAGAAGTGCTCAAATCATAGAATTTGAAAGGCATTAAAAAATAAAATAAATAAATAAAAGGAGGGTAAAGTTGTTGCAATTTAAAAAAAATATAAATTAGTCAATAAGAAAATTTCGCTGCGATATATTGAAAAGGAGTAGGCTAACTCGGGAGCAATCTTCCCTCCCGATTAGCTTTATGGCAATCCCTTTCCGGCGACCCCCGGCATATGCACCATCCCCCATATCACTGCCTCGTAGAGTACACTGCCAGTTGCATCCGTTCACGATACGCGAGTGAAGGGGATCATTCATCGCTGATGCGGATGGGTTGGCGAAATAAGCCTACTCCCGCCATCGTATATCCGCACTGGCTGATTAAAACGTCGTATCTGTTGCTCACTCCAATTTGACTTGGCATTTAAACTCTCCATTAAACTGACTTACCAACCAATCCAACGCCATAGCAGTAGCGGGAGAGACTTCTTACCAGTGTTTGAATTCGCAACTAAACCGGGAGCTCGAAGACCATGGGAAGAGCGTTGCGGTTTACAAGTCTGAGAGGAGATTGAAGATTGAGCAGGATAAGTTTAGGATCGAGGGAACTCAGTGATCAGTGGACAAAACATACTCGTTATTTCCCATTTGCAAGTTAAGGAATCAATCGTAGGAGAAGGTCTCGTGGGAGACAGAGAGGAAAAATAAGTCTTCGCATAATTTCAGAGATACACCAGACATATTAAAAAAAAACTCAATCTAAGCCTAGTAGAAGAGCTTCGACATAAATCCATTAGAGCTCGAATTATGTCCTCGCCGTGAACCAAGAATCTATGTTGGGAACGAGAACGATATTGAGAATCTATCCTTGCAGATTAGAAAGAGTACTAGATCTATATTAAAAGAAGGTACATATATGAACCCCGTAATTAGAGACCTGGTTATATATTTTAGCTATATTAGTAGAGAATTTCTGCAAGAGCAGATCCTTGGGATAAAATGCTACTAGGATTTTAGAGTAGGCCTCATTGATTAGGTTGCTAAATGTGGGCTCAAAATAAATATGACCTATTCTGAAACAATTTGCCTCATAGGTGCATCATAATCCCCTGAATTGATGGTAAGGTTCTCAAATTTTGATACATTTATTTGCTAAATTGTTTAATTTTTCACTTAGTATCTGTACCAATTAAATGTATTTATGGAATTATGAAATGCAAGATCAATAAGATTAGATTAATATCTAGATTACCATAGATTTTCTACATGCTAAGCTAAAAGTATTGCAGATCCAAACTTGATAAAATATTACTAAACATGATGCCCCTTCTTGTCTCACATAATAGTGCTGCTATGAAATCTTGATCTCTGTATTTTTTACTTTGTTTGTATTCTTGAGCTTCTTGAAAGGGTAGAAATGGAAAATTGTCTTATATGTTGATGAAGAACTCATAAATAATATGACAACATATTATAAACAAGTAATTCATTTGAAGTGTAACATAGAAGCGATAATTTAGGAACCAAACAAGTAACAATATGATTTTTATTAAAAGAACATGAATACATGCATGGGCTTCATTATATCCATGCTAGAAGTAATATTGATACTTTCAAACATAGATATAACCTTCCTTAGTTTGTTGTATCAATCGTCTATGAGATAATATGGTAATATACTCTGAAAAGCCTCCCCTAACGCATTCTCAATTGCATGCAATGATTCTAGAACCTCGTTCCAATGAGCAGATTTGAGATGACTAGACTTGACCACCTGTAAATAGCATAATCAGGACCCAACACCCAACTCTTGATGGCTATGATATAGCTCCCATTCACATCGGGTAGTGTTCTATGCAAAAGGGGATTTATGATATTCAATGCAATCTATATGTTTAATGAAATTCTGAAATGGGGATCTTAATCCAACCATACCCAACCTCTGATTATTCCTTTCAATCATTCATGTCAAGATATGATTCAAATTTTCCTTAGAATAACTATTATGACAACCTTTGTTCCATGATACTCTACCCTTGACATCTAGTCAATAGCTCTAGAATCAATGATGTAGGAGATAGTGGGGAAGGATTACAATCGAACTCCACCCAGCCTTTTGCTAGTATATTCCTGGTAGTCACCTTTTCCACCCAATTTCAATAATAATATGATAATCCCTACAATTGAAACCTTAGTCCATATCCCAGGTAGCAAAAAAAGGAATAAGTTGGAAAGGAAGTACTAGTTCTAGCCAAAATAACTTCTATTGGAAGATCTACTTAAGAGTTGTTGGTGGATCAAGCCACCAAAGAGGTTTTGGTAACAAGAAAATAAAGTCTATCCAGCCTAGGTAGAACTTCCTTAGAAAACACTAAAAATACTACTACTTCCACTACTCCAGGTGCAAGAAAGCCTCCCTTAGGTCAAAAAATTCAATTGCCTAGAGTTAGTGGACACATACCCAAGTGGAAAAGTGGGCAACTATTGATAAAAGATGAATTGACAAATGCCTTTGTTTGAAGAAGTGGCTTTGATCATAGCTTCAAGTGCCACTAGTCATGGTTTATCATTTTCAATTGCAGAACCAGTTATGGCTCCAGTTGGAGACTTGGGACTTACAATGAGTGTAAGTTAGATTGTAAATGGATGGAGAGCGAATTTGGAGGTGATCCTAGAGGCGAACCAGAAACCCACCTCTCAGTCTTCTCTTGATTTTATGGGACCCTTTAATTTTTTCCTGGAATCCATCTCTTGGGTGCAGGACTTTCGATTTACTATAAAGCTTTTTCAGTGACTCTTTACTATTTACATCTCTGGTCTGTTCTAGTTTTCAGTGCATTGGAACTGTCCTATTCTATCTTGGTTTTTGTCTTCTTGTCCAGATACCGGCATACAGGGATTGGTTTTTTATTTTTGTTAGA
This sequence comes from Picea engelmannii, assembly GCA_009831015.1. NCBI lineage: Eukaryota > Viridiplantae > Streptophyta > Pinopsida > Pinales > Pinaceae > Picea > Picea engelmannii. Next base: position 54,988 of record ML790735.1, on the reverse strand, counting down.
CTCTGTCTTTCCTATCCAACAACTGTTACACTGTAAAATTGTCGTCCTCCCTTTCGTTCCTCTCACTGGCCTGCACTCCCCTTTTTCATTGCTTTGACTATTACTAGTGGGCCTGCAATGGTCTCTCAGCCTTTATCTATAATGGACTCACATTCAAACAATCTCATGCACCCTTCCAACGAAATTATCTGAAAACAGGTGGGTCTTTTTGAAAAAGTGGACTCCCTCGAAAAAAAGCTGCTGAAATTTCCCTCCAAGCCCTCCATTTCAAACAACTCTTCCTTTCCTGTTGATTTCCCTGTTGGACTGGTCTCTCCTCCACTGACTGAATCCATTTCTCCGGAAACCACTCCTCCTGTCCCTGACAGGCCCCTCCCTTCTTTCAACACTTCCTTACCTCATGATTTCTTAAGTCACCCTACCTTTCGGGACGTTCAAAGAGCCCCTACTTCCTCTCACCGAGCTGCCTCCTACGGTCGCAAGGAGTGGAAATCAAACAGAAGAACAAAGCATATGGTGTTGGGTGATGGACTGGTCTTAGAGGACCTTTGCAAAATGTCCCATTGTGCTTTGGTGGGTTGTATCTCCTACAAAAGTTTAAGCACTCAACCTCTGGAGGACTGGATAAAGATACATTGGTTTCCTCTCTTACGATATTCCCCGGAGATCCTTTATCTCAAAAAAGGATGGCTCTGCTTCTACTGTAAGTCTTCTGAGGATGCATCACTGTTACTAAATACATTGTGGGTCTTCGGTGGAAGCAGCCTCATGCTCAAGCGCTGGAGAATGGCTTTCAACCCCGACATTGACTTCTTTCAGATCACACACCTTTGGGTGCTTCTCCTGGGCCTTCCACTTCATCTCTGGAACGAAGGAGCCATTAGAGCTATAGGAAACTCCCTGGGCAAGTTCATCACCTTTGATGCATAGTCACTCACTGGTCCTTTGAGGAAAATGGGCAGAGTTCTGGTCAAGATGGACATAACTACTGGTTTGTCGGAAACTCTTGAGATTGAATGGAGAGGACAGAAATTATTACAGACCCTAGACTATCTTGGACTCCCTTTCCGTTGCAACCAATGCCTTGAAACTGGTCATCTTCGTTGCTCTTTCCCTAGTAAGTCTTTGATAGACCCTTCTGATGATGCCAACCTACTCCTAAACCCACCCGACTATATGGATGAAGATCCATCCCTTTCTTTCCTGGAAACTCCCACTGATCCTCCCTCCCCTCCCATACCTGGACAAGCAGAAACTCTGACGTCTAAGCCGAATTAGCTTTGCCCTCTTCTTTTTAAATCCCTTTCCGTTGTAGAGAAGGAATCCATCAATAGCTACCTTTGGCTTTCTTCTTCTTTCTGTGCTAAGCTTCCCCTTCCAGAAGTTGAGACGTCACAACCACCCTCTTCTTTCATTCCCTCTGCAGTTGGCTCCCTTTCGACTAGTGTTGACCCTACAGTTTTCCCTACCTCTTCCTCCCCTTCACTCCCCCTTCCTCCGTCTCCTTCGGCCAAGCTGTCCAGTCTCCCTACCTTCTCTATTGAATCGGAAGGATCCCCAGCTTTTCTTCTAGGATATAGACAGCCTGAGGAAGATGAAGAAAACCTCTTGGCTACGTTGAACTCTTCTTCCTCTCTTCCTTTTATCCCTGACAACACTTCTCTGTTACCTATCTATCGGGGTAAGGAGCTCATTGTTCCCTCTTTGGAGGTTGGCACTTCTTTCTCTCAACACTCTGGAAAAGAGGTCAAAGCCTTTGCATGGTCACAAGGTATTGGTTCTGAACTCTCCCCTCTCCAGACGCAAAGTTCTAGAAAGAAAAAGGAGCTTCTTAGTTCTCAGCAAATTGTTTCTGTCATTCCCTCTCAGGATGGAAAGGCCCTTAGAGCTATGAAGGCCTTAGCATGATCCAAGTGATGATTATGCTCTCTTTAAATATACGAGGGATTGGAGGCACCCTCAAGGCTGCTTCCTTTCGAAGACTGCTAGAGCGATCGAAGCCTAATATCATATTTCTTCAAGAGACCCTCTTGGTCGATCAAAAGTCTAGAGACTTCGTGCATCATTTTCACTCATCTTGGGTCACAACAGCTATTAAATCCATTGGAAACTCTAGTGGCCTGCTGGTTGCATGGGACCCTGGTATTTTCTATTTGAGACCCTTCTTGACAAGCGGAGAAATTCTGTTGGTAGGCCATTACTTAGCTACCAATCAGGATTTGGTGTTTCTAAATGTCTACGGCCCCTGTTTGGACCGATCGTAGTTCTGGACTCATTTAGCAAACAGTGGTTTACTTTCCATTCCGAACCTTATTCTTGGCAGTGATCTAAACATCATTCTATCTGCAGGTGAACGAGGTTCCTTCTCATCTGGTTCAAATGAAGCTTTCTAAAGAGATCTCTTTGCCTCTCAAAACCTGGTCGATGTCTTTCCGACTCGTTTGGTCCCCACTTGGCGAAAAGGGCGGTCCAGATCTGAAGCAATTTCTAGACGTCTAGATCGTTTTTTAGTTTCTGATGGTTTTTTGAATTCTACAGGATTTTCAACCTCGTGGGTGGAACTCCCATTTGTTTCCGATCATGCCCCCATCCTCCTTCATTTGAAACTTCCCTCTCTGCTCAATTCATTTTCGTAAAAGTTCAACCACCACTGGATGTCGAATGCTGACTACACCTCTTTAGTTCAAATTGTCTGGATGGACCCTTGCTTCCTATGTGAAGAAAACCCTTAGCTGCAAATTGTTTGGAAACTGAAGGTACTTAAATCTCAATCTAAAACTTGGTTTAAAGCTAAAAAAACAGCAAAGACGTTCTTGTTAAATAATCTGGAGTCTGAGATTATTCAACACTTAAATAAATCAACTACATCTGTCTTATCCGTGGAGGAATCTTCTAGTCTAATGGTGCTTGAAAGTAGGAGAGCCTCCATCCTTCGTGAGGAGGAAAACTGCTGGAGACTTTGCAGCAGAGCTACCTGGTTAAAAAGTGGATATTTGAATTCAAATTTTTTCCACAAAGTGGCAAGCTACAATAGAAACAAAAATTTTATTTGTTCGATTGAAAGCGAACGCGCTAGGCTTCTTCGTGGACAGGAAGCAATCAAAGACGAGGTTGTCTCTCATTTTGAACAACTTTTCAAAGCCAGAAATAATCACAATCTTCATGAGAAATGTAGCACTGCCAGTCTTTTCCCACAGTTGGTTTCTGTAGTTGAAGCTACCGACCTTTACAAACCTGTCACTCTATCGGAGCTTAAAGAGATTCCAGATCACTTCAAAAAAGAGAGGAGCCCTGGGCCCGATGGCTGGATGGTCGAGTTCTTCATTTTCTTTTTTGATCTTGTAGGAGCGGATCTCCTCCAGATGGTGGATGATTCTCGTATAAAAGGCAAGATTTTTGGAAGCCTTAATTCCACCTTTCTAGTCTTGATTCCAAAAGAAAACAACTCGGTCTCCTTCAATGACTACCAACCGATCTCACTTTGCAACCTCATCTATAAGGTAATTTCAAAAGTTATCTCCAACCGGATCAAGCCGATTCTTGAAAGAAGTCTTTCAGAGGAACAACTGGTATTGTTGAAGGGAAGAAGAATTCAGGATGCTATTGGAGCAGCCCACGAGAGCATCCACAACATTAAACAGAAAAATATTAAGGCATTGGTCATGAAGCTTGACCTCAAAAAAGAATTTGACAACATTTACTGGGAGTTTTTGAGGCTAATCTTACATACAATGGAGTTTGGTGTCAAGTTTACCGATTGGATTTTGTCCTGTGTCACTAGTGCTAATTTTGCAGTGATGGTTAATGGAGAGGTGACAAGTTTTTTAAAAAGTGAGAGGGGGATCCATCAGGGATGCCCACTCTCTCCTTACCTCTTTATCTTGATCATGGAAGGCCTTAGCCTACTTCTCTCTAAAAGCATCTCCGAACACCACATTTCTGGTATAAAGGTTTCAAAGTTCTTAAAGATTGTTCATCTTATGTTTGTTGACGATGTCCTCCTAATGAAAAAAGCTAATCTCACGGAGTGGTTAGTGATCCTAGACTTGCTTCAGCTCTTCTGTTCTGTTTCGGGTCTGTCCATCAATTATTCAAAATCCACAGTCCATTTTTGGGGGCTAAATGAAGCCGAGCTCATTCTCCTTAAAGACGCCATCCCCTTCTCCTTTATTGATCTGAGTAAAGGATTCAGATACCTCAGATACAAGCTGAAACTGGGAGCTTCCTCTTCTGAAGATTGGCGTTGGCTTGTGGCAATTTTTGAAAGGAGAATTGGCTTTTGGTGTAACAAGTGGCTGTCACTGGGTGGGCGTTTTACCCTGGTCAAATCGGTGTTGGAAAGCCTCATTGTTTTCTGGATGACTCTGGAGCGGATCCCCAGTAAGATCATAAATATTCTTCGAAGACTCTCATTCAATTTCCTGTGGAGTGGCCAAGCTGGTAAGCACCGCTTCCATCTTTGCAGCTGGGAATTACTATCAAAACCTCAAAGGGTAGGGGGTTGGAGACTTAATAATCTTACCACTTTCAACACGGCCCTTCTGGCTAGTTCCTTTTGGAGAGCGGTCTCGCATGACATCATTTGGCACCGAATTATAATGGACAAATACTTGGGATCCTTGCCTCTTCTCACCTGGTTACGAAAGCCATCTCTACTACATAAGATGGCTTCATCTTTTTGGAAGGGTCTGATCTCTTCCTGTTCGGTGATCCTTCATTGGCTCCGTTGGAAGCCAAGATCGGGCACTGATATTTTGATTGGAAGGGACAAAATCCTCGAGCTGGAGGAACAATCGATTCTCTCTTCGAATCTGAGATCGCAGCTTTTTTCCTTAAACTTTTTGTGTTTGGCGCAGGTGAGAAGTTCGACCTGCGGCCTCCCTCTTTCGGACAACTGGATGGGAAGTGGCGATTTTCATTTAAGTGGACAGAATGCCACCGACTGGGACTCCGTTACGACTGCTCTTAGAAGTGCCAGCATCTCTCTCAATGACGAGTCAGACTCTATTCTTTAGGCTGGAGGATATGCCACAAGTATCATCACTGTCAAAAATCTCTACGCTACCCTCCTTCAACCGTTGGACCTTGGCGCTGAGAACATTTGGCTACATCGGCTATGGAAGTGGTCAATTCCACTCAAATACAAATTTTTCATCTGGCTTGCTGCAAAAGAGAAAGTCCTCACCTGGCAGATGCTCCGTAAGAGAGGCTGGGAGGGCCCTAGGATATGTCTTCTTTGCAACCGATCCTTTGAAGACATTCACCACATCCTTATACATTATGATTTTACAAAGGCTATCTGGCATCGACTGTTTCTACATTTTTCTCTAAATTTCTCTTGGAACGGATCCACCATCTTAGAATGTTTCTATATGTGGTCCACTGGAAAATTTGCTCCGCTTTGTTTGGCTACTCGTGCCTGCTGGCAAATTTGGATCGAAAGGAATAAAGTGATTTTTGACGATCTCCCTCCCTCCTCTCTTGCTGTAGTTCACAGAGTTTTGGCTTCCTTCTCCTGGCAACCGTCTTCTATTAAATCCTTCCCTTACAAAGCTTGTGAGTTTAAGCTGGCTGAAGGTTACACTTTAGCATGTTTTGACGATGCAGCCCAGTCAAATGGATTATGTTTTGGTGCTGGAGGCACCTTCAATACCCATCCGTCGAGGATCACAAAGTGGTTCATCAATTGTGGAGAGGGTACTAATACAAAAGATGAACTTATGGGTTTATGGGCTTCCCTCACTCTGGCATCTTTTTGGTCAATCAAGCACTTACATGTCCTTGGTGACTCGAGAGTTATTATCGACTGGATAAATCTTAAAAGAAAGCTTCATTCAGTCAATATTGAGTGCTGGAAGCAAAAAACGCAGGATCTGTCCAAAAACTTCATTGATATCAACTTCCATCACCTTTCCAGAACTCACAATAGAGAGGCGGATGCTCTCTCAAAGAGGGCTCTAAATGAAGTGGTAGGGAGACTCTCGGTCTACCACTGTGATAGTGGGAAAGAGAGTCCCATCTCCTTTATTAATATTTTTTAATTATGATGGTTGATCCTCTTAAAGTGGATAGACGACAGCTTTGCAAGTTTTTTCCTTGCTTCTTCTTCCTGCCTTCTTCTTGCTATTGCTTTTCTTGGTTTTGTTTCTATGAATCACTGTTGTTTTTGTTGTAATGGTCCTTTCATTGCTAGCACACTGATCATGTTTTCAGCATGTTGTAGCATATTGTAAATGAATTTATACCCTATATAAATTTGAGAAAAAATTTTCTTGGAAAAAAAAGTTAGGTTGTAAATTCTAAATGAAGATATTAAAAGATATGCAATTTAATTTCTTGCACAATGGTGATTTTTTTTTTTGAGGTTCATTTTCAATGATTCAAGCAACTTGAATTTGTTTTAATAATTAAGATATTGTTAAATTTATTCATCCAAGAAACTGAATCCTCCTAAATGTTTTAAGTTTTTTTATATTTTTTTTTCAATAAGTTTTGTTGTTTTATTTAAAATTGAATAAGAAATTCAGAAAAATGGATAGAGGAGAAGATTTCAATGATTTAAATTATGTAATTGGATGTCTTCTTTCTAAGAATAGTTTACTTGTATGTGTTTTTGTGTAAGTTAATCATTATATTTTGTTCTCAATAAGTTTGTGATGAAATTTTTGGAAATATAGGTAATATTATTGGGAGCCTACACTTTTATATTTTTTAAAATATTTTACTCACAGAATTCCTTTCCATATCTATTCGTTGTTTTTAGGATTTGAAACCCCCCAACCATGGGTAAAACAAAGACTGAAGAAGTTCCCAATAAAATGCTCTTCTTTTCATTCTTAATTACTCATTTTATTTCTAGTTATTTACAATCAAATTTGTCCAAGCTTGTATTTATTTAACAACTGCAATTATGTCCCTGAATTTCTACAGTCATTATCAGCCAAATCAACTGACTCCGCTTTCAAGTTTTTTGAGTTGGGGGAGATTAAATTTTGAGTTTTCCCCGGGTGCGCAGTGCGGTATGTGGTTATTTAATAATTTTTGTTTAGAAATATGGGGAATTTACCATTATATTTACTATTTGATCTAATTTTTTTCTTTAAACTAGATATGTTTTCAATTAACTTTGTTTGATTTACATTTACCATTTGCTATAGGGGCATATTGCAATAGTTGGCATAATGGTGCGGAAGAAAAAAAATTCACATATCAAGAAGCTCCATGTTCAAAGTTTATCAGATAAAAATATTTTTTCAAGCCAAGACCTTGTTTGGAGTGATATACAGCGTGAAGATGACACTACTGATCACACTACTCTGATACCATACAATAGGTTGGAAGACTTCATTATGGGAGAGAAAAACAACCTGGATGCACATGTACATTTGTATGAAGATCGCATAGGAAACACTCTATTGATGGTGAATCTTTTATGGTGGGTCCAACATCCTTGAACTATGCATTGTCAGTATTTATCATGACCTCTTAATCCAATTTATATGTTTTTTCAATATGTATTGCTAAGTTCCAAACAATATTGTTGGTATTACTATTACATGTAATGATCTTTCTTTGAATGTTGGCTATTTTTTAGGTTCCAATGTTGTTATGGCCCAAATGATCTTAGAGGACATCCACAACCATCCTTAAGAAAGAGAAATTTTGTCCAAAAAAGAGGATGTCAATGCAAATTTATAGCGAAGGAAGTGAATGATATGTTAGGGGTTGCAATTATCATTTATAATGAGTACCTACATGAGGATTGCAATGGCTGGCCATGCCATGGAAAATATGATAAATCCGGCAATCCAAAGTCCTTGAGCACCCCCCGTCTTTCAAAGGAGATCCAATCAATGATAAAGACACTATGTGGAATTGGTATTCAAGTTGATACAATATTTGAACGACATATCCTTGATGGGATCTTTGGTTCTGTGATGGGTGCTATAGACCTTAATTTATGTAGAAAAGATGTCTCCAATATATTCAACCGCCATTTGAAAGATAAGTATCAATTATATCCAAAGGATTCTTTGAGTGTTAACAAGTGGTATCAACAAGAGAGAAAAACATTTTTTTTCTACCAGCAACCAGAAGGGGAGGATGTACCATTCGTAATTGGCATCCAAACAGAATGGATGCTTGATATCATGGTCAAGTTTTCTCACAACATGTTGTCTTTAGATTCTACGTTTAGTACAAACAAATATGGGGTGAGTTTCATTAGTTTTTTTAATGTTTCTATTGAGTTCAATGTTTCATTCAATATAATTAGTACTCTAAAATTGAGAAGTTGATTATTGTATTGGTTTGTGTAGTACCAAT
>ML790735.1:14426-45724 GCA_009831015.1 Picea engelmannii | reverse complement strand
GGTGGCCTACCCCATTTGTTCCATGATCTATGGGTCTACTCGAGTTACCTACTTTGATAGATTGTGGCTATAGGACGACCGCCTATGGGTGGTACCGCTACCAATAGATTGCGGCCAATCCTACTGGTTGGAAAGAGGGTCGGCTTATCCAAGAGTGCGTGAGACTCATCACTACCTCGTAAGGGCGTTGAGACCATAGCATGTTACATGAAAGCGTCGCTTTATCCCTCCCTCCATAGTGTTGTCACACAGTCACCCGCCTAGAAGAGTCGCTCACTCCATAGTGTTGTCACACAAGATAAGCACACTGCCTGCTGGCCGGGTGAATCAAAGTTCTCTCCCGGTCAACCGTCCACCCAGTTAAGTGCAAACATAGTGGAATCACGCTTAGCGAACTCTCGTTGCTGGCTAGTGTGCCTCCTGCCCGTCGAATATGAGAAATTACTTTCCTTCCTATAAAGATTTATTTTCCATTTCAAAAGAAAGGAGGTGGCTTGTGGTGTTATCTGAAGGGTGAAGGGAAAATGCTTCCCAAGGGAGGCATTACGAGGAGATATCCCCGTTCTTTACCCCCCCCCCCCGCTGCACTGGATATCTTGATTTCTCGAGGGCTGGCTGAAGACCCTGAAGGCCTTCGGCCTCCCTCTGCTCTGCGAAGTGCTAAAGCTTTTTCTTTATATTATAAGGAAGAATCCCATATCGGTCGGCCCATGAAAGCGCTGACAACAACGGAAGGGAGGGGTCCATGTAGCTGTTGCGCCCATACTGACTGAGCAATAGGTTTGGCATCTATTACGGACACTTCAAACGCATCAAACCGCCTACTCTGTTGGACAGCGTGTGGAATGGCTGAGAGTGGACCTTTTGGATATATAATCTGAGAGAGTAGATTTACGGAGCCGTATGATGGAAAAAAACTTTCACGTTTGATCCAGGGAGCACTTTTCTCGTAGATAATTTCTCATTCTCCCTCGTGTGGAAAAATTCTGCTTGCTTGCTGAGTGAACATGAGTTAATAACTCGTTGGGCCCTAAACCCCCTATTCTCCCAAGCCCCGAAGAAAACCCCCCTCCCCCTTGGACTCCATATCTCTCTTGACTCTATATATGTGGGCACTTGATATCTATGAGGGTTCACCCACCCTGGTTACTGAATACGCGCTCTATATTATTGATTCTATCTCTAGTTACCAAATATGAGCTTATAGGGTGGCCTTCCTTGCAAAGCCTTCTTCAATTCAGAGTCTATTTCAATACTTACCAAATAGAGACTTGAAAGATTTATTTTACTGTGTCCTCTCCTTTCATATTCTTATCCTTATCGCGCGAACTAAGGCAGTCGTTAGATGAGTTAGCAAGGTTACCCCTAAGATAGATATCTCTTTCTATTCCACCACTACTTTAGCCCATAAATAAAAGTTGTTCGGTGTATACTTCGTTATAGGCCATTCGTAAGTCTTGAAAGGACCTTATTTTTCGCTCTACGAAGGTCCTGAAAGGTAAATCCTGAGCTAGCTCTGCGGGTAAGGGGTATATCTGCATCTACTCAACGCATATACAGAAGTGCACATATACTGATGGCGCATATACAGAAGTGCGCATATACGGAAGGGCGCATATACTGACGGCGCATATACGGAAGTGCGCATATACGGAAGTGTGCATAAACGGAAGACGCATATACAAACGATGCATATACAGACGGGTGCATATACTGACGGCGCATATACGGAAGGTGCATATATAGAAGAGAGCATATACGGAAGGTGCATATACGGAAGCGCGCATATACGGAAGGTGCATATACGGACGACGCATATACGGAAGCGAGCATATACAAAAGGTGCATATATGAACGACGCATATACGGAAGTGCACATATACGGAAGGTGCATATACGGAAGCGTGCATATACGAAAGCGCGCATATACGAAAGAAATTTACGGTAATCTTATCGTATATGTGTGCTTTCCATATATGAGGATTTAAGGAAGTTGTCGTCCGTATATGCACATTTATACAGAAGTGCGCATATACAAAAGGAGCATATACGAACGATGCATATACATAAGGTGCATATACAGAAGAAATTTACGGTAATCCAAATGCATTTTCCATATGTGTGCTTTCATATATGAGGATTTAAGGAAGTTATCGTCCGTATATGCACATTTATACGCGTATTTATATGCATCATCCATATATGCGCATATACGGAAGGACGCATATACGAAAGACGCCATTATGGAAGGTGCATATACGAACAACGCATATACGGAAGATGCATATACGGACGACGCATTTGTGTTTTTTCCCAAGAAATTATATGTTTGATTGTATTATTATTATTTATAAATATTTTTGTAAATATAAAATCTATTAGCCTTGACTACATTTTTTTCATAATTTTAGAGGTTGGAATTTAAAGTTGTCATGGTTTTAAGAATTCACATAGTCATGATTCATTTATTTAAAATTTATCAAATCCTATTGCTTTGAATAAAAGATAATCCTTATCCCTTTGTTTGTTTGTTTGATTATAATATTATTATTTATAAATATTTATTAATATCTTTTTAAATACAAAAACTATAAGTCTTCACTACATTTTTATCATAATTTTAGAGGTTGGAATTTAAATTTGTCATAGTTTTAAAAATTCACAGTAGTCATGGTTCATTTATTTAAAAAATTTATTTGCCTTTAATTTGCCTTTAATTCATAGTAGTCATGATTCATGATTCCATTAATTTTCCTTTGCTTACTTTGAATAAAAGATAAGCCTTATCCCTTTCCTTGCGTGTTTGATGATATTTTTATTATTTATAAATATTTATTAATATCTTTTGAAATATAAAAATTATTATCCTTCATTACTTTTTTATCATAATATTAGAGGTTTTGATAAGCCTTATGCCTTTGGGATAATTGGAATTGATTATAAGTTAAGTTCATGGTTTGAATGCATTTATTATTTCTTTACCATGGTTTTGTGATGGTCCTTCTTTATAATTTTCTAAAATTTTGTTGATTTTCTCTTTATATGTTTGGAAGAAATGTTAAATTTTATGTGCTATAGCAATCCATACAAAAACAAAATGTTTTAATCTTTAGATAATCTTCTAGATTTTTTTCCATTGTGAAATATTTGTTTTATTATATTATGTTTTATAAACAAAATAATTAAAATTGGATTACATGCACAAATAAAAGGCTATGTTTCTATTCATTGAGTTTTCCATAATCTTGAAACATTAATGTTTTTAAACTTGTATATTTAGAATATAAGTTCTTTATATTATAATATTGCACAATTAGTAACAAAGATATATCAATTTCTTATCGAAATTAGAATATACAAAGTAGGGAAAATAAAATGTGTAAAAAATGAAACTCATCTTTATATTGAAGAGGCTAGACTACAAAACTTTGTATATTTAAATAAAACTAACTTCCATAAAACCAAATTTCTTTTTGTGCTTTAAGTGCTAAAAAAAAAATTGAAATTAAAAACATAAAACAAAGTACTAGAAAGTTCATTTATTGAAAGTATATAAAAATCCATTTATTGTAAGCTTAAGTATGTTCATGTCTTTGTAAGTAGCACCTATTTATACAAAAAGACTTATCAAATCTCTAAATTTGTAGCCCAAGTTACTTAAACTTGGTGCATTGTTTAGACTTCAGAGTAGCCAACCTAGTGGGTTTTGTGAGAGCAATACTAGTTGAACATATATGCTCTATGTATTGTTTGCGAGACTTGAACCCATGTGTTTTCAAGTACTTTGGTGTGATTCTTGTCCTCTTAACCATAGCATAATCATTCTCCTTTTTTGTCTCCTGTAAAAGTTACAACACTATTAATAAATATCCAAATTGATATTTCTATAATAAAAACATGAGTATAGGGTATAGAACTTACCGCTCCTAATTTTTCTTCAAGTGGAGGTGAATGTTGTACTGGTTGAAGATAATGTGGTTTATGGTGGATTTTGAAAAAAGGTGTTGCATTGCCACCATCATTTGTGTGCAAAGGGGATTTTGGAGATGTATATGTTTTATTATAAACATAACATTAAAAGAAGATATAAGTATGCAACTCAAACATAATTAAATGTAAAATTTTGTGAATGATATTATAAAAGTATAAATACATGAAAACTTGCTTTGCATTGCCACATTGAATGTAAAGATGGTTGTAGCATTTGGTTTGTTTCGTTTACATTCTTTTCAATATTTTGACCATCTTTTGGGGTTTGTAATGATTGTAATGGTTCCAAAAAAAGCACCTGCACCATAAATGCACATTAATGTATAGATTAAAAAAAATAAAATCTATATAATCAATCACAAATCACAAAAGAAAATTAAAAAAAAATAGAATATTGATTTTAGTGTTTTTATGAAATAGGTTGTATTGAAGCAAAACTTACTTTACTGAAAACCCCTTGAAATCTAGGTGAGTGTCGTAATGGTTGACAACTCGATGCTCATTGAATATCCAAGTTAGTTGAACTATATTCAGCAACAAAACTATGCAGTGATCTCTCCGAGGATTTTTGTTGATCAGGCTAGGCATATCAATAACAATGGAGAATCAATATACAATTGATAATAAAAATAAATACCATCTAAAGTTCAAATGTCTTGAAAACAATGCATGCAAAAAAATTGACTCAACTGTGTACTCATTGTTATTACTAGTTTCTCCAGAGTTTAATATATGGGTATGCTCATCCAACTCTTCTTCCCCTACATCATTAGAAGGCCCCGTTCTTTATTTTTGTTGTAAAGCAATATCTATGCATTTAGCTGTGTCCATACGTCTACGAGGTAAACTTTGATCCCAACAATTCATTTTTTCATGAATTTTTTTCTTTGAATCATCATTGAGTTGATCAAACATAGCAATTGACTGTGAAAATGAGTTTCAATGAATTTAGTCAATAATAATTAATTTATATTATTAAAAAAACACACAATTACAAATGTCAATAAATACTTACAGCTGAAATAATTTATTCATTGACAAATCTTTTCTATGCCTGCTTTCGTGCACGACACAACCTTGCATCTACATCATATTGAATTTTTTCGTTCTGTCTTTTAACCTTACTTGGTGATTTTGTTGCACGTTTAACATTTTCATGTCTTACCCGACCTCTTGGGCATGGGGGAATTTTAGAGGCGTGGGGGAATTGGAGAGAGATTGTGTTTGATCGCACGATGGTGATTAAGGCCAGATAGTTTTGATCTGGTCATATTGACACAATCACCAACCAAACAATAAAATACTTATTTCGTGCCTTTGATAACTACATCCCATTCATGTCTATTTTCCTCCATTTTCTCAATTCTCTATAAATGAATATGTAAACAACAACGATGTTAGAATGACTATAAAAACACTTTTAAATAAGAAACAACTATTCCATATGCCTATCTATTCTATAAATTAGATCTAAGCTTATGTGTTCTAATAAAGACATTTATACATGTAACATAGTTTGTGATGTCTCCTATATACCTTATAATGATTTCCATGTTAATACCAAGATTCAGAGTTAAAAACAATCACCACATCATCTCATAAATTAGTCATTCGAGCCTTATCATTGTTTTTTAATGTTATTCTTTTTTTTTTCCAGCCTAAATAAAATACAATGGTTATGTGAAGAGTGATGAATGCTTGCTTTCGAACTTACAGTGTGAATTAGTTACAAAAATCTTGAAATCTTAAAGATTTCAAGATTAAGAGTCGATAAATGATGTTGAAGGTTTTCTAACGGGTGTTAAAATTTGGCCAGACTCTTGAGAGATTCGTTATTTCTTTCCGTAGAGAGGATGCATTTGAATACACTTATGTCCAATCTCACAATTTGATTGAAGAAGGGCTCAGATTAAGTCGAAACTGTTCTGAATTTGTATACTTTGTGAATACTTGGAGTGGGGATTTCTATTTCTGGTACAACACTTATTGACCACCCAATGGGAAAAACCGTACACGAAAAGGAGAGGAAACTCAGATTGATTGAAGGCATGGCATGCATCACGCCCTGCACACAAACATCTCAACTTTCCACCAGCACCAACAAAAAGGCTGGTGGAAGGTAACAGTATAAACAATATTGTCGTTTGGATACAGAAACCTCAATTTAAACATAAGTAATATAACAGATAGATGGTAATTACTAAATATAGAAGCTGAAAAATGTCTCTCGCCAGGTTATGAGACGTTTCTGATACTGGATTGAATTGAATTGGAACACGTTTCTGATATTTTGTTATAGATATAATAACTGTAATGATAATGAATAACAAGCAAGCGCCATACGTGTTGTTTTTTCAATCCTTGGTTCTGAAAATATTTCTGAACCAGTGACATACCGTTCTCATACAGTGAAAAAAAAAGAGAAAACATGTTCAATTAGGACCATGGTGTTGTTCAGATGGATAGAGTAGTTCGCAACCTAAATAAATACGTTAAAAATTCATTCTTCCCTTAAATTGGTTAACAGATTAAGAATAAATATAAAAATGTATATCTAATATGCTTAATTACTGATCTAAGCAAAGAAACATTATAGCTAACATGAAAAAAAATAGAGTCGTTGTCGAAGTAGTGACGTGTTCGATGGTTGTGAGAACATTCAAAAATTTGTTGTTTACTATATGATAAGCAATGGCTGGGATCAACACACAACATAGCAGAAAATCCACCTACTCCATAGTTAACTTGCAGATTAGACTGAGCAAAAATGGATCCCTCGAGTTACAATTTCAAAGTTGGAACAAAAGATGCAAGATCATCTAATTAATATTTTTCCCTTTCAGTTTAAAAGCACTGAACTGGAAGGGATGAATAAAGGACAAAAAATGACGATATATAGAGTAGCAAGAGAACCATAGAAACTTTGAGTTTATGTTCTGATATTACCAAAAAAAATTCTAACCAAACTATGCTCTATGCACTTGGCATATTTTATTTTTTTTGGTGCAAGGAATCGAGAATGATTTTATTAACATTCAAGAAAACTATACTTCAAGAGTGCAATTACATTTCTGAAGGTCGTATCAATCACAGAGATTTTTAAATTGAAGTATACTAACGAATTACTACACTAAATTGCGTCCATATGTTATTGCTATCTTAAGATTGTAACTTGGATTATGTAATCTTCATCTGTCTGGACAATGCAACTAACAAAAATGACATTTTATTGCATCAATTATTGATCTTTGCTGCTTAATATTAGGTTTTACATGCATAACAACACCAACCTAGTGTGAAACTGATAATTGAAAAAAAACACAGGACAAAAGAACAATAAAATCTTCATAAGCTACATGAACTTGTCTTGTACAGCGAGTGAAACCCAAATGTGAATCAGTTGAAGTTGAATTTAATTTAAGGGCTGTAAAACTTTATCGGATTGAAGATATGAAACAAAACAAGCGAGCATTGTTGAAAGATTCAGATGTTGAACCAGGAATATCATTTTCTAGGCGACAATCAACATTACTGCAAAACTACCGAGAGAAAAATAAAGGTTACTGCAAATATTTTCCCATTTCTTAGCCCTGTACAGTGTTGAACAGTCAAATTTTCAAGAAGAGGGCATTTTGATACGAAACGGTCAAGTATATCATCATTTGTATAGATGAATGATAAGGAACAGGTCACAAGGTGTCTAAAACCGCTGAAGTAAGGGGGTAGTCGTATAAAGAAAAACCACTTGAGCTTCAATAATGTCAGGCATTCGCAAGAAAATAGATAAGTTGGAACATCCAAGAAAATGCCAGTCAAAATATTGTTGAGAGCAATTTGTTTCACTCTTTTCGAAGATGCGCATTGAACCCATTTCTGAAAACATTTACCAATGTTCTCTCTGTCAATATCACCCAAGGAAACTGAAATTTCAAAACTTTCAAGCTGAGCAGAATGAAAGAATGGTAGATGGCTTACCGTGAAGCTCGCTCCACGCTCTGGTCAAATGAAGGGTGAACGAAGCGCTGGTGTGGCTTACTGTGTGCTAGCTCCAAGCTATGGTCGAATGAAGGGTATGCGCTGGTGTGTAAAGCTACACTAGAGGACACAGGGTCGAAGGCATGAATGTTTGGTGGTAAATTAACTCCCTGCATTAATTCTCTGGACCAGTGTATCTTGCACCTGCCGATTCTCGATGCACTGGTCCAGGGAATTAACGCAGGGAGTTAATTCACCACCAAACATTCACGCCTTCGACCCTCCATCCTCCAGCGTAGCTTTACACACCAACACATACCCTTCATTCGACTAGAGCTTGGAGCTAGCGCACGGTAAGCCACACCAGCGCTTCGGTCACCCTTCATTTGACCAGAGCGTGGAGCGAGCTTCACGGTAAGCCATCTACCATTATTTCATTCTGCTCAGTTTTTTTTAATATGTCTGGTGTATCTCTGAAATTATGCAAAGACTTATTTTTCCTCTCTGTCTCCCACGAGACCTTATCCTACGATTGATTCCTTAACTTGCAAATGGGAAATAACGAGTGTGTTCTGTCCACTAATCACTGAGTTCCCTCGATCCTAAACTTATCCTGCTCAATCTTCAATCTCCTCTCAGACTTGTAAACAGAAGCGCTCTTCCCATGGTCTTCGGCTCCCGGTTTAGTTGCGAATTCAAACACTGGTAAGAAGTCTCTCCCGCTACTGCTATGGTGTTGGCTTGGTTGGTAAGTCAGTTTAATGGAGAGTTTAAATGACAAGTCAAATCGGAGCGAGCAACAGATACGACGGTTTAATCAGCAGGTGTGGAGATACGACGGCGGGAGTAGGCTTATGTCGCCAGCCCATCCGCATCAGCGATGAATGATCCCCTTCACTCGCGTACCGTTAACGGATGTAGCTGGCAGTGTACTCTACGAGGCAGTGATCTGGGGGATGGTGCATACGCCGGTGGTCGCCGGAAAGGGACTGCCGTAAAGCTACTCGGGAGAGAAGATTGCTCCTGAGTTAGCCTACTCCTATTGAAAATACCCAGAGGGAGGCGTTATTGAAAAAAAATTGTTGACTACATCGAGGAGTTCCGACCGTACCACAATCTCTCTCATATGTGTTGTTTTCGGCCATCAATTTACACTGTTTTCGAGCCGTCATTTTTGCTGCATCCGTACACAAATTACAACCACTAATTTTAATTGCATGTCATCATCGATCCATATAGTGTTTCCATACCATATGCACAGTTGTTTTTGTACGAGGGATATTATACGTACAGTTGCATTTATTTCACACCGGAATTTAAAGATTAATCCAAATTAAAAGTTAAGTACTCACATAAGACAATGTTTAAAGGTTAAATCGTATTGGTTAAGAAGGATTGGTTCACATCAAGTAATCGTTTAAATCACTGAGAGACTCTCTTTTTTGAGAGTTTGAGTTATTATCCATATTCAAAATATTAGTGACTAATCCAGTATTTGCTTGCAACCTAAAAATATTGAGGATAGTAGATTAACTTAGTCGTTGAGGATATTGGTTTGTGAATAAACTAAAGTAAAATTAAAACAAAGGTTGTGACACAGGATTGAATGAAGCCACAATATATGTTATATACATTAATACATTAGTTGGTGCATATCTATTAAGTGTATAAAGTACATTAAAGTAATTTCATTAAAATACAAAGTTAAAAGGTTTTTTAAAAAAGGAATATTATATTTGTCTTAAGGTACTTTAGGTAAGTTTATAAAAGGGTCAATTCTAAGTTAAAAAAAGGATATATATATATATATAAGAGATAAATGAGGTGGAAATGAAGAAGCATAAAAGGTACAAGGTACTTAGAAGTAAAGTAATTCAAACATTATTAAAGTGGTTATTTAATTAGAACTCCAAGGTTATAAGAAGGATTACTCAAATTTATTTTCAAAGAAAACATTGAAGAATTTTTATAAAAGTATTATGTAATTTTTAAAGGAAAAAAGGAGGAGCTTATAAGCTTCATAGTCAATAAATTATTTATCATAAATATCAATGGAAGTCAAAATGGATTATAATAAAATGAAGGAAGGAAGATTTTTTTATGAAGGTTGTCTAATTGTGTGTTACGGTTTTTCTACATTAAAGGGGAGTATTCAAAGATGAGAGGTTAACATCATTATCAACTTGGACTATAATGAAAATTACATTAATATTGATTTGGCAAATAAATTATTAATTTCATAGCCAAATAAAATTGAAAAGAAATAGAAGATATCAATTAGGGAGTATTTAGGGTTTTCGAAAAAGAAGACTGAAGAACCCTAGCGCACTGAAGAACCCTAGTGCACTGAAGAACCAGGCCCCGTGTCTGTATGTTACGCGCTCTGACGCCAGCGCCCTGCCACCAGCCTTACCGCTCTGCAGACTAGCGCCTCACGAGGACCTTGCACTCCACACAATGAGCACAAGAGAGGGGGGGAAACCCCCCTCATACAGCGACATATCCGCCAACGACAGATCCGATATCCATGCTAAGAGGCCTGCCTTCAATCCACCGGTGCATCTGAGGGAGTAGCTTTTTACCCAGGAACAAAGTCTCAGCAAAGAAATGGAACTCGAGCCCAGCACATCCCATCCGCAAGATTCCAAAAACTGGCTCCCAGGTAAGTGTACTCCACAAATGGAAAAACCACCACTCTACCATATCAAATCGAGTAGGGTGGGGGAACACACCCAGTTTATGATGGACCATGCACTAATAGGCAAATTCTTGGGCCTCTGGCCGACCGAGAGAGATCTCACTCGCTGGATAAAGGACTGGTGGAACCCTAAAGGAGATTATGAGGTCCAGCTTAGCTCCAAGGGCTTCTTTACAATTATCCTGTACAATCTCGAAGACAAGGATAGAATATTCGACAACGGACCATACTTATATAACTCAGCGGGCCTATTTCTAAGGTTCTGGACCGACAGATTCAGTCCAGAGCAAGAGGACTTCTCAAGAGCCCTGGTCTGGATACGGCTGTACTCCCTGCCCCAGGAATTTTGGCTGGAAGAAATACTAATGGGCATAGGAAACACGGTGGGACAATATGTCAAAGCTTCAGAAGCTACAAAAATAAGGAAATACACATCATATGCCCATATCTGCATCTACATGGACATCTCGAAAGCTCTGTCGGATTCCATCACACTAGAATACCAGGATGAGGACTGGAACCAGACAATTGACTATGAACACATACCCTTTCGATGCAGAAAGTGCCACGAGCATGGCCACTTGTTCAGAGACTTCCCCTTGAACGCCTCAACCCCTAAACCCTCTGACGCCAAGCAGAAGGAAGGCTTTACCAGCATCACAGGAAGGCGAAAGAATACATCAAAAAAATAGAACCAGAGCTCAGCCCCAAAGGCCCCCTCCAAGAATTCCTTTGAGGCTCTGAATCAACCACAGAAAGAGGTGGAATTACAGAACCCCCTCCAAGCATCAACGCAAGAGAAAGGTAAAATCCCTGAAGCACCACACACAACTCACCCAAAGGAAACAACTCAGTCAACACAATCCGGTAGGGATGAAGACACCAATATGCTTATTGATGAAACGGAGTTGGCATAAATAGACCTAGAAAAACTGGAGGAAGCCCTCAATCAAAAGGATCTACAACATATTCCAGTAGAACAGCTCAGGAAAGTGCACAAAGTGTTCACTGACTCCACGACGGGTTCCACAGCTAGGCTGGGAATCTCATCAGATCCCAGCCCTGAGCCCAAAAAATCTACCAAGGAAAACAAGAGGCGAGGACGCAAACCAGCCCAACAACTTATTAGGGAGGCAGGGCACTTAATGATCAACTCGGGACAGATACAGAGGTTATCATAGGGATATCTCCACCCCCCCACACCATCCTCATGATGAAGACTATATCTTGGAACATCAGAGGTCTGAATGGAAGATCCAAGCAGCGGATCCTCCGAGAATGTATTAAATAAGAGAATCCAGATATACTACTATTGTAGGAAACCAAATGTGCAGGACGGGAAGTCGAAAGTATTTTTCAGAGCAGCTGGAGATGTGGGGAATTCCTCTTTCAGGATTCCGTGGGCATGGCAGGATGACTGGCCATCCTCTGGAACCCGCAAACAGTCACTCTGATTCACCCCTTCTCCACAAGAGACACCTTAACAGCCTACTTCATAGCTATAGCCTCCTCCAAGGAAGGAGCCATCACCAATGTCTATGGCCCGCAATCTACCCAAGACAAGGAGAGCTTTATGCAAACCCTTCATTATGTTCAAACCCTCATACATATGTCGCACTGGATCATTGGAGGCGACTTCAATATGATCCTAACTCTGGAGGAGAAAACCGGAGGAACAAAACGGCTGGAGCAGGATAGTGGTAATTTCAAAACCCTAATAGAGAAATTAAATATGGTTGACATGGAAACCCGGAATGGAATCTTTACCTGGTCCAACAAAAGAACAGGGCACCAGCATGTGGCCTGTAGGCTGGATCGCTTTCTAGTGACCGAAGCACTCCTTGAAAGCGACCAGGCAATGGAAGCAAATATTGTACCAAAATCAGGGTTGGACCACTGGCCCATAGTCTTCTGTCTAGACCCGGGATTCCCCACTAGGCCCAAGCCCTTCCACTTTGAAAAGTTCTGGCTAACTCACCCAAACTTTTACCAGCTGGCACACACTTGGTGGGCCCAGGCAGAAATTGATCATGGCACTCATATGTACAAGTTCCAACAGCACCTCAAGAACTTCAAACTACATCTAAAAAGGTGGAACAAGTCCACCTTTGGAAACATTCTACTCAGGAAGAGGGAAATTCAGAGCCAACTCAAAGAACTTCAACAAACTTTCATAGCAGGGAGCCGAACTCAGAACCTAGCAAGGGAAGAGGAAAAACTAATGGCGAACTTAGAGGCCTGTAGAGAACAAGAAGAGATCCTCTGGAGGCAAAAATCCAGGGTCCAATGGCTTAAAGAAGGGGAGCGCAACACAAAATTCTTCCATAGGGCGATGACGCATCGCAGATACATCAATTGCATCACCCAGTTGGAGGACGATCAAGGCACCCCGATAAGAGATCATGACCAAATAGCGGAAGCACTTAACTCCTTCTATCAAGATCTCCTCACAGAGACCAATACAAACAGGGAGGAGGCCATCCAAAAAGTCACCCGACACATACCCAAGCTGATTAACTCTGAGCAGAATAGAGCACTGATAAGGCCTATTACTCAGTCTAAAGTGGACTCAGCAGTAAAGGACATGCCCCCTGGTAAGGCACCAGGCCCTGATGGTTTCACAACGGATTTCTTCCACTACTGCTGGGACATGATCAAGGAAGATGTATGGCTGGCAGTAGAAGAATCCAGAACATCCGGTCAAGTTCTCTCCGCTTTAAACACAACCTTTATCACTCTCATCCCCAAGGAGGAATGTGCCACTCACCCGAAGCAGTTCAGACCAATCTCCCTTTGCAATGTCATTTATAAAATAATCACAAAGGTTATTGCCAATCGCCTCAAACTGCTCCTGCCGTCCATCATCTCTAATGAGCAATTTGGCTATGTGGAGGGTAGGAAAATCATGGACAGTGTCATACTAGCCAATGATATTATCCACTCCTTAAAGACGAGCAAAATACCAGGTATGCTTATCAAACTTGATCTCTCAAAATATTTTGACAGATTACGCTGGCAATATCTGTGGTCAGTTCTGGAATGATTTGGCTTCTCTAATCACTGGGTCGATTGGATTCTCAAACTCACCTCTTCTCCCTTCTTTTCAATTCTTGTTAACGGCACACCCTCTCGACCTTTTCTCTCCTCTAGGGGTATCAGGCAAATAGATCCCCTTTCTCCTTTCCTTTTTGTTATCATGGCAGAGGGCTTAGGTCGCTATCTCAAAGCGGTGGTCCTGGAAGGCTCACTGACTGGGCTGCCACTTCACAACCTTCACCCGACACCCTCACATAGACAATTTTTCGATGATACACTCCTCATGAACACCCCCACGGTTAGAGAAGCCACCAAGCTCAACTCAACCCTCTCTGACTTCTCAGACGCCTCTGGCATGCTGCTTAACCTGGATAAATCAAAACTTTATTTCTTTAACACGCCAGCCTCGGTTCAGGCTCACCTCTCAAGACTTCTAGGCATTGCCAGAAGCTCCCTCCCTGCCACTTATTTAGGCATTCCCCTAACTGGAGAGTCAGCAAAATCTATCTCTTGGGACAGTCTGCTATTATCCATAGCCAACAGGCTGAAAAACTAGACCTTCAGACCACTGAATATTGCTGCCAGACTGGTCCTGCTCAAGTCAGTTCTACAAGCTCTGCCCACGTATCTTTTTACAGCATTGGCTGCGCCCATCTCGGTTATCAAGGCTATTAGGAGCCTCCAACGTAATTTCCTATGGAAGGGAAACCATATCAACAAGAAATGGGCTTTAGTTGGATGGGACAAACTTTTCAAACCCAAAAAGCTCGGAGGGATGTGAATTCGAGATCCGGGGAAGATGAACCAAGTCATGGGAGCCAAGATGTGGTGGAGGTGGCTGCAACATCCGCAAGAGATCTGGGCGCATATCTGGAAGCAAAAGTATGCCCCAAACGCACAATCTGACCAACTAATCAGATTCAATGAACAGACGCAAGGATCCAATATTTGGAACACCGCCTGGCAGAATTGCCCCCTGATACAGCAGCACGCCTTCTGGGAGGTAATAAATGGAGAAAGTGCACTCTTTTGGCAGGACTCGTGGAAACAGCTACCCCGTCTTGATGATATGGAAATCCTCCACCCAATCAAGCTTAAGTTACAGCAAAACAACTTCAAAAATGTTAAGGATTTTTGGATCCCAACTTAAGGAAGGCAACCCTGGAGGAAATGGAAAACCAGTAGAACAGATCTACAGATTACGGAGGAGCTCGACCTTCTACCGTGGAAGGAATGCATGCAATATAGGAAAATTCCAAGTAAAGAAGGACCAGACATACTCAGATGGGGCCACTCCACCTCAGGCATTTTCTCGGTCAAAGAGGCTTACCACTTACAAGGAAATCCCCCAAACCAAATCCCCGATACAATCTGGAGCAAAGTATGGCAACCTTTTCTCTGGCCCAAGGTCTCCTTTTTTCTATGGCTCACAGCTCAAAACCGCATCCTCACTTGGGACAACCTCCAAAAGAGAGGTTTCATAGGCCCCTCTAGATGCACCCTCTGTCAGCAGAGTGAGGAAACCATGGAACACCTCCTCAACAATTGCTACTACAGTCAACAGATTTGGGATTGGGGAGCCCAAGCCATGCGACGTTCCCAGCAGAATCGAGGTAGTCTACGGGACACTCTAGTAAGTTGGGAAACAATATCCTTCCACAACCCAATTCTCCAGCGCATCTGGCAGCTGCTCCCGGGCTTCACACTATGGTCAATCTGGAAAGAAAGAAATAAGAGAATATTCAACTCCAAACATTCCCCCTCTACCATTACTTGGGAAAGGGTTAAACGGCTCATCCGTGAAACCATCCACAGCAAATCCTGGCTCCACGGAGACACGCAGTGTAAGCCCGAGGAGAAGATTATTCTGGAAGGCTGGAACTTGCAAATGCGCATGCATCCACAGGGGAAGACCAAAAATGGGCGGGTCAATAGTCCCACGGAATGGACCCCACCCCCCTCTGGTTTTCTCAAGCTCAACTTCGATGGGACCTCCAGGGGTAACCCTGGACCAGCTGGTTTTGGGGCCATCCTTCGGAACCCCATGGGCAAGATTATTCATATGATTGCAGGCTTTTTGGGTGAAAACACGAACAACGTGGCGGAACTCACAAGTCTAGTAAGAGGCCTCCAAGTCGTTGTTCAACACCAGTATCATCGGTTGGTTATTGAAGGAGACTCCCAAGTAATAATCCAACTCATCTCTAAAATCCTTCATGGCAAGCCCCCCTGGCGGATCTCCCCCAGTTGGAGACTCTCTGGACTTCTGGAGGACTTTGGCGATTTCACCAACTCCAATCTCACCCTAATCCCTTCTCATGTAAAACGAGAAGCTAACAAGGTTGCGGATCACCTGGAAAATATTGGAATTGAATCAAAAGCAGAACTCATATATTGGCAGGCCCATGTCTCTGTAGAGACAAACCTCTCAAGGCGTTGCAGAGACCTTGCTTGCAAAGACTTCCCAGCCCCGAATGCGGTGACATGTAGCTCCACGGCGACAGTTGGAATAACACTCAGCCTAGGCATAAATTCCGATGGCCGCCACCCACAAGTCTGCATTAACAATGCGGGGCAGCCATAGTTGCAGCCATACGATGGAGGGACTCCTCCCTCACGTGATCATTTATGCCCACAGTGCACTCGGGATGGAAGGGGTTAAGTGTGGATAGGTGACCTCGGCTTCTGGTTATTTGATTTCTTATATGCCCGGACAGAGCGGGACTGCTCCTGCCTCGGCTTTGCTTTTCGCTTGGACGCTCTGGTGTAGTCCTGCACTCCTCTCACCCTGGCTCTCTGCATTTTCATTGTATTTTGGTAAGGATTGTCCGGGTATTTTGTCTCTGTGTGTGCCGAGACAGAGTCGGTTTTCTCGTGCTTTGCACCTGCAATTTCTCTTGTCCTGGCTCATCTTCCTATCCCTGCAACCGCTCTGTTCTTTTACCATGGCTAGAAAGAGAGGCAGACCTCGCTGTGGCGCGGCCTGGAATGCCCATAAGGTTCAGCGACGACGAAAAGAGCAATTGGAGCGTGCTTTGGCTCTAGCGACCGCCATACTTCGGAAGAAAGCTCGGGCTGAGAAGTTGGCGCTGCTCGCTACCATTTATGAGCCAGGAGCTGGCTGTAGTCGAGATGTCAAGGCAAATACACTGGGAGACCGGCAGGAGGCTGGTACTGAGGAGGAGTTTCCCACCTGCATCGTTGTGGAAGACCTGTTCATGGAGGACCTGTCAATTGCAGAGAAGCCCCGCGCCACTGAGATGACTCACCGAGAGGAACGCAGACCTATTCTGGCACAGGAAGACGATACCCACGGCTGCATTGTTGAAGAAATCCCTTGGCCAGGCGACAACAATCCCAGTAGCCATGACATGCAGGTGAAGGAAGCAGAAACGAAGGGTGCAGAGGTTGATGTGGAGCAGAGGGTGTTCAACGCTGGTTTTGGAGTGGTGGTTTACTCGAGGAATGTTCCCCTCAGTGACGTGGGTGGCAGTATGCATGGCTCTCTCCTCCGGGCAGAGCACCTGGCTCTTGTGTTTGACCTTCGTGGCCACATGTCTGACCTGGAGCATCGAGCCCTTATCATGGGCCAACGCCTGGACTTTCTCCTTGATGCATATTCTAATGTTCCAGCTCAGTGGAAGTGCCCCCTCTGCACGCAAGCATTTTCCATCCTGGTTGGGTCCACGTGGCAGACTGGTGAGGACGACAGGTCACTAGGCACCTAGGTTTTTATGCTCTCTTGGTTCCTAGTCTTATTATGTTACTGTTTTATGTGTATTTGGACTATAGACATCTGTCCTGGTTTCCTCCGGGCAGGACAGATTCTATTTTACTTCATGTTTTATCATGCTACTGCTATTTTCTCTCCACCTATGCTGGTTTTCGGTAATCGGCAGCATTTTTGGTGACATTAGACCTACACTACTGTATATTTTTTCAAAGTTTTTTTTTTGTTAATCTAATATAGCAGGTTCCACTTTTAAAATAAAAAATAAAAAATTGAAAAGAAATATATTTTTCAAAATAAGGAGCTACAAGTGAAAATTGTTGAATATGAATATATATCTCAATTTTATGTTACAACTATGTATAAAGAAGAAATCGACATCATTATCAGGCTACTCTAGTTTAAAAATCTAGGTACCTTCATCTTAAACATGGAAAAAAAGTTTGTAACATTCCCCTATAAGGAGAAGATGATAACATTACAGGACATTACCTCAGAGCTAGATTTCGTAAAACCAAAAGACTTTAACGATATCTCAGAAATAAAACGTCAAGAAAATAAAAACTCAATGCAAATGATGCAAAAATAATTTGACGAAGTTATTGCAGGAAAAAATGAAGAAATTTCTTGCTTAAAAGACCACAGTCAAAAACTACTTCACAGATCAAGAAGTCAAGGGAAAAAAAATGTGATTCGAAGTTGGAACAAGAAAAGGAGGATCTCAAAAAGGAATTGAATCAGAACCTCTCAGAGAAAGAAGAAGAAAACTTTTGTTTGAAGAATCTTAATCAGGAGAAACTAGAACAAATAAAAAAGTTGAAAGAAGAGCAACTTGAAAATCCAGACATTAAAGATAACAAATCAGGTAATGAAGAAACTACTGCTCAAGAAGATGGAAAATCAACTAAAAAAATATAATATCGAATGTCAAAGTAAAAATGATGGAAACCCCAAATATACTTACTAATCAAAATTCAGCCATTAACAAAGCAACATAGGCACATGAAGAAAATCATATATCAAAATTCAAAGAAGAAAATGTTGTGAGTATGATAAGAGAAATTAATGTTATAATAAATCCCTATCAACATCCAAATCATAAGAGAAAATATATTAACCAGTCAGAATATCAATATTATTCAAGATGAGAACCCTATAAACACCCAGTTGCACAGAAGATCAAATTAGGGTGGGCCGACTCTTTTACAATTCAACAATTCTACTCAGCGATTAGAATATCCCATCGACTCAAGTCCTCAACAATCACTAGTTCAAGAATGAAGAATCATGACACAATATTACAATCTAGAGCAAGAGATAAATTTTCCATAAGTATGCTTTGATGACAAAGCATTTTTAAGGGGAAGGCAATGTTATGAACATAAAAATACATATAAATAGGTAATAATTAATAATATTAATAACTGATGATTAATAATTAATTATCAAGAGACATTGCATATGAAAGGTCATGTCTCTTATGAAAAAGCACCCATGTGTGGGTATATATATATATATATATAATCCCTCATCCTCATTGTAATATCATCTTATTCATTCGTATTCAATAATTATTAAATTTATTTACTATCCTTAAATAGATTATTGTGTACTGTCATATTTATATTGGATATTTACATAGTGAACCGGCTTGACTGATCACATCGTCTATTATTATACCACATTGTGTCATGCTTAAACAAAAAATTTTGCACTATTATAGTTTTTCAAAAAAATAAAAGGTGGTGTGATATGGACTCATATACGCACCGGTGCACACACAAACACACACACACACACACCGTGATGGGGATGTTTGTTTTTAAATATATAACTGGTGAGATCATTAACCATGTATGTCCTGGTGCGGTTGTGAATCGGTCGCACTGTAACAAGGTTTTTTTTTTTAATAATTACCAATTGTAAAAATCATTTTTACCATTTTCAGTGTTGTAGAGATCAAAAGCATCGATGCAACATTTTCATATCTGAAGTTCCCTTCCATCGATGCTTTCCTTGATTGTGTTCCTTTCATTTGTTGTTAGGTGCATGAATTTCGAATTTTTCCAAACAGTGGGCAAATTTAGTGTTTTTTAGTACGTTGCAACCATGCCTCCCTGACAAAAAAATGTCGAGGGAATCTCTTTGTTTCTTCATAACTTAAGTTTTCACCGATTCAAAATTTAAAATTGAGTGAAATTTTAAGTGTAAAAAAAAAAAAAAAACATGTGCGGTGCATTCAAGGCTCTCAACTCACACCACGTACGATGCAAACTGTAAATTTGCAAGGTGCATCGTGTACCTTGTTACATTTCTCAGTGGTAATTTGGTAAACATAAATGCACCGAAGCATCTGTTTAACGATGCACCGAAGAAAATTCTTTAACTAGTAGGGTGGTATGTCAAAGAGCAGATAACGCACCGGGGTGTTAAAGTACATAGCGCACCGCCCTTATCAAATATATTTTTACACATTGTCTTGGTAAATGTGCGCACCAGGGAATTCATGTTCACCAAACACACCACTGAGAGATGTAGCCTTATGTTTCAGTGCACCCAGTATTTGTTTTGGTGGCATCATGCATAGTGTGATAGTAACGACCGAAATGCACCGTAATAAAGTTCCATACTTGAAAATTTGTTAAATTTTATGTGATGATGCGAGTATGTTACTTACACACACTGGTGCATGTAGGGAACATATATGCACTGTGTTTTTTTTCTAATTTTAAATAATTATTTACCTGCTTTAAAATTTTAATTTGTTTATTGGTTTAAGCTGTGCCTATGATAAATGTAATGCACTAGGGCATATTTGTTGCAATGTATCACCCTGGTGCGGTACCATTTTCCAACGCATCGCATAACACAGTAGAACAGATTTTGTTCAGTGCTTTAGTTTACATTGACACACCGATCACATTGCTCACAAATATATATGGGTGCATCGTTGACGGTGCATGACTATTTTTGGCGCACCATTAATGCAATTATCTTGTTTATTAAAGGCAGTTATTTTTCTGTATTTATAGATAAATTTACCATTCAGTAGATTTTTTTTAATGTTTTATGTATGGGTGAGGCTGATGTATTTCATATGTTAATCATGCAGAGATGTGAGCGAAGAGAGCAGTAGCAGCAACATCGGTAGAGGGTGGACCTGTATAATGTTGTATGGGAATTGGAGGTGAGGGAGAGGGAGAGGGATTGGGATTTGTACCCTTGCTCTATTACTCCAGTGACTCATACTCTCTCGAGGGATGTAGGCCTCCTTTTTAGATTTTAACCTTGTACAATATTTACTACAAACAGATTTTCAGTAAAAGAACAAAAAAGATATAATGGCAAATACAAATCTTACACAGAGATTTTTCCCCTCGAAACCCAAACTGGGAAAACTAGCATATTCTATATTCATTCATAGTGATATACATTGTTTACAATACAATATACATATACGAGCCAGCGACATCCAAAACCCTATCCCAATAACCTGGATTAGTCAACAACCCTAATTCCTTAACAAGAAATAGAAAACCATTGGCAAAGAAACCATGTACCGAATAACCACCTAAATATGTGACTCATGCAAATAATATAACACATACCCAACATCCTTAAGTAATATGAGGAGGCTACATACCTTAAGGGGAACTCTGGGTTGTTGGTGCATCTGATCCATTAATGGGATGTCCATCGACAAGATTTTTGTGTGGGTATGGATTAGTGGTACCATCCCACTGAGGAGGATATTTACTTTATCATTAGGCTATCTAGGAGAGGGGAGAATTTTCCCCAGTTCCTAGATGTCCCAGTAGGTGTTGCTGATGAGATTCATCTCATGTACTCTTAGCTATATATTGGGGTTGAGGTCCTATCCCCAACTTATTTTTAGGTTTTTTGTGGATAGCTAAAATAGCATCTTTCGGTGCAGAGGAGGTTAGGTTCCTCTTACTCTCAATGACTACCATAACCCATTTTACTAGTGATGGGAAACACATTAGTTGCCCTCTTTTGTATTATGTTGATGTGTTGGTATAGTGGCCACGGTGTATCATATGGTCTCCCATTTTTTTACAACAATTTTGTATAGCGTTCAAAAAATGTCAGGCTATGATAAGTGGGAGGTCGAACTTCCCATTTTCCTCAGATTTGTTTTGCTTATTTTCTGATAGGTTTGGAGAGATGAGGCCGAATTTTTTCTATCAGCCTCCTAGGCCAAGGAATCGTGTGCGGATGTGCATGTGGGGGGAGATGATGCCCAAGAGGGTGTAGGCGTGGTTTCCAGCCAGGATTGTGCCAGACGCACTAGGGCTACTAGGCAGTGTGACGAATCACATGTTTGTCATGGTGTCATGTCCTTACGCAGGTTTGTATTGGCGAGGATGTTCAAGAATCCTATTCACAACAGATGAGACACCATATGATAAAGGTAATATTAGTGTTCTGTTTAAATTAATATAGTTTCATTTTATTGTCCTATTTAACTAGAATAAAATTAATTCTAACACGTTCTTTAACTTGTTTTATTAAATTTTTAATGAATTAACTGTGTAATTACAGTTTTGTACTATATATATTTCATATATTTTCACTTTCATTGGGGTTGTGCCTCCTCCCCTAGCAGATGATGAGTAGGAGATAATTCTTGGGGTCGTGGCGAGTAAGGATCCTCGGGTGCAGATACTCAGCGACATGCATTGTAGGTCAAATACCAGATTCAGGTTGGAGTTCGGAGACTGACTCTTTGCACTTTTGACTGAGGTGGGATTCCTCCCTTCCCTTATGCAAGACATCATGGTATATGCTATTCTCTTGGATCTTTGGAGGGAGATGCATTTTATTTTAGGCCTCTTATGCATCATATCGTCGGAGCTTCCAGGCTACTGGCAGTGAGGAGGGCTCTTGATGATAGGCACAACTCTTCTTCCATCATGTCCCATTCATCCAGTACCATGTTGAATGATGAGGCTAGATGTGATCATCCTTCTACACATCCTCCTCATCCTCCTTCATCTCACCCAGATCATGAGGAGGAAACACATATTCCTCATCCTCCTCTTTCACCTCACCTAGATGAGCAGGTAGGACCTATTCATCATCGATCATATTTCACTACATACTATACCTCCACTATTGGTGTAGATATGAAGATTATGCCATCTGCCGGACCAGATATGTTATAGAAGTTATTTGACTTCTCCATGATATATATATATATATATATATATATAGATATAGATATGGTTTTTTTTTCTATTGATCATGTTGATCATGTACTTAATTTATATGTTGGTGTTAATGTATATATTGTTATGTCATGTTACTTTTGGATGTTAAATGTGCTTGATATATGTGTATGTTATAGCATTGGTCATTAGACATGCAGTTTTCCTGTTGATCATGATGATATACTTAATTAATTTATAATATGTTGATTTTGATGTGTACATTTTTAGGTCATGTTAGATATGTTTTATGTTAAATGTGATTGATAGATGTGTATGTTAAATGATGTTTGTTAGATGTGTGTGATGATGATGTTAGAAAATGATTGTCTTTTGTTAGATGTGATCATAATGATGATGTCATTTTAAATTATTAGATATGTGTTCTAGTTAATTAATGATGTTTATATGTGCTAGAGGTATATATAATTAGACGATGTTAGCTAGCGAATATGTAACGAACCTCCTCGTTACGACGACAAACCTCTTATAACAAGTGCAAAAAAAAAAATTGTGTGTGTGCGTGTGTACAAGGGTAACAAGACATTATACTTTGTGCCGCCACATGACGACGAATCATGACGCATGCAACTGCGATATCAACATAAAGGTCTAAGACACACATCAACATCTGCCAGCAATGAACAACAATCAACCGACAAATAATAAGACTGACTACCCATCCGTTCTACCCTGCAATGGTTAGGACCTCCAAGACACATAAGCAATGCTCAAGACCAGGTTCCCATCGATTTTAACCATTTAAGGTCTCAGGGCTGTCGACTGTTCTGAGGAACATGGAGGTGTCTACATCCCGCCCGACACAAGCAGACCCAGCCTACTAAGCTAAAGATAAGAACACAATCATCAAGATCGCAGTCAACCAGGTTATCTACATTAAGGAAAATTGCATTAGTGAAACATTATTAACCCATTAATTACTCACTACTATTACAGTATTGCTTGGGAAGTGTACCTTCATTTTAATTTGACGATAAAGACAATTACTATAAAGCGAGTAGGGCAATTAACACAGTCTAATCCAACCTCCAATACGAGCCCAACTTTGTATGTCGAAGGTGCATAATGGCATTAAGGTGAAATCTAATTAGTCTTAGAACCAACTCAATGCGCAATTTTAATCTTACAAGTGTCATCTTCGTACCATCGAAATCAATCGTCCTTAAAATATTATTGTTTGCTAATAGTATTTTGTTTTCAAGTTGATATCTAACAATCATGTCAACGAATACACACAACTATGTCCCAAGAAGTAGGTTATGTACATCATATCCACTTTTATCCATAATCCTCTTCCCATACTATATTAATAATAATTTATTATTAATAATAAAGGCACTTCATTGTTAATATAATATCCTCAAAGCTTAACCATCTCTAATATAATAATCATTAAAGCTTAACCAAATTCAATTTATATTTAGTACAATGCCCACTAAGACAATACCCAATAAACAATTATTAAACAATACAAAATACATTAAACAATACCCTCTAAAATTTTATATAAAGACAATTTCTTTCTATACAATTGAGATAGATGGTTAGGTTATTAGATACGCAAATAAATTCGAAGCCATTGTTGATCTATAAGAATTTATATATATCCAAACTTTGACTGTCATGTAACCTTACCAATTTAAAAAGGGAAAAAAAGAGACTGTAATACAAGTAATCTCAAGGGAGGGGGTAGTAAAATCAATAATCCATATTGAACATCTAAATATATTTTAATAACTACAAATCACCACAATGAAGACAATCTTCTACTTGACAATTACAACCGTCGGATTTGGAGCCTACATGCATGTCTTAATTACATCGACGGAAAAGGTAAAATCATTAAAGGATCCCTGTTAAATCTGAAGGTAGCTAAATTAATGATGCGCAAAACAACTCATTCTGACACCTAAATTCCAGTTTAATCCAAATGACTTTTTACTAGCCATTCACCTTATTAAGGCATAAACTAAAAACACGAAGGAAGTTGCAGTTAGTCGTTAACACGGTGGCTGTGAGAGGCGCTAACAAAGGGGTAGAATAGCGACTGCTAGGTAAATAAAAGGAAAAAGCAAAGGCGTCTAAATCGGCGCAAGAGAATTAAAGCGGTGGGTGCATGCCCGAAAATTAGAAATCAAATTGGCAACTGTCAAGGCAACCGTCAGAAACCAAGAATCCATTGGGAAACTTCATCCTGACGGAGTCATAGTTGAACCCCTTCTCCGTCGTACATAATGCAACTTGTATAGGTAGAGGCACAGACAACCGTTTACACAGTTCACAGAGGGAGGATGTATCCAACATTTACAGAAGGGATACTTTACACATTTTGCAAAGGCGAAATTTACATGATTTTGACACCGTTTGTAGGGGCAAAGTTAGGCGATCTTAAAATAGTTGCAGAGGCGGACTTTAGAAGGGTTTTAAAGTGGATAGCAGAGGCAAATGAACACGGGTTCCATATAGTTTGCAAGGGCGTAAAAATATGAAATGTAAATGGTTTCAGTTCATGCTCTAAAACGAGTTACAATACTTTCACAGTATGAAGTAAGCTTCAATGCCAAAGGTAAAATGCGCCTTCTTCAACTGATGCGTAAATTCAGTCCAATTTTCAGACATGTAAATTCTAAACCTAAAATGATTTACAATCCATTCTAAACTTAAAATTACATTACGTAAAATTTTAAACATAAAATTACATTACATGAATTCTGAACATAAAATGCATTCCAGACATGTAAATTCAATCAAAAATCCAGACCTGTAACTTTAAGAATCGATTCGGACAAATAAATTCCATCATAAAAATCAAGCAGGATAGAGGAACGAATTCCCGTGCAACCGGAGCCAAACACAAACACAAATAATCACACCAATGCACTTAATTTATGTGATAAAATCCTAAGGAGAGACGGTTAAATCCATAGTTGAGAGGTGAAATAAAACGCAGAGTGTAATCACAAAGGAGCGCATTAAGCGCAGAGCTGAGCTAGCCCGGAAACATTTAACGACATAGTCAACAGGGGAAAATAGGAATTATAACAACAGCGGGAGCATACAATACAGAAGGCGCAGAGACCATCAAGAAAACAAGATAACCCAATCCATTTACAATCAAATTCAGATCCTAGTATAAGTCTTAATGCATTCTACTCTACAAATGAAAGAGCATACCGTTGCCTTATCGCCTACCTCGAATGACGTCTGTGTGCTTTGTGCCGCTCCCGCTCGCCGACCGTCGAGACTACACCGGTACCTCCCAGCCAACGCTAGGGGTACTCTACTTCCCCCTTATCCCCCTGAGCCACAAATGGGCCACACACTAACCAGATAGTACGTCTAGCTCCCAGCTCGCCTCGCAAGGCTAAGCTACCACTCCTCTCCAGATATTATAATCCAAGGAAAAATTATTTTTGGCCAAGGCAATTTATCCTCTAGTAGGATGGCGATTATACCGATTCGGGCTTCGGCAATGATTGGCTAGACTATATCTGGCTCCCCCTTCACGTAATTGCTACCTAAGAAAACCCCTTCCTGACATCACGATTTGTAATTTGAATCCGGTAAAATCATTTCTAGATTTCTGCTTGGGTAAGTGGTTTTGATTTTTGATTGGCAATTGTAGCTCATCTCCTGCAGTGAATGCTTTGCCTCCATCTGTTGCCCGTTTCTAATGAATACTCCTGCATACCAAAACATCAGTGCCCAAGACATCAATGCTATTCCGTAGGTGCATCCAATGCCCAATCCATGGGCCATTCCTCCTTGTATCCAAGCTTTAATGGGGTTCGTAGAGCTTCTGAGTAGGAATTCAATGCTCTGTTTTCGCCTACGAAGGAGCAGACAGTTCTGATTGAGAAACGACCTGTTCTGCATTGTTCCCTGCATTGCATAAACTTCTTGGCTCTTATATGTCAATCCTGTGATTGTGTATGCATATAAAACTCCAGCACTTGCAATGCCCGGGATAACTGCAACACTCAGAATCACTAATCCCCATGCCGAAACAAAACCAACAACCCAACCCTTCTAGAATGTTGACAGGTAGTGTAATCGCTTTCCTACCTTTTCACTGATTGCATCTTGAACAAGAAGAGTATCTGTGGAAATGTCGATTTCTTTATCCCCGGACATAGCATCCGTGTCGACGAATTCCACATCCTGCGTCAGCTCTTGTTCTAAGTATTTATGTTCTGAGATTATTTCGTACCTACTGTGTGTCGTTTTTTTAATGCCTGTGTGTTGGTTTGGGATTTACCAGCCGGGTGGGTGCACGCGCGTGAGGTGGCATTGTTTCTAGAGGTGTGTTACGCCCATGCAAAAACAACAGTCGCCCCATCCTGAAATCACCTTGATTAAGACCTGAATGTCCCAACCGTTTCCTTATTTTGACAGCTGGTTCTGGGGTTGGTCAGGATAGCGAGACTGCCGTTGGGACAGTGCGCCCTTATTTAGGTGCAGACTACTCGTGATACACGCTTCTTTTTGCTCCGATTTGGGAGGGTTCATGCACTTATTACTCAGAAGATTATATGCATTAAGGTCGATGTTGAAAGCTAAGTTTTTCCTGATAATAAGAGTGGTGGTCCTGTTGCTGTTTCCTTTTTGGAATTGCCCAACTGTATTAAATTATTAAATGATTGTTGTGATTTTATTATTAAGGGATTTCCCTCATTTAAAATTTGATTATTAACGGTTAATTTTATCATGTTAGTGAGATTGGATGTTTCTGTGTTGTTCCATTTAATAATTGCCCGACAGTTTTAATAAATTAATTATTAAAGAGATAGATGGGGTGTATCAAATAAAGGTGTCTTTTATTGTAAGTCAAATTGAGTTCTTAAATTTGCTTTATTTAAATAAGAATCAATCTCCTTAAAATCCTTATATAGATATGTAAGTTAGCATGTAAATTACCTTAATTAATTCTTAATCTTGGATGGATCTTCTCATAACTCTGTTAAAGGATTGAAAGATAGCTTGGGAACCTTCCTTACTTCTCTGTATGATTGAATCCTCTATACCTTATATATGGAGTGTAATGTTGATGTCCTTATGTACTACTTAAAATGTAGGGACTCTTCTTATGGTACCTTGTAATAGGAAACGTAATTTAGTATTGAATTCTTATATTATCTCTTAAGTAAGATAATTCATATATTTATGATACCTAGGAGGCTACCTAGGAGTTGTACTTATTCCATGAGTTGAATCACTTGATAAGTGATGCCTGACTTAAATGAGCTCGATATTAACAAGACACTAATCGTATTTAAGAGTTTATGACAATTCAAAATTGTAATTATGCCCTTGTGTTTCCTGCTATTCTTCATGTAATTCCTATTGCTCAATTGGTTTCTTTTTATATCGTGTAATGGGTTGATTAATCATAGCAGATTATTTATGTGGCACCTTGGTAGGTATGACGGGCATGTGTGTAGTCACTTCATCTTGGAATGTTAGCTAAAGTTGAATTATTGAATGATTGATTCCACGCCTGAAGTAAAGTAGATGACTACCCTTGCTTCTTGCCTTAAATAAAGTTGTTTTCCTTTCGCTCGCACTTGTGTCGTTTCGTGATGGATTTCGTAATAAAAAGCTCTTGCACCGTGGAATTTTTAATGTATATTGATTCATAGAACTCTATCACGCAGCAATCGTCCTTGGTATTTGTTGATTTAGTATATGAAGTCTTGGTCATGATTGTGTCGGGCAGGATGTAGACACCTCCCTGTTCCTCAGAACAGTCGCCAGCCCTGAGGCCTAAAATGATTAAAATCGATGGGAACCTGGGATTGAGCGTTGCTTATGTGTCTTGGAGGTCCTAACCATTGCAGGGTAGGATGGGCGGGCAGTCAGTCTTATTATTTGTTAGTTGATTTCCGTTCATTGCTTGCAGAGGTTTATGTGCATCTTAGATCTTTATGTTGTCATCGCATTGCATGCATTAGGTTCGTCATCGTATGGCGACGCAGAGTCGAATGTGTTATTATCCTTGTACACACGTGCACACACAAACAAACAAACAAAAAATTTCACTTGTTATAAGAGGTTTGTCGTCGTAATGAGGAGGTTCGTTAGACATGGTATCAGAGCAGGTTCGACCCGCGACTTGGGATCGCTACGACTTTCGTTGACATGAATTAATTATACTGTTGTTGATCGAGTTGATTGTGTGCATGCAGGTAATCATGGTTAGAGGATGTCACGGAGGCAGATGATGGGGTGTTAGGGGAGGGGGCGCAAAGCCTCCAGTAGCATCCACACCTGAGGGGTCTAACCCCCAGGGAGACGAGCAGGTTCTCGGACAGGAGCAGATATCAGTTGGTGGCGTAGTTGGGATGATGAGATCTTTTCAGCGCATGTCCGAGGCACTGATCAGCCACTTGGACAGAGATGAGGCCAGGGCACCGGCACCCGCTGAGGTTCTGTCGCGCGCACCGGCCGTTACTAGTAGCATTCATTGTGAACTCGAGAAAGTCAAATTTCCCGAGTTCTTTGGTGCCCCGGACGGCGCAGCTACCGAGTTATGGTTGGAGAACATGGCGATGTGCTTCACACTTCGTGATTATACCTCCAACATGAAGGTCCTCATGGTGGTCTTTCAACTGAAGGGGAGCGCCCTTCTATGGTGGAAGACGCTCCTATCGCAACTGAACATGGTCATCGAAGACGTGTCATGGGAATTGTTCGAGGAACCGTTCCGAGAGAGGTACCTTTCAGAGGAATTCATTGAGCGTCAGCTCAATGAGTTCAATGCATTACGACAGGGAGGTAGTACAGTTCCCGAGTACGAGGCACGTTTTATGGAGCTGCTCCGGTATGCTCCGCACCTTAACACAGAGAAACTTAAGGTCAACCGGTTCATGTTCGGCCTTAACAGAAGCCTGCGTGCAAAGGTTAGGATTTTGATGACTCAAACCTTGCACGATGTCGTCTAGAAGGCCCTCATAGCATAAGAGGATCTTATCAGTGGGGGTTAGACTAGGACTCCAGCGAGACCAGCAGGGAAGGGTTCATCTGGAACACTGCAACATCAGACACCAGGGAGACATACGCCGGGATATTGTGGCTTCCAGAGGGGATCCACTTTCACCACACCCCGGGGACCATAGCCTCAACAACAGACACCTTATCGGGGACCACAACATCTGCAGCAGCGTCGCCCGAAGAAACAACAATTTAGGCCTGTTTAGTAGAACAGACTAGGGTTCCAGGCCAGTGGGTCGTCATCTTCTACTTCGGGTACCAGGACTACTGGGCCGAAGAAGAGGTTATGGATGTGTGGGGAGCCACACTACCAGTGCGACTATCCTGTGGAGAGGACCGGAGTGTCCGGATCATCCAGACCCACTACAGTGGGAGATATGGGCAAGGCCCATCGGATTCATGCAGCAGTGAATAACCGCCAGGTAGAGCACCAGTCGACTGTGCTTGAGATGACAAGTACCATTGCTGACCAGACCCTTAGTGTTTTGATAGATCCCGGTGCTACTGAGAGTTTCATTTCTGGTGTAGCGCTAAAAAGGATTAAGGTAAAGGCATTCGATCAGAATGAGTTTATCTTCGTAGAGATGGCTTCGGGAGCCAAACAAAAGGTTGGAGGAAAGGTTACAGGATGTGCCCTTAACCTGGGAGAGTTTTTCACGAGGACCAACTTGTACGTCACTATCTTAGGACTTGATGATGTCGTGATTGGTATGGATTGGTTGGAATCGCATGAGGCGATACTCAACTGTAAGATGAAACGGTTGAGCTTGGTTGATGACGACGGACAGAGACATGTGATTGTAGGATGGAACCAAGGAGTTTCCCTGAGGTTCGTCTCTTCCTTACAGTTAAGGAAGAGTATGCGCGAGGGGTGCAATCTTTATGCGATCCTTGCGCTAAACGAAAAGGGAGTAGCGGAAGGTATAGAACACCTTCCGGTGGTGAAGGAGTTTGCGGACGTATTTCCAGAGGAGTTACCTGGGATGCCTCCGGAAAGGGAATTGGAGTTTACCATAGACCTGAAACCGGGGACTGAACCGATAGCAAGAATGCCTTATCGGATGTCGACCCCGGAGTTGCAAGAGTTGAAAATGCAACTGAAGGAGTTGTTGGACCTGGGACTGATACGTCCTAGTGTGTCACCGTGGGGTGCACCTGTTATTTTCATTCGGAAGAAGGACGGATCGTGGAGGCTTTGCATTGACTATCGTCAACTGAACAAGGCTATGATCAAGAATCAGTATCCCTTACCAAGAATTGATGATTTTTTCGATCAAATGAAGGGTGCGACGGTTTGGAGACACTACCTTGTTGGACGAAAATTTGAACTAAAGACTGATCATTGTGGACTACAACACATTTTTACACAAAGCGACCTGAACGCGCGACAACGGCTTTGGTCAGAATTTCTTAGCGAGTACGACTTTGAGATTACTTACATAAAGGGAACAGTGAACCGAGTGGCGGATGCTTTGAGTCGGAGGCCGCGCATCTTTTCAGTGTTTCCTCTTCAGACGAATCTACGTGAGAAGATTCTCACTTTATAGCGTGACGATGATTGGTACAAGGAGGTCTAGGGTTTTATCGGACAAAACACAATGATGATACCACGATATGAGGGATATTCATT
>ML790735.1:0-14376 GCA_009831015.1 Picea engelmannii | reverse complement strand
AGTCGGAGGCCGCGCATCTTTTCAGTGTTTCCTCTTCAGACGAATCTACGTGAGAAGATTCTCACTTTATAGCGTGACGATGATTGGTACAAGGAGGTCTAGGGTTTTATCGGACAAAACACAATGATGATACCACGATATGAGGGATATTCATTTGATAGCGATGTGTTGTTAATGTTTAAAAGTTGGATTTATGTACCGCCAAACGACGAGTTGAGGATGTTGATCCTGAGTGAGGCTCATAGAGCGGTTTACATGGCTCACCCGGGAGTCACGAAGATGAGGGCAGACCTTAAGCCCTTATTATTTTGGAATGGAACGAAGGCCGACATAGTCAACTATGTGGTCAGATGTCTATAGTGTCAGTAGGTAAAGGCTGAACATAGACACCCAGCAGGATTACTTCAACCACATGCCATCCCGGAATCGAAATGGGAGGTTATTTCGATGGATTTTATTGTTGGATTGCCACTGACGGCAAGGAGACACGAATCGATTTTCGTAGTAGTAGAAACTCTGACGAAGAGTGCTCACTTTATTCCTATGCGTACGATGTATCAGGCACCTGACATAGCTAGAGTTTTCATCAGTGAATTTGTGAGGCTGCATGGCGTGCCTAAGAGGATTATATCCGATCGAGGATCTGTGTTTACTGGATGATTTTAGACGAGTTTCCAAGAGGCCTTGGGAACCCAGCTTAACTTTAGTACTGCGTATCACCCAGAGACTGACGGACAAACTGAATGAACGAACCAAACCTTGGAGGACATGTTGCGCATGTACATAATGGACCAACAAAAGCATTGGGAAGAATTCTTGCCACTAGTAGAGTTTGCTTACAACAACAGTTACCAGAGCACCATTAAGATGGCACCTTTCGAGTTTCTGTACGGGCGACCATGTCAGACGCCTTTGAGTTGGGATCGACTTGAGGATAGGGTCCTGGTGGGACCAGAAGCAATCCAAGAAATGGAAGAACAAATGCAAACAATAAGACAAAGGATTAAAGAAGCGCAGGATCGACAGAATAGTTATGCCGATGCACACCGAGTCAACCGTAGTTATGAGGTCGGCGATCAAGTCTTCTTGCGGGTTAAATCGCATAAGAGTTCGATCAAGTTTGGAAAGGGAGATAAACTCTCTCCTAGGTTCGTGGGACCTTTCGAGATTATGGAGAGAAAGCGGCCCGTGGCCTATCGACTAGCCTTGCCTGATTCCTTGAGGCGTATGCACGATGTTTTTCATGTATCTGTTTTGAGACATTATATTAGTGATCCTACGCATGTGATTGACATGAGTTCCTTGAAGGTATCATACGAGGGAGCGCTCATGGCTGAGCCGGTCCGCATCTTATATCACTGTGTTTGACAGTTACGACGTCGAACGGTAGATCAGGTCAAGGTCCAATGGGACAATTATAGTCCGCAATCGGCGACCTGGGAGGACGCATATGATATGCGCCAGCAGTTTCCATTTTTGTTTGATAGATAGACTTATGATACTGTGATACATTTATTTCGACATTTCTACCATGAAACTTTGGGACAAAGTTTAGACCCAGAGGGGGTGTATGTAACATCCCGCTCTGGCGCACTGAGAAAACTTATTCTTTGAGGACACTTGCTCGCAAGTGATTCAGACTATTATGATATAAAACATTTGTCCTTGATTATGATGCGTTATGTTAGATGACATGATGTTTTACTGCTTTGACATAGACAGGTGCTATTGACTCAGTTTTACTAAGTGTGCAAGGTTTCTGACCTTGAGGATGTTGAGGCATCGACGGAACCCCTTGGACTCCGGATCGAGTCAGGGAGTGTGCTATTGGGGTTGATTGTTTACTGTGATTTTAGTTCATTTGATTTGATGATATGATATGACATGTTCTGACACGATTGTTGATGATCCAGGCTGACGATAGCTTGTCGACCAAACTCACATATGGAGTAAAGGGGCCACACACGACTACCCGAGAGGTTGAGGGAGAGGTGTGGACAGCAGCCCTGCCACAGCCTACTAGCACTCCCGCCATGGCTCGAACTATAGGTTAACGATTACCTAGCTCGAGAGGACCCACGATGTCATGAGGGAAGACTGTGACAGTCGCTCGCGATGATTCTAAGGGGCGCGCAATAAGGTGGGGGCCTTATTCCTTAGAGCCCTTAGTCTCCCACAAGTTCACCTGGCGGAGTGTTGACTCTAGGGGTTATTGATGTCTACCAATCATTCAAGAGGCGAGTGGCACCCTTGGAGCACGTGGTGCATCCTGAAGGGC
This sequence comes from Picea engelmannii, assembly GCA_009831015.1. Taxonomy (NCBI): domain Eukaryota; kingdom Viridiplantae; phylum Streptophyta; class Pinopsida; order Pinales; family Pinaceae; genus Picea; species Picea engelmannii. The sequence continues at coordinate 12,098 of ML790735.1, read as the reverse complement.
ACGTCACACAAAAGAAACTCAAGAGGCGAGTGGCACCCTTGGAGCACGTGGTGCATCCTGAAGGGCACGTCGCAAAAAAGAAACACAAGAGGCAAGTGGCACCCTTGGAGCATGTGGTGCATCCTGAAGGGCACGTCACGCAAAAGAAACACAAGAGGCAAGTGGCACCCTCAGGGCACGTGGTGCATCCTGAAGGGCACGTCGTGCAAAAGAAACAAACGAGGCGAGTGGCACCCTTGGAGCACGTGGTGCATCCTGAAGGGCACGTTGCGTTGATATTGATGAAGGAACAAACCTAGATGGCCCTAAGACTTTTAACACATTAAGAAATTCTTAAAACAACTTCCCTAAATAATTGTCGCCCAGTTCAGAATCTAAGTCCTAAGTCTAAAACTTCTCTAGGGTAAAATTTGGTTTAACCTTAAGAAAAAGACCCTATAAAAATAAAAATAAAAATTTAAACTAAAAACCGCTTAAGTAATAGTTTTAGTCTTCATAAATTTTTGGGGTAAAATGAAGAGAGTAATAATTTAATTAAAATCCGTGGTTTTAAATTGTAAAGAAGAAATAAATTATTTAACTTGTGAAAGTGTAAAAAGATTTCAAATTAATAATAAAAGGAAAAGAGTAAATAGCGCAACTGCCATTTTGGCCCTAATAAAAGGGGAAAGAAGGGAATAATAAAAATTAGGAAACTAAGGAATGGGGGGAAACATAATAAGGTAAAGAGGGGAACTTATGGTAAAAAGCGAGGTCAACATAGTAAGGAATCTGCAATTAAGAACCTTCTAAAATGAACTAAATTAGCAACTTCATTTTAGGGAAAGTATTTAAACCTGTAAGGGAATCTAGGAACACATAGGAGTAAATTTAGGAGCAACTCTAGGTGGGTGAGGGAAATGAGACAATTAATAAATTTAAAGAAAATAATTATTAGAGGAAAGAGGGGGATGGACGACACTTGTGCGAAGGAGAATATTTAGAAGATTTTTATTAAAACTTACTTTAAATGTGATTTAGGGAAAGTTGGAGGTTCTAAAAACTCTATAAAAGAAAGGGAAGATGGGGAAGAAGAGAGGGGTTGTTAGCGTAACGTTACGCTGTCGGATTTGTGACTTGACTGATTACTTGTGAGGAGTTGGGATTTCCCATCTCGGATAGGAGTGGTAGCTCGGCCTTGCGAGGCGAGTTGGGAAGCTAGACATACCATCTGGATATTGTGTGGCCCCTTTGCATCTCGGGGGGATAAGGGGGAAGCAGAGTACCCCTAGCGATTGGTTGGGAGGTACCGGTGAGGTCTCGACGGTCGATGAGCTGGAGCGGTAAGGAGCGCGGGACGTCATTCGAGGCGAGCGATAAGGCAAAGGTACGCTCGTTATTTTGTAAAGTAGACTACATTAGGATCTTATGCTTGATCTATAGGTTGTTGGTAAATGGATGAATTCTGCCTTAAGTTTTCAGTTCAATTGATTGCCTAATTTATTGTAGAGAGCATTCTGGATGGGTTTTACTATTCCTTGGTTGGGATCTTTATGCTTCTGTTGTTACTTTTGTGTTGTAATTTTCCCGGATGTGGTCTCTTTGCATTTAAATTATCGCTGCATAGTTTTATAGTCATTAACAATCATTGTTATAGTTATAAATCATAAGTTGTGTATGCATGGATGCGGGGTACTTAGTAGTTCACGTATTATTGTGTGTTGGCAAGTGATAATGTGTAATAGCAGTGGTTTTTCTTTATGGAAATAATTTTTACAGCGAACCATGGTAGTGACTGCTTTAAGATAAGCGAACTCATACTTCGGTTAATAGATATGGCCATGGCGTGGTTATATGTTGGGTTTGTCGGTGCCTTGTTTTTTTTTAAATACCAACCATATTTTATATTCACTGGCATTCTGAATTAATCCAGATATTATAATCCAAGGCAAAATTATTTTTGGCCAAGGCAATTTATCCTCTAGTAGGTTGGCGATTATACCGATTTGGGCTTCGACAGTGATTGGCTAGACTGTATCTGGATCCCCCTTCACGTAATTGCTACCCAAAAAAACCCCTTCCTGACATCACGATTTGTAATTTGAATCCGGTAAAATCGTTTCTGGATTTCTGCTTGGGTAAGTGGTTTTGATTTTTGATTGGCAATTGTAGCTCGTCACCTGCAGTGAATTCTTTGCCTGCATCTGTTGCTCGTTTCTAATGAATACTCCTGCATACCAAAACATCAATGCCCAAGACATCAATGTTATTCCGTAGGTGCATCCAATGCCCAATCCATGGTCCATTCCTCCTTGTATCTGAGCTTTAATGGGGCTCGTAGAGCTTCTGAGTAGGAATTCAATGCTCTGTTTTCGCCTACGAAGGACCAGACAGTTCTGATTCAGAAACGACTTGTTCTGCATTGTTCCCTGCATTGCATAAACTTCTTGGCTCTTAGATGTCAATCCTGTGATTGTGTACGCATATAAAACTCCAGCACTTGCAATGCTCAGGATAACTACAACACTCAGAATCGCTAATCCCCACGCCGAAACAAAACCAACCACCCAACCCTTCTAGAATGTTGACAGGTAGTGTAATCGGTTTCCTACCTTTTCACTGATTGCATCTTGAAAGAGAAGCGTATCTGTGGAAATGTCGATTTCTTTATCCCTGGTCATAGCATCTGTGTCGACGAATCCCACATCCTGCGTCATCTCTTCTTCTAAGTATTTATGTTCTGAGATTATTTTTTACCTACTGTGTGTCATTTTTTTAATGCCTGTGTGTTGGGTTGGGATTTACCAGCCGGGTGGGTGCACGCACGTGAGGTGGCTCTGTTTCTAGAGGCGTGTTACGCCCATGCAAAAACAATAGTCGCCCCATCATGAAATCGCCTTGATTAAGACCTAAATGTCCCAACCGTTTCCTTATTTTGACAGCTGGTTCTGGGGTTGGTCAGAACAGTGAGACCTTCGTTGGGACAGTGCGCCCTTATTTAGGCACAGACTGCTCGTGATACACGCTTCTTTTTGCTCCTATTTGGGAGGGTTCATGCACTTATTACTCGGAAGATTATATGCATTAAGGTCGATGTTGAAAGCTAAGTTTTTCCTGATAATAAGACTGGTGGTCCTGCTATTGTTTCCTTTTTGGAATCGCCCAGTAGTATTAAATTATTAAATGATTGTTGTGATTTTATTATTAAGGGATTTCCCTCATTTAAAAGTCGATTATTAACGGTTAATTTTATCATGTTAATGAGATTGGATGTTTCTGTGCTGTTCCATTTAATAATCGCTCGACAGTTTTAATAAATTAATTATTAAAGAGATAGATGGGGTGTATCAAATAAAGGTGTCTTTTATTGTAAGTCAAATTGAGTTCTTAAATTTGCTTTATTTAAATAAGAATCACTCTCCTTAAAATCCTTATATAGATATGTAAGTTAGCATGTAAATTAGCTTAATTAATTCCTAATCTTGGATGGATCTTCTCATAACTTTGTTAAAGGATTGAAAGATAGCTTGGGAACCTTCCTTACTTCTCTGTATGATTGAATCCTCTATACCTTATATATGGAGTGTAAGGTTGATGTCCTTATGTACTACTTAAAAGGTAGGGACTCTTCTTATGGTACCTTGTAATAGGAAACGTAATTTAGTATTGAATTCTTATATTATCTCTTAAGTAAGATAATTCATATATTTATGATACCTAGGAGGCTACCTAGGAGTTGTACTTGTTCCATGATTTTAATCACTTGATAAGTGATGTCTGACTTAAATGAGCTCGATCTTAACAAGACACTAATCGTATTTAAGAGTTTACGACAATTCAAAATTGTAATTATGCCCTTGTGTTTCCTACTATTCTTCATGTAATTCCTATTGCTCAATTGGTTTCTTTTTATATCGCGTAATGGGTTGATTAATCATAGAAGATTATTTATGTGGCACCTTGGTAGGTATGACGAGCATGTGTGTAGTCACTTCATCTTGGAATGTTAGCTAAAGTTGAATTATTGAATGATTGATTCCACGCCTGAAGTAAAGTAGATGACTACCCTTACTTCTTGCCTTAAATAAAGTTGTTTTCCTTTCGCTCGCACTTATGTCGTTTCATGATGGATTTCGTAATAAAAAGCTCTTGCACCATGGAATTTTTAATGTATGTTGATTCATAGAACTCTATCACGCAGTAATCGTCCTTGGTATTTGTTGATTTAGTATATGAAGTCTTGATCGTGATTGTGTTGGGCGAGATGTAGACACCTCCCTGTTCCTCAGAACAGTCGCTAGCCCTGAGACCTTAAATGGTTAAAATCGATGGGAACCTGGGCTTGAGCATTTCTTATGTGTCTTGGAGGTCCTAACCATTGCAGGGTAGGATGGGTGGGTAGTTAGTCTTATTATTTGTCAGTTGATTGTCGTTCATTGCTTGCAGAGGTTTATGTGCGTCTTAGATCTTTATGTTGTCATCGCATTGCATGCGTCAGGTTCGTCATCGTATGGTGAGGCAGAGTCGAATGTGTTATTATCCTTATACACACGCGCACACACAAACAAAAAAAAAAAATTGCACTTGTTATAAGAGGTTTGTCGTCGTAACGAGGAGGTTTGTTACACGTGCCCCTTAGAATCATTGTGAGTGGTTGTCGCAGTCTTCCCTCGCGGCATCGTGGGTCCTCTCGAACTAGGTAATCGTTAACCTAGAGTTCGAGCCACAACGAGAGTGCTAGTAGGCTGTGGCAGGGCTGTTGTCCACACCTCTCCCTCAACCTCTCTGGTAGTCATGTGTGGCCCCTTTACTCCATATGTGAGTCTGGTCGGCAAGCTATCGTCAGCCTGCATCATCAACAAATCATGTCAGAACATTTCCACATCATATCATATAATCAAATGTACTAATATCACAGTAAATCAATCAAACCCCTATAGCACACTCCCTGACTCGATCCAGAGTCCAAGGGGTTCCATCGATGCCTCTGCATCCTCCAGGTCTGAAATCATGCACACTCAGTAAAACCGAGTCAATAGCACCTGTCTATGTCAATGTCATAAAATAAAAGGTCATCTACCCATAACGCATCATAATTAAAGTCAATTGTTTTAATATCATAATAATCTGAATCACTTGCGAGCAAGTGTCCTCAAAGAATAAGTTCGCTCAGTGCGCCAGAGAAGGATGTTACAGAATATAAATGTGTATTTTAGATGTTGTTTATGTTTGTTATAAGTTGGTTATCATCATCATGTTTATTTTTATAAATTATAAAGTTCAATATGGTTGAAACTATAATTATAAAATTGAAACTATAATTGCATAGATAGTTCATTATACATATTCATTCTAACTAAAAAAAAATTCAAAAAACAAATTACATATGAATAAATATTATTTTTCATTGTACTAATTACTCTTTTTCAATAGACTCTTCTACACTAAAAAATGTTATTATAAAAATGAACTATAATCTCCAATGATAAGCATTCTATTGACTTTAAAATTTTATGGATGCAAATCTTACTATTGTTATTTTTTTCATTATTCTGTAAGTTGATTGCTATCAAATTTTAAAATACCACTTCATTAATTGTGGTTTTACTCAACATTGGGGGAATAATTTTATAAATATTTTCAAATGCAATGATAAAAGTATGTAAACTAACAAACAATACTTTAGTTAAAAACCAAACCATTACAAAATCATGTTATAAATTTAATTTTTTAATCATAAACCAAATTTTTTTTGTTAATCTTACATTTAAATCTACAAAATAAATGAATATAAACTCAATTTTTGAATCATCATGTTAACATATCCTAAAAATTGTTGCACTATTAAACATGCCTATTGTAGCACCCCTCTAGAGGATGCTAAGAAATTAATCATTCATTAAATACATACACAATAACAAATTTGTTTTAGCATAATTTCATTGATTTTCATTTACACAATTCTTCTACATTTGCTCAATGATAAATCTAAATAACATGATGAAATAAGTAACAGGTTAACTCTAAGATTTAGAACCTAAAACATAAGTATATACAAAATATCAATAACAAAATACCACATAAAAATACATCCTACTTAGTTTGTTGAAGCTCGTCAGTTGTATTGTAGTCCTTGACGCTTCCAAACATTATTTTGTCGCTTTCCCAAAGTGAAACAACATAATCCTCCTAGCCAACTAGGAGCCTATCTGACTTCCTAGCTCCAATTAACCTTTCATTTGCTTGGCCCTCCGTGCTTGTGACTCCAATAACAACAAAGCAAAAATGATCTAAGAATACTATCACAAGAATTACATCTTCTAAGAATTGTCCAACCTCTCAACCTCCCCAAACCTCTCAACATCCTCTTCTATTTCTCAAGTTTTCATTTCTGCTTCCCCAAGTCTCCTCAACAACCCTCATTATTAGCCATCAACCTCCCCTATCTAGATTTTTGGAAAAAGTATAAAATAAAACTAAAATATAAATGACTTGCATAAAACAACAATAAATAAAATGCAAAGTTTTTCTTCTCATGCTAGCTAATTAATGCAATTGACAATTTTCCTCAAAATTTACATGAAAACCCACCATGCTCATTTAATATATCATATACCAATCATCAATCAAGTCAAAGAAGGTATTTAATCCTTCTAGATATTTTATATGCAATATAATTTACATAGTCAATAAGCATTCAATTAAATAGTAAATAATCTAGTTTAATAACTAATATGCTAATTAATTGTACTACTGTACATTTGTAGGGTATGTGTGTGTAGCTAGCGGACACATATTTCATGTGTGTACTAACGATAAACAACCACTACCTCTAGTGTATAGTTTCTATATGATCACACCAATGCATGCAGGACAACGAATCAAGTAATGCATCATTTAATAATCTTAACGAACAAAATTACAACAATTCATCAATAACTCATTATCACAGTTAAAATATAAAAAGGGAATCAAAAGAGGGTTTTAAACATGGTAGGAAGGAAGTGAGTAAACAATAGTGGCACATATAATCCCCAATCAATATTCTCAACTAACATTGAAGCATCCTTCGTTCCTGACCTACTTCCATATTCCATCATATCCTTTCCTCTAATGTACTAATATGGAGTGTCAACAATATTTATCTAACTCCATATAGAACTCATAAGAAAAAGTGACATACATCTTGACCAAGCTTCCCCAACAGGCAACTAGGAGTCGCCACCACACATCTAGGGAAGTTTGACTTCACACAACACTCCCACAACTCTAGGTTTCAAACCATAAATGGTGGGAAATACCTCCACCCCTCCTCATAGAATTAGGGTCAACACCCTACATCAAGCCATACTGTGCAACTATTTTTCTTAGAGTCATGTCATCAAACAACCACTCCGGCCAAGTTGTGTGTCCTGTTAAAACCACACTTACCACATATCATAACAATATTTTGAATCATAAATTAAATAATAAGTAAAACTTATAGCATACACTATATTCTTGATGTCTACGACATCCAAGTTACCTTAGCACTATAGTAATTTTACAATCACATAGTTCATCAACATGTACAGGTTAGTTCACCAATAACTCATATACATCATAATTTCATATAAGGATCCATATCTGTATCGATGTTCAATTAAGAGATGTGTGTTTATTTTTATCATGTCTTGCATCTGTTATGCATTCATAACACAACTAGAACTGGTATCTATGTAACAAATTCCACATTTTAATTTGCATGTTAAAACAAATAAAAAAACTATCATCATCATGAGCATATACTGTAAAAATAATATCATACAAAACATAAATAGGTTCATATGTTCGGTCTTAGTGGACGTTAATCATCATAATCATCTCAAATATATATCTCAATCTAACTAAGACTAAACAAATGCTAAGCATCAAATTACTAATATGAATAAACAACATTGTTTTAACTGCCCAAGGACAAGATATGTGGCATTACATACACCCACCCTTCAAGAAACGTCATCCTGAAGTTAAGGTCAAAATGCAAGGTAATCATAATGCATGGTATTTTCATCTCCCTAGGGTTAACTCTTGAATAATCGTTACTTGGTCACTACTATGATTGTACTATCATAAGGTCACCATATATCTACTACTACATTAGCAATAAGGGGGAGACACTTCAGTATAAATTTTATTTCCCATCTTGTTCTTGGTAAGAGTTATAATTTATTAACCAAGTCTTTTATGATACTTACTAGAGTTCCAACTTAATGATAAAATTTTAATTAATTATCAAATACTATAAAAACAAAATTTTATAAAGAATTATAATTTAAGAGTTTTGTATTCCTTTCTTAATATCAAAGATTAAGTTTAACATATCAATAATGTTTTAGTTTATCTTAAATTATATCAATCTTCAACCAAATGATAATATAATAGGTTATTATTTTCTTATACCATGTGTAGGGTTATGATAATTCACAATCAAGAAAAAAAGAATGCATGGTACAACTATTAAGTGTATTCCTTAATAGAAAATCATGTGTTATACTAGTCCTACTAGACCTTCATTCGATTAAAAACATGTCGGGTATTTTAATATATCGACTACATTATACCTATTTAGTAGGAACCCTATGTGTCTTAACTTTGTGTTATTACCAATTGTAACTTAATCAATGCAAACACACACTTGTTTTATATATTTATTCATCCTAAGTTTCATATAGGACCCCCGTATATAAAGTATAGTTTATTGGTTTGATCATCAATTAGAACCTTAACTCATCATCAGTTTTCTAGTTAAGTGAATCTTATATTGAGTTAGATATAAATTCCATGATGTTATACATACAATCCCACTTTGGATACCTTGGTAATTATAAACAATCATTGGTGACTTTGATTCATTTCTCTAGATTTACAATACAAATTCCATCACTTCAAGGTTTGTTTAATCATTGTCCCCAATATCACTATTTTCTTAAGTTATATACATTATATATCAACATATCACTCTTTTCTTAAGTTACTTTAAATGATTCTAATAAGGTATTGAAATCCACTCACATAGTGTCACTTGTCAATCATTAAAATCCATGATTATGCCTATGATTTCATTTGAAACTAGGCTCAATCTTAACTTCTCATTTATTCCCTAAGTTGATTACAACCTGTAAGGTATAATTACATACTATGTGAATGTGTGTAGACAATTTTATTAGTATTATTTTAAATCACTAGATTTATTAATGACCTCATGTCAAACTATTCTATACCATAAAATGTGCAAGGTTGGATACCATGACTAAGAATACTATTTTTCTCCATTTTTGGTCATTTTTATCAATCTATGATCAAAATTAAACCAATATTACCATAAATATATGGGTTCTTTATACCCAAGTCCAATTTGAACTTGATATTCAAATTGAACCTTTCTTACTTACCAAACTTGTCAAAATCATTATTGTGATTTACTTATCTAATATAACCTCACTTTTATTAACTAAATAATCATCTTAGCAATAAGACAAATTTATATACTAATTTAATTATTTTTTTATGATATTTTATTTTTTTATTTAAATTAATCTCATTTTTAGAATAATATAAACTTTTCATATTATTAGAAATTTTAAGTATTATTTTCAAGGAACATTATTTTATGTTCCACATATAATGTGAATAAAGATACATTTTCATTATTCTATAATTTAAATTTAATTTATGAATAGAAGAAATGTGAATAAAGATACATTTTCATTATTCTATAATTTAAATTTAATCTATGAATAGAAGATGGAGTGTAGATAATGATGATGTTCCATATATACTTCATTTAAATTTATCCCATTATACTTTATGGCATATCATCACAATTTAAACAATAAAGATATGATATTTGTTATTATTATTATACTTTTTCTTAGCAGGTTTTTATGAGTGGATATACTTTATTTCAGCAAGCTCATATAACTATTCAGTGGATATACTTTATTTCAGCAAGCTCATGTAACTATTCAATAACTACTTAGATAAACTATAAACAACTAAGTATGGAGTGAAATATATTATATGTAAAATTAAATGAAAACTCTACAATATTTGACAAATGATATATATATATATATGGTAATACAAAAATAGAAGTGGTTGTTTCTTCACAATGTGAAAGTAACAACTTGATTAACTTACGAGATAAAATTGATAAAAATGTATTTGCTTATTATTTCCATCATTTTAATATTAAGAAATTTATTTGTTTTATTTATTTATCAAATTAATATATATACTTTTGAATAAAATTGAAAAATACAACAAAATTTATATCTTATTCACTCTTTTATCAAAACATAATCAAATTCAAAATTACAATTCTACTATGAAAATATATTTGACTAAAACATTTTAATTCAGTTTAATATTTTTTTGTTTTTTTTACTTGCATCCCCTATGGGGAGTGAGGGATGTTTTAGCTTTTTTTTTGCAGTGAACATCCTTGGAATGTTCCTGAGATAATTATTATAATGTAATTTTGAAAGACATTTACCTAAAACTCTTTTTTTTTTTAACTTTTATCATGATGAAATTTTGAAAATTGCATTTTCAATGATAACAATAATAAAAATAATTAATATTTTTACATACATGTTTACTATTACAATTACAAATTAAGAAATATAGATGAATGAGGAATCTCACTAAAAAAAGATGTTTCAAGTTAATCTTACAATGCCATGGGAATGATTCATATTTAAAATGAAAATAAATAACAGACATGTAGTTGACAACTGCAGCCATAGAACCTAGAAATAGGTCTACAAACATGTGAAAATGAAAGATCAAAATCTTAATAAGTCTACAAACATGTGAAAATGAAAGATCAAAATCTTTTGAAATTTAAAAAAACTTGTTATTTAGATAAAATATTTTCCACTTTTGGTGTGTTTAAAAAAAAATGTCTACAAACATGTGAAAATGGAAGATCAAAATCTTTTGAAATTTAAACAAAACTTCTAGTTTAGATAAAATATTTTCCACTTTTGATGTGTTTAAAACTTTTTTATTATTATTTTCCAATCAATACATAAAAAAATATTATTTTTTTTAATCATTTCAAAAGTTTCTTAAAATTGTTTTAGAGTTAAAGAAATGGGATTTAAAAAACAAAATACTAAAAAGATATGCTCCATAATAAAAGTTATCATCAAACTTTTATAAAGATAGCATTTGGTAATGCCACTTAATTTTGAAATTTTGACTATTGATTTTGAAATTTTGAGTATTGTAAAAGTAAGCCCTATTAATAAATTCCATACACATACACCTACAACACTGAGTATATATTACTAAGGTTGTACTTAAGTTGTAGTGAGTATATATTACTAAAGTCGTAGTGAGTATATGTTATTAAAGGTTGTTCAATAAGTATTTATATAGTCTAAGTGGGCTTATTGGTTAAGAACATGTGTTTCCTCTTAAGAGGTTACAAGTTCAAATCGAGAGAAGGATAAGGTATGTATACCTCCGTAAACTTTACCAGTCAAATTGCTAGACCTTAAAAATAGATTATTATTATTAATTTGGAGGAAAAACCTCTCAAAGGTTTTAGTCGTGATAGGTGTGGTAGGTGGAGTCATGTTGTTAAAGGTAACCCTATCATTTATAGCTACTTGATTGTTTAATCAAATCCACTATTTCATTTTTTATTTTTTTTTGGCACTACACATTAACTCTATAGCTACTTACTTGATTGTTTAATCCAACCCACTATTTCATTTTTTTTTAGTATTAATAGATATGGATTTTTGTCATTCTAGTTGAAATAGTTTTCTACTTCCACACACCAAATTCAAAAATAATGCATGTATTTGTTATCAAGATAGACTAAAGATAGACTATGGTAATAAATAGTCAAACCTTACAACTATTAACATTGTTTGGGGACGCATTATAAAGATCCGACCAACTTATTAGTGTAAAAAATGCATTGCATATTTGTGTTGTGTTTATTATTAAGGTGAATATTGATTTACCTAACCTTTACACAGAACCATCATTTATAATTTGGGGTATAAATATCTTCTGGATTAGAAATACGAGTATGAAATTATCACTATGATTTAACACTT